>JAVIWB010003402.1:0-465603 GCA_031893035.1 Dermolepida albohirtum
GCAATTTGTACTATCTTTTATGACCCGTCTAACTATCTGGCCGTGAATATAAATGTTTATTTAAGTGAAGCGCAGTTTAGCGACGTTAAAAGTTCAACTCTTATCTTTTCGGTCGGGCTTTCGTGCTGATGACCTAAACTGAACACGATAATATCGCTCGCCGACGATAACGTTCGCTGTTGGTCCGCCCGGACCGGTAGTAAAGTTGCAGTAACACTTGGGGTATTTATTTTGATGTACTGACGGTACGTGGACGTCACTGGTATTGCGGCCTGTAACGAATTTTGCATAATTTTACAGTTTATCGAACATTATTTATAAAGAGTCGATGATTGTGTTTGTATTCTAATCAAAATATCGTAATAGTTTCCCGTAATTAAAAAATACAAGATAATATTACCTACAGACTAAATGAATATATAATCTCTGCTATTAGGTGCAAGATGAAAACTCTATTGCTGTGGTAACAAGGATCGTAGAGCAATTATAATAACTGATAAATTAAGTCTACAGACTTAATCACTAAGGTTGATATATAACCCCTTTCCACATTAACTTTTGTAATTCTGTATATGCATTTCGACAACCAAGTTGTCATCATCAGCAGATAACCGCAAAGTGTCGCACCTGGTAAACCACGGCAAAAAATACCTGTACAAAAACACACTCCGTACGCGATATACACCGTTTGAGAACCTAAATGTACACTAAATGTTCGTTTCACATGATTTTTGTTTCCCAAAAGAATGAACGAGAAAGTCATTTCATATCGAAAATGAAATGGTTAAAAATGGAAATGAAATATCTGTACAGCAAAAGAAGTGGATTGGAACTAAAATTATATGAATTGCATTTAAAACTAACAAAAAATTTAAATCACTTTGGTCCGTGTTCTCTTTTTCAATGTCATTCATTCTAGTTTAAGTAAAACAATTTTTAAAAATCTTGTGAAACGAACATTTAGTGTACATTTAGGGTTCTCAAACGGTGTGTATTGCGTACGGAGTGTGTTTTCGTACAGGTATTTTTCGCCGTAGTTTACCAGGTGCGTCACTTTGCGGTTATCTGCTGATGATGACAACTTGGTTGTCGAAATGCGTATACAGAATTACGAAAGTTGATGTGGAAAGGGGTTATATATCAACCTTAGTGATTAAGTTAATCAACCACAGGCGCCATCATTTTCAACATGGTCTACAGAGGCTTGGGCATTTGTCTGTAATAAGGTGTATATCACTGCAAACATCTCTTTAGTTGTATGAACATGTTTTTTTTTCTTTTCTGCATTTTTCTGTATTTTGCATTCAGTCTATATTCATTATTAATACATTTTTCTTTTTATTTTTTAGTCTGAAAGGATAAAGTTAGAAGGCTAAGTGTATGTATGTTTTTTAGTCTTTTTGGTATTACATATATTATATGCTTTGTATTATATTGTATATTTATGTATTATTATTTCTCTTACTGTAACTGCCAACAAATTCCTTATTATTATCATTATTATTATTAGATATGACAACGTATGCAAATATTTCTAAACTAAATATCTAGACACAATTACAGATAAATAAGAATAGACTAATTAAAAAACAAATAAATTATACCATACTTAATCACTAAAATCACTAAAATATCAACCTTGAAAAGGGTTATATATCAACCTTTAGTGATTAAGTTAATCAACCACAGGCTCCATCAAAATCATCTATACCATACTACGAAGTATAGGTTCATAAATAGAAAGCTAAATCGGTTTGTAAAATAAAATTTCTTGCCGCTGCAAGAGGAATAAGTTTTGGGTGATCAATGAAGGTCTTCAAAATAAGATACTGTTACCTTTCATACAAAGAATTTTTTATCACTCTTTTAAGTTATTTGTTTTTCATATAAATCAATTTTTAAAAGTTTCCAAAACTTAGGTCGACGTAATATATCCAATGAGAATTTTTCCGCATTCATTTTCGTGTTCTGTATACGCATTTCGACAACTAAGTTGTCATCAGCAGATAATTAAACAGTGTCGGAAACTACGGCAAAAACCCGCACGAAACAAATTTCGCACACGATCTGTACCGTCGAAAGCCGAAACGCATACTACGAAGCACAGTGTGCGTTTTGGCCTTCGACGGTTATATATCAACTTTAAGTGTTTAAAAAATTTCTTTGTTAGTTAACATACATTAGTCATTAATTTAAGCCTTTTCCGAACACTTTCTAACACGAAACACACTTATACAATCATTACCCAAATAGGTTTGCGATCTAAATCTCAATAGGTCGAGCCGTAGAGATATTAAACTAGAAAGAGAATTCTTGGACGTTTCATTAAAAAAAAATTAATGGAGTACGTTGCGGGAGTAATTTAAATAGCGTACGAGTTTGTTGATATTTTTGGCTTGATGACAAAAAGCTTCAAACAACTGCATTATCTCGACTTAAACCAATGTTGTATATTTTAAATTCGCTTCGCAAAATAGCGAAGAAATGTAGAACGTGAAGAACGAACTTTCACACTGCATTTTGCCTATATATGTATATACGAAACTGATCCAAAAACTGAGTTGACCAAGTAGGGAAACACAAGCAGATGAAAAGAGTAGAGGATACAAGACAAATAGAGGAGGGACGAAAAAAGGAACCAAATAATATGTAACGAAACAGAATCAATACTTAAAAATGAAGAATGTAGGAAATGAGGAAATTGAATAGTGAAAAGATAAAACAAAGAAAGTCCAGTATACGAGGGTAGTTTGACAAGTAGTGAGACTGGAAAAAACAAAAGAATTTTCTAAATACAAAATGATTTTTATTTTTCAATGTATTCTTCTAAAACAGCAATACATTTATTCCAACGGCGCTCTAATGCCCTTATGCCATCTCTAAAATGCGATTTCGGAAGGCTTGCAAAATACTCATTTACGAAGATGATAAGCTCGTCGTTAGACGAAAATTTCTTTCCACCTAGTGCCGTCTTCAATTTTGGAAGAAGGTGGAAGTCGGAAGGGGCTAGATAGGCGCATGCGGTACTAATTGGAAATGCAACTCGTGGATTTTGGACATCGCAACTGTGCTGGTATGATAGGAAGTGTTGTCTTGGTGAAACAGAATCTTTTTCTTTATCATTCCTGACCGTTTAGCACGAATCTCAACATTTAATTTTTATAGAAGTTTTGCATAATATTGTCCGTTTATTGTGGCACCTTTCTGAAGGTAATCAATGAGCAAAATGCCCTTTGAATCCCAAAAAATTGATGCCATCACCTTGTTTGCCGATAAAGTGGTTTTCGCTTTCTTTGGAAGTGCAGAACCAAGTTCTAACCATTGTTTCGATTGTTATTTAGTTTCGGGTGTATTATAGTGTATCCAAGTTTCATCGCAAGCAACAAATCGCCTACAAAAATCAACCGGAATCCGCTTATAAATGTCCAAACACTCATTGGAAATGCGCAAACGAGTGAACTTTTTGATCAGTCGTAAGCAATCGCGGCACCCATCTTGCCGAAAGCTTGGAAAGGCCCAATTCTTTCGTTAAAATGTGGTGTGCGCGTTCTATTGAAATGTTTACCATGTCTGCTATCTCTCTCACTTTGAGTCGTCGATCTTGCGTAATAATATTATGGATTTTTATAATTGTTTCCTTAGAAGTCACGATTTTGGGTGCTCCAGAGCGCGCTTGATCAACACAGCTTGTTCTACCACGTTTAAATTCATTTACCCATCTACTTATTGTGGCGGATGATGGAGCAGATTCACTTAATGTTTGCCGTAACTCATCTTTTATTTCGGTAGCTTACATACCCTTACTTACGAAGTATTTAATCACCGCACGATACTCTGCTTTTTCCATTTTAACAAAACGACGTGTTGCTTCTTTTTCAATCAGCTATCAAAAATAAACTAATCAACCGATTTATCTAAATATCGGAATTTAAACACATATATATATATATACATATATATATATATATATATATATATATATATATATATATATATATATATAGGCAACCTAAATTACAGTGCATATCTTTTACCAATTAGAGCGCCACCTATATGTCATCTCACTACTTGTCAAACTTTCCTCGTATATCTAAATCTACTTTTATATATGTATTAATCACTGTTTTAAAATTAAATTGATCAGTACCTTATGTCACGGTAGAGTTCTTTCGTAATGAGAAAGACAGAAGAAATTTACTTTTAAGTTTAGCATCCAAAATTGAAGATATGTGCGGTTAATAGATACACATAGTCGCAAAAATTTTCGATATGTTGTAACGGATTGTTGGCAAATAGTTGGCACTACCAGCGCAATTTATGTACAGTCATATTCGTATCGTTGACTTGTTTTGATACTGTTTATTTTGATATTTCCACATATCATAAATATATCCTCAGAACTAATCCATAAAATTATGATGATTACCTATGTTCTCATGGTGAAGGAGCTCTAAAATCTCACCCTATCAGTTCTGAAATTTAACTTTTTCAACACGCAAACGAATGTTTCAATTAACAATACCTTTGTTATCACGGACAATACAGTTATTCGATTTCGAGCAAAAAAACATTCGCACCTTTCGAAAAAAAGATGTTCGAACTAAGGGAAATATGCGAAACACATGTAAATTTATTCAAAACGGTTACAATGAAGAACTCAAACCCTCCTATTTAATTAATAAATTCGTTTCTAAATCAACGCGTTGCCAAAGAGTTTTTCATTTTTACGAGACCGCCGTACTTTTAATCCTCATCGAATTTTTTTGTATTTTTTCTGTTTTAACAGTTCGTTTGATTCGCAAATGAAGTGGAAATTTTAAATGTTAAACAACTGCTATTAACGAAGAAATAAACAAGAACAAACTGACAGACCGTTATATTATATTCAGGAAATAATTAATGAATCATCGTGCATAAATATTCGAAGCCTCATGAATAAGGCAAACGGTGTTGACCTGGAAAAATATAAAATCTCTGCCAATAAGCACTAGCCGCAGCTGAAAACCTGGAGATATTCGTTGAAAAAAAAAGGGGTAATTTGTTTTTAGTAGTAATTCGGGGCACGTTTCGGAGTTGTTGTATAAATAATTCGGATTAAATGTGCGGTAAAGAGGTGGTTTAAATTCTAATACTAAAAATACGAACCTCCGAAAAGCGAATCAATATTAAGTATGATATATGGACGCAAGTGTCAAAATGTATAATATCTTTACTTTGATATTCCTACTTCAAAAATTAATAAATTATGAAGGAAAGTAGAAAAAAATTTAATTAGGAGCCATGGGAGAAATAATTGTATATCGCTTAGTAACATTAAATGATATTTTTCTATTTATTTATTACTATGAATTTCCTTACTGTTCTCACAAGCAGATACTTGAGAAAGGTCTTACAGTTTTTCTTAAAAGTTGGACTAGTTTCAGCGCAGTTTAATTTACGAACAAGACCTAGCAGTTTCAGTGCAACAAACAGTAGCAGTAGTTGAGCCCTGAAGATGTCCCGTACGAGTGGGTAGGAAACGTCGGCAGTTGACGCGGATCCAGCTGGGAAGCCCAGAAGAAGATAGTAAAGACCTAGTATTTAATAAATTTGATATTTTTAAAATACATAAAACAATAAAATAAAGTAATTTCTTTAACTTATTCATAAACAGAGTCTTTCCACGGGTCAGGTTCGTACTGAGTACGCAGCGCCCCCACCGGTGTAATGTAATAAAACAGATAACGTGTAAAATTATAAGTTAGTACGGAGCGGATCTTCATATATGACGAATGTATAATTATTAACCACGACGGAGGTGCACAAAGGAAAAAGTAGACCATTGGCTAACGTAGTGTAGAAATTCATTGATGAATGTCCCGATTTATTTTATAATGGTACTAAGATACATTGTACTATAATCTGGCTACTGCGCTATAAAGTTTGTGATAAACCAGTGATGTGCTGAGACAAACGCGACTGTAAGAATCATAAAAAGACAAAAACAACAACACGAAAAAAGAAGAAGAACGTGCCACCAAAAACGCAATGTATGTTTAATTTACTGTTCATAATAATTGCTTGTGATTTCAGACTTCGTCTACTCGATAAGCAACCATTTCATGCCTTCTCGAAGAAATATAATTCCAAATGGAAGCTACCAACTAGAAAAGCGTTACAGAACCATATGCCAATTGTGCATAACGACATCGACAACATGATCAAAGCTGTAGTAAAAGATGAGCAGCTATAGTTATGTGTCGGCGAAACGACAGATCGAAAAAAACATTTTGTTTTGAATATTATAGTGCGTATTCTAAATCCTGTTAAAGCGACATTTCCCATTGTATTAGCTAAACAAAAGATTAGAAAAGTGCACTGTCGAAGCAATTATAAAGGTAGTAAATACGCTTAGAAAAATTTCAACTTTCAGCCGACCAACTGTTGATATTGTATTTACGAGCGATGGTACGGCGACAATGTATAGTGTAGGCCACTCATTTAGAGACAAGTGCGAGGGACGCGTAAAGTTAATGCTTTGCACCTGGTAGCACAAAGTATTCAACAATTCTATCCAAAGGTGGAAGCATTAATTTTAAATACCAGAAGAGTGTTTTTAAAATCTTCCTAACGAATTCGAGAGTTCCACAGACGCTGCCTCGGTATTCCTGAGTTACCAGAACCAATTCTTATACGTTGGGGAACATGATTGAAAGCTACTTCTTATTACTGCGAGAATTTCCAACAAATTAAATTTATGATTCCACAAGCTAAGTTTAACGAAGCTGGAATAATTAAGGAAAGTCATATGAGAATTCAAGGTACTGTCGCGCCGGGGAAAAATGATGCTGTTGAAACTTATTAAACTCTGTACATCCAGCTTTGGAAAATGATGTGCCGCACACATTACCGCCTTTTACTTCCAACTAATTAACCCATCATAATTCGAAACATCAACGTGAAACGGGAGTGCCCCGAGAGGAATGACGCGCCGCCCTGCGGACCCCTCTCGATCGACGACATTATTGCAATCGTGGCAGCAACAGAAGCGGCACCAAACTCCGACACGGCGTTGGAGAGACGTGAAAGGACATCCGACTATCGAATTGATAATTCCTTTTTGATGGAGCGATGTGCATGTATGTACGCTGATGTAGAAAACTTGCATTTACCGGCCATCGAGCCTTTCACGCAGAGAAACGTCCGTGTATTGAATGTGATGGGGAGGTTTTATTGATGGTCCGTAATAATCCTGAGCGACCATTTCCGCTTTTTAAATTGGTAGTTCGCGTAACGTGAATGGCCCCCTTTCATGCGATTAATAAGGAGTCGATATTTCAAATTTCGAAAATAAAATGCGAATCCAATCATTTGCTTTAAATACGGAACCCTTGAAAAACATCAACCGTTTTATCTTCGTCAGTTCATGTATTTAATACTAATTTTCTCTACTCGTTTCTATCTTGTTTATTTCTTTATAAAATGTTATATGTTTTTTGTTAATGTCATGTACTAATTCAATATTAGTAACTAGAGAATTTATTATGCGGGTTTAATATTTTATACATATTTCGCAGCGTCGATTAATTGCTGTTGGGTCACTTCCTCCCAATTCCCAGTTGTTACAAACATATACACATGTTTTTTTTGATAATATACATACATCTATACGTCCACGAAATAATACATATTTACGAGGGAGCGTTTTTATATTCGCGGAATGGGGGACAAGGGGTGGAAATAAAAAAACCAAATTATTTTTCTTTTTCAATATATTCACCTGCAAGACGGATACATTTTTCACATCTTTCAATTAATTTATTTATACCCTCATACAAAAATGATTTCTCTTTATCTGCAAAATACGCCGAAACTGCCTCCTTGACTTCATCATCGGCAGTAAATTTTTTACCCCGCAGCTCTTTTTTCATTTTCGGAAACAGGTAATAATCACTCGGGGCCAGGTCTGGGCTGTAGGGTGGGTGATTCACAATTTCGAAGCCCACCTTATGCAGGGCAACTAACGCAACGCGGCTCTTGTGGACGGACACCTTTTGTCAATTTTCCCCGTCTTTTCTCTTTAATGGCTTCTTTTAGTCGCTCTAATATTGAAGCGTAATATTCTCCGGTTATAGAAACACCTTTATCTTTATAATCAATCAGCAATATTCCTTCCGAGTCCCAAAATACCGTTGCCATGAGTTTCCCAGCTGATTGTGACACTTTAAATTTCTTGGGAGGTGCTGCGCCCTTTTTATGCCACTGCATGGAGTCTTGTTTGGACTCAGGTTCATAATGATGAACCCAAGTTTCGTCTCCAGTAACAATTCCACTCAATATACTATCCTTGTCTTCATTAGAGAGGTCCAAAAATGCACGCGAACACTCTACGCGCTGTTGTTTTTGCGGCGGCGTGAGCATTCTCGGCACCCATCTTGCGCTGACCTTAGACATGCCGAGATGATCGTGTAGGATTTTAAAAATTGTTGTATCGGATACTCCAACCATTTCTGCGAGTTGTTTCTTCTTTAGTCGAGCATCTTCGAGTACAATTTGTTCAACTTTTTGGATAAGTGCTGGCGTGGTCACCTCAATGCTCCTGCCCGGCCTCGGGTCGTCTTCAAGGGATTCCCTTCCTTGTTTAAATAAACTATGCCACTTGTACACCATGGTTTTTCCTGGACAAGAGTCGCCGTAAACCAATGATATCTCATTCATTATGGTCGCGACTGATTTTCCTTGCCTGGTAAGGGCAGTCCCCATGATTTTGTTCTTTTTGGATTGCTGTAATGAATCCATTTGTCATCAACCGTGACGATGCGATGAAGAAAACCCATCCTTTTTTCCCTCTGGAGCAGTTGTTCACAGGCGAAGAAACGACCCTCAACGTCTCTTGGCTTCAAATCATAAGAAACCCAAGTTTCTTGTTTTCGAATCATTCCCAACGCATGCAATCGCTGGAAAATGGCTTGGCGGGTAACTCCTAATGCTGAAGCAAGCTCTTTTTGCGTTTGGCAAGGATCCTCATCGAGCAATGTCTCCAATTCAACGCCTTCGAAAGTTTTTGGTCTTCCTTCACGCGAACGGTCGTCAACATCGAAATCACCGTCTTTGAAGCGACGCAACCAATCACGGCACGTTGTTTCACTTAGAGCAGCATCTCCGTAAACTTTTTGGAGATCTCGATGCGCTTCAGCCGTCTTCGAATGAAAGAAGAAAAGCAACACTTCCCGCAAATGACGATTATTTGGCACAAAATCAGACATTTTCACACAACCAAAAGTATATGACGCAAAAACAAAATCACTAATGTGTCAAAGCGGTTTATTTACCATTTATCTAAGCTTGGTTTATGACGTTTTGGTTATGTCACAATCGACCAGCACTTACTACTTGAGCCATCTCTTGAAAAAGAGCGAGAACTTAGTTGCGCACCTAATATATACGAGGGATGTCTTTTAAGAAAGGGCCGTTTGAAAATACAAACCAAACGAAAGAAAATTTTCAAAAACCAAATTTATTTTCAGATTCCGCATACATTTCTCCATTTTTCAACATAGCTGCCAAGTCTGTTTAAACACTTATCAAACCTTATAACTAGATTTTGTATACCCTCTTCATAGAAACTTGCCGCCTACTCCCATAACCAAGAAATCACGGCCGTTCTCAGGGAAATCGTTTGAGAGAGTGCTTATGGCGAAGCAATTGTTCCGACGCATTTTTCTTCTACTGAGCCACCGTATCGTCTGTGATCACAGATGGGCGACCGGAGTGGGACTCATTATGGACGTTGTCATGGCTAGCTATAAAGTACATACATGGTAGTAGCTTCGTAAACTTAACAAATCTGCCGGTCAATGTCTGCAGCAGACATGTTTCTTGTCGGCAAACAACGTATTACTAACCGAACCACGCACGGGGAGAGTAATTCGATAATCTCGAACATTTTAAAGACACAGAGCAGAGCTTACAGGTTACCTACATAGCTGCAACTGAGCACAGTTGTTCCCAAGGAATGCCGGGATACGACGCAAGGAGCAATTATGGCGCACGCACCACCTGTTACAGTCCTGACTTAAAAAACATCGCATAATTCATGAAATGTGAAACAACATTGTAAACAGCGTGTAATCACAAACAGAATAAGGTTCGTTTTACAGGATGGTCAGAAATTTACGGATAATCGTCAGATAGGCGTTTCTATGATTAACTTTGAATCAGCAATCCTAATACGGAAATACTGTATTGTCATTAGTTAAGCCATATTAATTGCTTAGAAGATTTGGCGACATGATACAAAGCCATCAATGAATCAATAAGAATGATATGACAAAATACGAGTTTTATTTAAGTATATTTTCAAATCATTTGCAAAAGAGCACGTTTCGCACTTCAAAATCGAACCGTTCGGCGACTTAGCATGTCTCAGCTGGGCTCCACGATGGCCGGATTTGACGCCCTGTGACTTCTTCCTGTAGGGTTTCGTTAAAGACAACGTCAATGTACTACCACTCCCACATAACCTGGAAGAGTTGAAGAACCAGATCCGTACTGACATAACATCAGTGACGAAGGACATGCTTGCCCGAGTATGGGAGGAATTTGAGTATCGATGTGATATTGTTCGTGTTGCCGATGGGGAACATATTCAACATGTAATCTGAACTTGAGAGGTTCGTAAGTATGTGTGTAAAGTTTCATATTCGTATGTCTTAAAGTTTAATAAATATATGCATTCGAAATACGTGTATTCTCTTTGAAACACCCTGTATTTTTACTTTTACCACGTACATATACCTATTTAATCGAATATTTCTTTTGATTTCAATTTTATTTCTGTAGTACCAGATATTTGCATCATCCATTCTCAACACAGGGACAATTGAGACAGTTTAACAAACATGAAAATTTTTAATACATCTTTTTTGTATACCGTTATGTGTTGACGAAGCGATGTAAATAGAAAAACACTTTAATATGCTCTCTTTCAATTACTTTAGAGGTTAGAAATTTAGCGATAATAGCAAAGAAAAATGAGCATAAATTTAAATTGTTTCAATTGTCCCCGGTCTACCCTATAAACGTCATTCTTCAGACACTTAAATTGAACAGGAGAAACGTACTTGACGAGATAAGCGAAATCGCTTGCTTTATACAGATTTTTGTACCACACTCGTACATAAATATTGTGCCTTGGAAACGAAATTATTTCCACGGTACAAATCGGTATCGCAAACGATAAGGTGAAAATGAGATTTTAGAATTAAAGTATGCTAATTAATACGTCCCAAGCTGAAGAGGAATTGCTAATTTAGTTCTTCGATGCAGGTATTCTTTTATTCCTGTGTTAAATTCCCTTCATGCAGATTAAATTGTATAATTCCATTAAAACGAACTCACACAACTTTGCCTTTTCTTAAATATTGAAAGTTTCTCCGCTTCAGTCGCCAGGTTTAACTGAAAGTTTTAAATAACTAAGCTCGTATTTTTGCCACTTTTGAAATTCCGACGAATACACAATTAACGAATTTTAACGTGAGGTCACCCTGCAAAATTTAAATTGCTAAAGAGCACGTCGGGTACAAGACCGCTTTTCACAAATACACATTTTGTTTTGTAAAAATTATATGGCAATATGTTACAGTTCGCTGAAACTTTCTTCTTTTACGAACTGTTATATCCGAAAACTTTTACTTTAATTTCCATTAACTAAGTTTCATGTTAATGCTTTTAAATATACGTCAAATGTAAATGAATGCATTTATTGATCGAAACAAAAGTAGAATTAGATACGATAGTTCATGTTGGAATAAGAATTCTTAAAAATTCTATACAACGTTTTACGAGGGTGGTCCAAGATGTACCCGACCCAACAAAGAAAACACAAAAATTTTGGAAAAAAATATATTTATTTTTCAACATAATCGCCTTTCAGCTCTATACACTTTTTCCGGCGATGTTCAATAAGTTCGATACCCTTTTTATAATAAGAACTGTCTTGCTCCTCAAAATAGCCATTAACTGCCGACATCACTTCTTTATCGTTGGAAAATCTTTGGCTACTGAGCCGTTTTTGCAAGTTTGGGAACAGAAAATAATCCGAGGGGGCTACATCTGGCAAATAGGGTGCATGAGGTAGCAATTCAAATTTTAATTCATTAATTTTAGCCATTGCAATAACGGATTTGTGAGCTGATGCATTGTCTTGATGAAACACCACTTTCTTCTTAGCCAAATGCAGCCGTTTTTGCTTCATTTCTTCGCTCAAACGTTATAATACGTTCGCATAATACTCGCCTTTGATAGTTTTTCCTTTTTCAAGATAGACAATGACAATTATTCCACGTGCATCCTAAAAAATCGATGCCATGACCTTGCCTATAGATGAAACAGTCTTCGCCTTCTTTAGAGCAGGTTCTCCCTTGTTAGTTCATTGTTGTGATAGTTCTTTTGTCTCGGGTGTGAAGTGATGGACCCATGTTTCATCCATGGTTATGAAACAACCCAAAAATTCTGCTTTATTGCTGTGAAACTTCACTAAGCACTCAATTGAATCATCTCCATGACACTGTTTTTGCTCGAGTGTGAGCAAACGCGGCACCCATCTTGCACACAGCTTTCTCATGTCCAAATTTTCAGATAATATGCGATGTACCGCACTTTTTGAAATGTTTACTATGTCTGCTAGCTCGCGCACTTCCAGTCGACGATCGTCCAGTACCGCTTTGTGGAGTTTCTTCACCATTTCTGGACTCGTCACCTCATTCGTCTTGGCAGCTCGTACGGCCTCGTTTACACTCTGCTACCCAATATTTCACTGTTGTAAACGAAGGAGCAGATTGACCCAGAATAGAATACAGTTCAGCTTTTATATCGGTTGGGCTGAGGCTTTTTCAAATAAAAGTATTGTATCATGTAACGTTGACCAATTTTCTCCATTGTTACAAATTCACTGAAAACGTTCACTATTGGTGGTTGCCGAACAAATACTTAACAACGTGAAACATGTGCTTTATAGATTGTGTACTTTCTAATATAGTGATATTTTTCATATAACTACCGCCATCTTTATGTCAGGCCGGGTACTTATGGGACCACCCTCGTATTATAAGTCTCACAAAAATAATTAGTAAACTGTTTTAATAATGTAGATCTCCGTAAAAGTCGTCGAAGTGCTTCTTTACTCCAAAATTTGACAAGCGTTTAAATCAAATAGGAACTTAATACCGTACGTACTCTTATCTCATCAGCTACTCAGAAATTCACTTTCGCAGCATTCAAAAAACTAGGAAAGGAAAATTAGTTTTTCTTTTCACGTGTTTGAAAAGTATTCGATATTATTTTCACAATTCATCGATATCTTAATCTTTTCGCAAATGCAGCTAATCGCCACAACGATGAAATTTAATACATAGAATATGCTCAGTGTAAAATACTACATTAATCCAATATAGAACGCCCTTTTACATCATTATGTATTTGCAAATACGTATATTTTTCTAAACATAATTACATTGGCGTCTACTTATGACCTTACTATTTCATATGTATACGACCGTTTGGCGAATTAAGCCGAAGTTTGGCAATAACAAAATCTATGTGTTTCATAGCCTACGCTGAGTCGGCAGCCCAGTTAGTGTCAATCTGGTAATGTGTTTGTATTAAATTGAAAGTATAAAATAGATATGCCAAAGGAATTACTTTAGCGGTGTATTTTGGTTAATATTTTTCTTGTACTTTTATTAATGTTATACCGGTTGTCACATAACATAATTACCAAGGTTTAAGAATGTGTAGCTGAACCAATTTCAAGTTAAAAATGTCTAATGAACATACGCCTAAAGCTCTATAGTAACTGAGCTGCAAGCATTTGTAGTTTTAAATAACCATACTAGTGGAGATATTACGTGAGGAATTTCTACTTTAATATTCTATTTCGAGAATTTCTGTGTTGTCAAAATTGAATTTACGTTTTTTCTCTACAGCATGTTTAGATAAGGCTGTTGCATTCATTTTGTTACTGATTAGTTTGTATTTGTGTTCCTATATCCCTTTAAGTAGGTATTATTTTTGTTTGTCCTACCTTCGCAACACTGGCATTTTATTTTATATATAAAGAGTGTCCCAAAACTAAGGCAAGATTTGAATTAAATAGAAAACACAGTTTTTAGTCTTTCAATTGTTATTTTTTTATTGAATCATAAAGTACATAGGATAGGGTTATTTATGGAATAGCACATCCAGCAAATGGCCTCGACGGCTTTGCATACACATACGCACTCGTTCGTCGAAATTTTCCATAACCATTATGCATAAATGTGGCTGAATTTCGTTGATGAAGCGTTGAATCTTCTCCTTTAATGCACGAGTGGTTGTGGGCTTGTTGACAAAAACCTGTGATTTCAAATAACCCCATAAAAAGAAATCTAATGGTGTTAAATCACACGATCTAGCGGGCCAATTCTGATCACCGAAACGAGAGAGTACATGACCTGGAAATGTCTCATGCAGTAAATGAATTGTTTCACGGGCTGTATGGCATGTGGCGCCGTCTTGTTGAAACCACATATTGGCCACATCAACATCATCCAATTTCGGCAGAAAGAACTGTGTTATCATGTCGCGATATCGAGCACCAGTAACAGTCACTGCTTGACCAGCCTCATTTTCAAAAAGGTATGGTCCAATTATGCCTCCGGTTCCTCAGTTGTGGATGCATTTGTTTTTCGACAATGTGGGTTTGGCGATTAACAAAGCCACCAAGGTGAAAATGTGTTTCATCGCTTAGGCTGATTTTGCTCGAAAAATCAGCATCCATTTGTTGATGTTCAATAATCTATTCAACGAACACTCTTCGCTGTGCATGGTCATTAGGCTTCAGTTGTTGTGTTAATTGAATTTTGTAAGCACGGAAACACAGATATTTAGTGAGTATACGCTGTAGAGAGCTTCTTGAAATTTGCAATTCTTGTCCATGACGCCGAATTGAAGTTCCTGGATTGTCACCGACACTCTCACGCACTGCTTCGATATTGACATTTGAACGGCATCTTTTTGGACGACCAGTGTGTTTGGTGTTTCCAACGGATCCAGTCTCCCTGAATTTTTCAGTTAATTTCTTCACAGTTGACGAAGTTAAAACACTATTCCGACGATATTTTGTATGAAATTTCATTATTTTTCAAATATTGTTCAATAATGAAGACGCGTTGTTCTATCGTGTGACGCTCCATTTTTACTAACCCTAAGCTGTCAGCTATCGAATTGTTTTTTTAGGGTTGCCAACACTTTACTGCACAAATGGTGACAAATTCAATTCTTGCGTTAATTTTGAAACACCCATGTTCGTTTTTCTTTATGTGTTTCGTGTTTAGTTTGGTAAAAAACGATTCCCTTCCCTAAATGTCGTTATTAAAGATTAAGTATTTTTTTATCTCAATGGTCGACATACCCAATAGAAAATAATAAAATTTATACTTACAACAAAACGGCCAACATATTACAAAAGAAAAGAATATATTGAAAGAAATATTTTTAAATGCAATAAAACGGTTTTTTTTTAAATTCTAAACATTTTTGCCTCGAGCAAAAGCCCGTGTATACTAGAATATAATTTTCTGCATCAAATTTTAATAAAATGTCTTTCAAGTATTGCTTTATCCATTCCGTCTATATATTCCATTTAATCTGCAATGTACTACTTTTACGTAATATAAATTCATTATTCATTTCTCATAAAGTTATTTAATAATACACAGACGCTTTCTTGGAAATATTCCAATGATATTGGTATATCTTCGTCAACAAAATAGATTAACAGACGAGCAAATAATTCTTTCTCCGCTGTAAAGACACAGACCCTCTGCTATCATCAAAGCGGAAAAGATCTCTCTCTTAAAGCATCCGTCGGAGGAGAAGGAAAGGAGACCGGAGGAAAGAAATTGAATCAAGTTTTCTTTTTTGTCGGGCTATCGCTTTGTGCGGTCCGAAGCGTTTCTTTCTTCTTTGTCTGTTCGGAGATTTTGGCATTAACAGAACACATACACGCGTGTAAAGCCGATCGTGGAGTTGTTTTCTTTTTCCCGCTTCAGGTAACGGGATAACGCGTAATTTTAAATTGCATATTCACGAATACGAAAATGTTATTACTGCCTAACAAAAAATCTTGTCGTGCAGGAAACGATGTCTAAAAAAATGTGTAAATTGAAACAAGGAACTTTTCATTTTGAACGTTTTATTATAAATTTAATTGTCAATCAATCCTTTCCGAAACGAGCACTTTATATTTACATATTAGGTGCGCAACTAAGTTCTCGCTGTTTTCTGATGAAAATGCAATTTTATTGTGAAAAAATGTTTACAAATGAATCATTCAAAATATTGCCCATCGCTAGCGACAACTTTTTCCCATCTTTCTGGCAGAGCTCGAATACCGTCACGGTAGAAGTGTTCGTCTTTTGAGGCTATCCACGAATCAAGCCATTTTGAAATGTCTTCATATGAGCGGAACTGCTGATTAGCCAGACCATGTGCCATCACACGGAACAAGTAATAATCGGACGGCGTAATATCTGGGGAATATGGCGGATGGGGCAGGACCTCCCATTTGAGCGTTTCTAAGTAGGTTTTAACGGGTTTGGCAACGTGAGGTAGAGCGTTGTCATGCTGTAGAATCACTTTTTCGTGCCTCTGCTCGTATTGTGGCCGCTTTTCGTGCAGTGCTCGGCTCAATCGCATCAATTGAGTTTGGCACAAAATCAGACATTTTCGCACAACCAAAAGTATATGACGCAAAAATAAAATCACTAATGTGTCAAAGCGGTTTGTTTATCATATGTCTAAGCTTGGTTCATGACGTTTTGGTTATGCCACAATCGATCAGCACTTACTACTGGAGCCATCTCTTGAAAAACAGCGAGAACTTAGTTGCGCACCTAATAAAATAACATTTACCTGCTTCATCGTTATCAAATTGCATTAATTTTTTGTCTTTATTGTAGTCCTGCAATGTGTAACGTAGAACTCGTTAGATATCGTCGTAAAGGTTCATCTAATGTCGTTCGACCGTCCAGGTTTATTCGACAATATTGAAGCGCGTGGTGCATACAAGATTCCGTGCTCGTGCGACAATGTATTGTCAAAACGAAGCAGCCTATCGGCATTCGTGTTTCAAAGCCCGAACGTTGTACTAGACTGCTGCGCGTTACTGGTACTGCACTTGTTGAGCATGGGTTTGAAACTGGGCACCATATCCAGTTCAATTCTACTAAAATCCTGTCTAAACACCCGAATAACCTAAACAGTTATGACTATATTCTAACGGGTGTTTTTTTTTTAGAGGTATAGAACTTTGAAATGGAATAAAACAAATTTGATTTTTTTAAATTGACATGAAATTTACTTTATTCGAAAGATAATCTTCTGGCATTATAATTTAAATATGACTTCTGGCATATGACCGCCACGGCTGGCTCGGACGTAGTCTAATCTCGAGGGCCAATTTTCGATGACTTTTTCCAACATTTGTGACCGTATATCGGCAATAACGCGGCGAATGTTGTCCTCCAAGTGGTCAATCATTTCGGGCTTATCGGCGTAGACCAGCGACTTCACATATCCCCACAGAAAATAGTCAAGCGGCGTTAAATCGCACGATCTTGGAGGCCAATTCACGGGTCCGAAACGTGAAACTATGCGGTTACCAAACGTTTCCTTCAATAAATCAATTGTGGCACGAGCTGTGTGACATGTTGCGCCGTCTTGTTGAAACCACAACTCCTGCACATCATGATTGTTCAATTGAAGAACGAAAAAGTCAGTAATCATGGCTCTATAGCGGTCACCATTGACTGTAACGTTCTGGCCAGCTTCGTTTTTAAAGAAGTACGGACCAATTATTCCACCAGCCCATAAAGCACACCAAACAGTCAGTTTTTCTGGATATAACGGTGTCTCAACATACACTTGAGGATTATCATCACTCCAAATACGGCAGTTTTGTTTATTGACGTATCCATTCAACCAAAAGTGAGCTTCATCGCTAAACAAAATTCGATTATGAAAATCGGGTTCAACGGCAATCTTGTTTTGGACCCATTCACCGAATGTGCGCCTTGCTAGGTGATCGTGTGGCTTCAATTCTTGCACGAGTTGGATTTTGTAAGCACGCAAACCTAGATCTTTCCGCAAAATCTTCCACAAAGTGGATGGACACATATCCAATTCCTGTGCACGATGGCGGATAGACTGATTCGGGTCTTCCTCTACGCTACGCTCTACAGCAGCAATGACTTCTTCTGTACGCACTGTACGACGTCTCGGATGCGTGTTATCATTTAGAGTATACGTGGTGCGAAAACGTTCCATAGTTAATCGAATTAATTGCTCTGATGGATGATTATGTTGACCGTAATATTGACGTAGTGCGCGATACGTATTTCGAACAGAACCATGATTTTCAAAATAAATTTGCACAATTTGCAAGCGTTGTTCAGGTGTCAGTCTATTCATGTTGAAATGACAAACCAAAATAAATATAAATCACTTAACAGCTGACAAAATAGCCGCCAGTTAAAAAAGTGTTGCAAACTTAAAGTTCTACACCCGTTACATAACACCTGGCAATCCTGTCTCGCCAAACTATTCAAGCGTAACCGTAACGCTCCATTGACCCGTGACCACTATCACTAAATAAACCCATCCACTACAGATTTTTACCAGTTTCAGTAAAACAACTAAAGCAAAAGCAGCGGCTAAAAGTTGAAGATATACCATATATGGGGACGAAACGTTGGTAGCGCAATTATCGAAGACGTTGTTCCAGTGCCGAAGCCAAGACAAAGAAAGTATTTTTTCAGCTTCAACCTTGTTTGAACCTCCATCTGTAACCAACAATACAACTTAGGTTAGTATCAATATGAAATTGTAATATTTTACCGCGTAAAAGAAGGAGTAACGAAGCCTTTTCACTTTCCAAAGTGCGTTCTAATAGATTTGCAACACAATTTTTTTCTAATATCTGTAGTTTCATGAACCGACGCCATATCCTTTTTATTTTCTAATTCCGTTTTTATAAGATCCATAACCGTGTCTTTCACTCGTGGTAAATTATACTGTAATTACCTTCTGGTTGGTACAAGGCTTCCAATGTTTAATACATTTACTCAAAAATTGACGAGAATTGTCAGTGTTGAAGAGTGTCAATGTTGAAGAGTGTTGCTAATTCAAATTAATAATGTGGTACAGGGCGGCTGGTCAATTTTGCTACATTAAGAAACTCAAATAACTTTTCGTAAAGTTTATGTAATTTATTTTTAGTAATTCATTTGAAAAATAATACATTTTTATTAAAGTAATTCATGAAGTTTTGAAAATAATTGAATTCAAATGGCCTCCACCCTCGGTGACACATGTGCGACATCTTATCAAAAAGTTATTCATTACTGCCTGGAGTGTTACAGCGTTCGAATGTATTGCCTTAAATCATCCAAATTTGTTGGGTTTCTTATGTAAAAATCAGGTGCAGTGAGGTCAGGAGACCTGGAAGGCCAACGGAATGTGGAGTTTCTTGAAATCAGTTTATTGGGGAATTTTTGCCGCAATTCTGTCATAACAGGCGTGGCTATGTGACAAGTTGCCCCATCTTGTTGAAACCAAACAGAGTTGAAAGGGATTCTCTTTCGGCGTAATTCTGGAAAGAAAAACTCTTTCAACATCTTTAAGTAACGGTCTCCATTGACCGTAACAGTTAGACCGTTTGCTTCGAAAAAGTAAAGCCCGACAATGAACCTTGAAGAAACTGCACACCACACTGTGACGCGAAGTGGATGTAATTGCATCTGATGGAGTATCTGTGGGTTAGAATTACTCCATATTCGACAATTTTGTTTGTTAACATTGCCGTTTAAATCAAAATGTGCCTCGTCAGACATAAAAATGCAGTTCAAGACGTTTTCATCCTCTGACGCCATTTGAATGATCTTCTCACAAAATTCCAAGCGAATCGGGAAGTCTCTTGGGTTCAGTTTGTTTGTTAATTGAATCTTATATGGAAATAACTTTAAATCTTGGTGCAAAATTGTCTGCAGTGACTGTCTGCTGACACCCATTTGAGCAGATAAGCTCCTTGTCGAAACTCAAGGATTGTATGGCAGCAGCTACAGCAGCGATAGTTTCCTGCGTCCAAACTGAGGGATCTCGATGATAAAGCCTTCTTGCGATTGTGCCACGCTCGGCAAAATTCTTCACGAGCCTCATTATAGTCCATCTGCTAGGAGGAGTGCCGGCAAACGTGCGCCTATATTCTCTTTGGATGGAAACTACGAACTCTAAAGCGTAAAACCGTTGCACTATCCAAATTCTTGTTTCATTCTCCCAATTCTCCATTTTGGTTAAATTTAAAGATCAATCTATAAAATAAAATAAAAATGGAACAGGTTGGTTACACAGAAAACAAGTTATTACGTTTTTTTTTTTGGTAGCAGCTTTCATCAGCCACCCGTTATTTCACATTTTGCATTCAGCAGATGACGTTTGCTCTTACACAGTCTAAAATGTAATACGGAAAAATAGTAATGTTGCAAATAATATATTTAATTTATATTATTATAGTCCCTATACTATGCTTATGTTGTAAGCAAACTGGAGTATGCATCACTGGTCTGGTTTCCGATATAAGCTTGTGAATGCTTGAAGTTGGAGCACATTCATCGAAGGTTTTTAAAATTCCTTACCTTCAAGGTGCTTGCCCACAAAGAGGTGTGTACCAGGGAGAGTTGCTTCTTGAGCATAATATGTCCTCTTTGCATGACAAGATGACTGATGGTGGGATGTTGCATGGCATCCTTGATAACAGTATTGATTGTCCTTCGTTACTGCATCGTTTGTGTTTTTTAGTGCCCCGTTTGAACTCTAGGTGCAATGTGTCCATTGTGCCGCCAAGGGCGAGGACTAATATTCTCAGGAGAACATCGGTCCACATTTTGAGTAAAAGTGGAAACGAATTTGCTGACTTAGTATGTATACCATATATGTATATTTAGTATTTTTTGTTTCTGTTTGCTTTTCTGATTAACTTTAGTTTGAATTAGCTTCAATTTTTTTTAATTATATCTGCCAAACATATGTCTAAACTCAGTGAGTTATTTTGTATTTTCCTGTTATTGGACTATAAGTCTGTTGGAAATAAAGGTCATTATTATTATTATTTCTTATATTCTAATGTAAAAAAAATGATTGACACACGTTGCTGATAATAACCCACCTTCGCGAGACATCGTTGCGTCACTTGTATGATGCAAGCAATCGACAATGCTTGCACGCGTTATCTTCCCATCTGCTTCTGTCGCTAGTTACGCGGAGGATTGTTCCACCTTACTAATAAGCTATCCTAGTACGTACTATGAGAGAAATAGTCATTCAAATGAAAAACCTTTGAGACATAAACAATAAAAACAATATTTTTAAAAGCATTTCCATTTTCTTTACAAAAATTCATGTAAATTTTGGTGTTTCTCTTATTCTGATAAAAAATTTTGTTTACATTACGTGCTTTTGTTCGTATTAGACGATTTAAGAAATGTCCCGAAATTTATTTCATTACTTTATCTAAAATACCTCTCCAATTTCTGTACCAAGTGTCCTGTAATAATTTGCATTTAATGTTTTGTTCCAAACACTTTATAATTGCCTTCGCGTTACCCCCGAAGTTGATGAAAACTTATATCGCAGACACCCACGTTGCCTTTCTCTGTGCTGTCGACTGAGTTTCAAATATTGAATCAATCACTTGTTATTTTTTGTTCGACATTCTATAAGAATACGTTCGAAGTTTCCTCGAAGATATTTGAAACACCGTCGGTTTCGCAATTCTGAAAGTAAACAAACTTTTTCATGAACACGATTGAACATTTGCGAGCAAATTTTAATAGTTAATTATAATAAAATAAACCGTAGAAACGGTCTTATAATCCAAGTGCTTTGCTGCCAACTGCGAACGGATGTCATTACTCAGCTAGCAATCGCGGAATTCCTTAAGGAAAGAGGAAACATTTATATTCTTTAATATATTGCCAAAAAGCAAAAAATCGACTCTATTTGACAAACACAATGTTCGAATTTAGGTTCTAATATATGCAGCCATTGAACATGTACGAGATTCGCCTAAAATCAATGTCTTTTGTGCGATATCCCGATCATCTGTTTACGGCCCATTCTTCTTTAACGGAAACACGGTTAACGGTCAGCAGTATCTCGCTATGTTACAAAACTGGTTGTTTCCGAGTCTGCATGAAGACAACTTCATTTTTCAACAAGACAGGACACCCCCTCACTGGAGTCTCCAAGTGCGTGAATATCTGAATGAAACTCTACCAAATTGTTGGATTGGTCGTCAAGGAGCTGGCGACTTAGCATGTCTCAGCTCCACGGTCACCGGGTTTCGTTAAAGACAACGTTTATGTACCACCACTCCCACAGAACCTGAAAGAGTTGAAGAACCGGATCCGTACTACCATAACATCAATGACGAAGGACATGCTTGCCCGAGTATGCGAGGAATTTGAGTATCGATGTGATATTATTCGTGTCGCTGATGGAGGATATATTGAACATCTGTAATCTGAACTAGAGAGGTTCGTAAATCTGTGTGTAAACTTTCATATTCGTATGTCTTAAAGTTTAATAAATATATGCATTCGAAATATGTATATTTTTTTTGAAACACTCTGTATATAATTTATTATAAATCGATTCAAAATAATCACTATCAGCGGCAACGAATAATTTCTACCTTCACATAACGGTCATATTTCCAGCAAATTTTGATGGCCACTATTTAGAGGCTTTCCTGTAATTGCATATACTACTGTGAGCAAAAACCAGTAAGACTTTGTTCGTAGTTTTTAAATTCTTAACTTATTTATTTCGTCCCCCTCAAAGTAATCCCCCATGGCCCCAATACACTTCTGCCAACGTTTCTTCCAATTCTCGAAACAGTTGTTAAAGTCAATTTCAGGAATAGCCTTCAATGCGCGTAGCGATTCACGTTTAATGTCTTCAATTGACTCAAAACGGTTTCCCCGGAGCGGAATAGCCAGAAGTCACACGGAGCTAAATCAGGCGAATACAGTGGTTGCGGCACGATATTGGTTGAAAATTTGGTGAAAAACTCACGAAGAATTAATGTAGTATGCGACGGTGCATTATCGTGGTGCAAAAACCAAGAGTTGTCGACCCATAATTCTGGACTCTTTTTACGCATTGCGCAAACAACGCATAACACTCAAATAGTATTCTTTGTTGACAGTTTGGCCGGTCGGAAGGGATTCGGAGTGCACCACACCTAGATAATCGAAGAAAACTGTCAACACAACCTTGATTTTTGACTTGCTTTGACGTGGTTTTCTGGGCTTCGGCTCACCTTTGAGACGATATTCGGCCGATTGATCGTCTGTTTCCGGGTCATAAGCGTAGATCCAAGTCTCATCTCCAGTTATGATGCCTTACATTTTGTCTTGATAGTCGGAAAGCATCGTTTCACAGACGTCAACGCAACGCTGTTTTTCGAAAAAATTGAGTAATTTTGGAACAAATCGTGCTTTCACTTTTCTTAGGCCCAAATGATCTTTCAAAATGGTTTTCACTGATCCTTCCGATATTCCAACTATGCCAGTAAGGTCTCTGAATCGTCGATTATCAAGCACCAATTGCTTGATTCTATTGACGTGTTGGTCATCAGTTGATGTCGATGGCCGTCCTGGACGTGGTTCGTCATCGACGCGTTCTCGACCCTCTTTGAATAATTTGTACCAATCAAAAACACTTGCTCGCGACAAACAATTATCACCGAAGGCCTTTTGCAACATTCTGAACGTTTCGTCACCAGAAATTTGATTCCGTACACAAAATTTAATGGAACTTCTTTGTTGAATAATTTCACTCATTGTAAAAATCGCCGAATGCACTTTTTGTACTTGAGTAAGACAAGCGTATACTAAACACTAATGATTATTTTGATGTGACATTTGGCACAGATGTCACTGACAGTCATACCAACCTAGAAAAAAAATATTTCGACGAATGAGTTTTCGCGCGAAATTTAAATTAAAAAATCTTACTGTTTTTTTGCCCACAGTAGTATAGTGTGAGTAAATAAATTAGTAGTTGCTGCCAAACTGTACTAAATTAAACTAAATATTCGATTTAAAAATTGACGACTTCGCCAGGACAAATAATTTCTATCTGAAATATTTGCCAGCGTGAACGTCTGATCCGGTATATTTCACTCATAAACAGTATATATATGAAGAGAGGCTCTAAAAGAATATATTGTCGAAACTCTAACTGCAAAATTATTACAGTCTCTTCTTAGGAATATATTCCGACAAAGCTCATATTAAAACTTTCAAATACCCATTCTTTACGGCACCCAGAGAACCTCAAGTATGACGAGATTTCAGAACTTGAGTAGTATCCGCACGCGAGCTCGAGATATTCTTATAAATTATTGAACAATTTAAAGTTTTCTGCGCGAAAATAAACGGTAGAAGGGAAGAAATGGAAAAGAAAAATGAACAGAAGAATAAATATATGTGTACGGCGAAGGGTGACTAGACAAAGAAAAATTGTGAACTGCGTGGGTCGGGCTGATGGAAAAGGTTAAAAATGCGTCTTGTACGTCAGAATCCTCTTACTTACTCTTCTAAAAATTACCACCCTGGAATATACATATATAAAGTTGGTAGAACTGATTCTGAGGCACGAAGCCTTGACGTTTTCCCTTGGAAACTGGCGCGTGGAGGCTTAACTCCGTTCAAATTGGCGGTAAAGCCGGAGAAGGCAATAAATTTCAGTGCCGGCATCGTCGTAAGTATGTATGGAAGGACGAACTGTGCATAGTAAGTATGGGGATAGAAAAATTGACAGGAATACGGTAGTTTTACGACAGAGGATGTGTTTAAAATAGGAGATCAAACATACATTGTCTTGTCAATATTTTTTCGTTATAGCTGTCCAAGTTTAAGGTTACAAACAGTAGGAATAATGTTTTATTGAAAAAAAGGTAAGTTCCCACGTATACGCTGTGATTTTGAAGTCTATATTTTAGTTGCAAATGTATATAAAATAAAAGACAAAAAATGGAGACAATACCTTAGAAATGGAACACATAAAAAACATGATAAATACAAAGAACAACAAATCGAGGCGAAGGAGAAGGTAGAACAAGATAAGGAAGAAACATGACAAGACAGATTAAGAAACTAGAAGCTGTTTTATAATATAAAACAAAAAAAATAATGAAATCGGTAGCGAAGAAATAATGAAATCAATAAGCATATTAAAAAGAGAAAAAGCAACAACATGGCATTATAACAACAACAGAAATCCTAATTTGGGAGTAAAAGAAATAGAGATAAAGATCATTTTATAGAATCTATATCTAAGGCCAAATACCAAAACAATGGGAATTAGAAGTGTTTCTTCTGATCCACGAAAACTGCGAAAATAAAGAATATTTGTACTATCGAGGAATTACGATATTATGTAATAAATGAAAAAACTTTAGGGAAAAGGCTAAATAGTATAATAGAGCCACAATTAGAAGAATCACAAAGTGTTTTCCGAAAAGGCAGAGGAGTACAATATCATATATTTACAGTGATACAGCTGATCTAGAGAAACAGAGGAAAAATTTATATAACCTTCTTAGATATACCATACGAGGATAGTTTGACAAGTAGTGAGAATGACACATAGGTGGCGCTCTAATTGGTAGAACAAATGCACTGTAATTTAGGCTGCCTATTTATATGTTTTCATTCCGATATTTAGATAAATCGGTTGATTAGTTTATTTTTGACAGCTGACTGAAGAAGAAGCAACACGTAGTTTTGTTAAAATGGAAAAGCAGAGTATCTTGCGGTGATTAAATACTTCGTAATTAAGGGTATGAAAGCTACCGAAATAAAAGATGAGTTACGGGAAACATTAAGTGAATCTGCTCCATCATCCGCCACAATAAGTAGATGGGTAAATGAATTTAAACGTGGTAGAATAAACTGTGTTGATGAAGCGCGCTCTGGAGCACCCAAAATCGTGACTTCTAAGAAAATGATTATAAAAATCGATAACATTATTACGCAAGATCGACGACTCAAAGTGAGAGAGATAGCAGACATGGTAAACATTTCAACAGAACGCGTACACCACATTTTAACGAAAGAATTGGGCCTTTCCAAGCTTTCGGCAAGATGGGTGCCGCGATTGCTTACGACTGATCAAAAGTTCACTCGTTTGCGCATTTCCAATGAGTGTTTGGACCTTTATAAGCGGAATCCGGTTGATTTTTGTAGGCGATTTGTTACTTGCGATGAAACTTGGATACACTACAGCACACCCGAAACTAAACAACAGTCGAAACAATGGTTAGAACGTCGTTCTGCACCTCCAAAGAAAGCGAAAACAACTTTATCGGCAAACAAGGTGATGGCATTAATTTTTTGGGATTCAAAGGGCATTTTGCTCATTCATTACCTTCAGAAAGATGCCACAATAAACGTATAATATTATGCAGAACTTGTACAAAAATTAAATGTTGAGATTCATGCTAAACGGCCAGGAATAGCAAAGAAAAAGATTCTGTTTCACCAAGACAACGCTCCCTCGCATACCAGCACAGTTGCGATGTCCAAAATCCACGAGTTGCATTTCCAATTAGTACCGCATGCGACTTATTCGCCGAATCTAGCCCCTTCCGACTCCCACCTTTTCCATAATTGAAAACGGCACTAGATGGAAAGAAATTTTCGTCTAACGATTATTATTTTGTAAAACTTAAAAAATTCGTTTTTCTTTTCCATTCTCACTACTTGTTAAACTACTCTCGTAAAGCTTTTGACAAAGTTCCCATATAGCTAGCATGGGAAAATTTAAAGGAAAGATGAATGGAACGAGACCTTATTGAAGCTATAGAGAATATACAATAACACCAAGTACTATATGAGAAAGAAAATCAAGAACAAGGTGAAGAGACTAACAGTTGGCAACAAAAATACAGGAGTAATAAAAATCTCTGAAAATGCCTCTGCCGATGACGAGGATGCTATGCTGGAATCGGAAAGTATCTTCAGAAAAATATAGACTTGAGAACTACGGCACTTCAAGATAGGAACCTCAAGGTACATACAGACAAGAGAAAAGTCATGGTAATAAGAAAAGATGTCACAAACCTATCAATACGCATAGATGTACAATACATACAACAAGTAGATACATTTCAATATCTGGGGACCAAGATACAGGAATATGGTGGAAATGAAGCAGAGATAAATAGAAAAATAGAAAATGCTTTAAAACCGTATTATGCACTAAGCCGGTCGTTTGTACATAAAAAATAAATATCCAAAAGGCAAAGTTGATGGTATATAAAACTATTTTCTTACCTACATGTCTTAAAATACAGGAGTGCAAGCTGTATTTTAACAAAAGCTACAGAAAGAAGACTACGAACAGTGGAAATGAAATATTTGCATGGAGTAACGGCGGTCACCAGAATAGACAAAATCTGAAATGAAACTGGTAATGTAACCTTTAGAAGGGATAATAAAAAGAATCCAATTAAGATAATTTGGACACCTAATACGAATACCAATACCAAGCATATCATGTACGAAAACGCAGTAAAAGAAGACCAAAGAAAACTTGGGAAAATGTTGTGGACACAACATGGCTAAGTTAGAAAAAAGAGAAGAAGAAAGCCAGAAACAAACGAGAATGGACTAAGTTTATTTATACGTAAAAATGAATGAAATGTAAATTAAATGAAATATACTGTTTGGCTTTTTCAAATGCTTAATACATTCTACTTTATATTATAAAAAAACTATATATTTGTTATGTAGAACAATTATTTATTAACATTATTTTTTGAACAGACTCAGTACATAGTTAAGAGTATAAAAATTATGGATTTTACTTATTAAATATTAAATCAGAGTAAAAGGTTCTGTGGGAGTGGTGGTACATAAACGTTGTTTTTAACGAAATCCCACAAGAAGTAGTCACAGGGTGTCAAATCCGGTGACCGTGGAGCCAATCCAACGGTTCGGCAGAGTTTAATTCAGACGTTGACGCACTTAGCGACTCCAGTTAGGGGGTGCCCCGTCTTGTTGAACAATGAAGTTGTCTTCGTGCAGCCTCGGAAACAACCAGTTTTGTAACATAGTGAGATACTACTGACCGTTATCAAAGAAAAATGGGCCGTAAATAGATGGTCGGGATATCGCACAAAACACATTGATTTTAGGCGAATCTCGTACATGTTCAATGTCTGCATGTGGGTTCTGTAGACCCCAAATTCGAACATTGTGTTTGTTTACTAAACTACTAACATGGAAAGTCGCTTTATCACCAAACACGATGCGTCCTGCGAACGTATTATCATTGTTAATAGCATCATCAATTTCGTTACAAAATGCCACACGTTTCCGTTTGTCATCAGGACACAAAACTTGTAACAACTGTAACTTGTACGGCTTCATAACCAACCGACGTCTCAAAACACACCAAATTGTTGTTGTTTGCAGTCGTAACTCCCGACTGGTACGATGAGTTGATTTTAAAGAATTACGTTGGAAAGCAGTTTGAATTCGTGCAACATTTTCTTCAGAAACACGAGGGTGGTCAAGGCTCTTTCCTTTACATACACATCCTGCATCTACAAACTGTCGATACCATCTGCGAATGTTCCACCCATTCGGAGGATCAATTTGGTAGTTCAACCTGAAACGTCTTTGCACTGTAATCACGGAATTGCACTTCGCAAACTCGACAACACGAAACGATTTCTACTGCGTAGTAGCCATTTTAAACATGTGACGGTTACCAAGAAAAACAGAAGGCAACTGACATCTAGCGGCTATTAAATAAACTAGACTATGTATTCGTTTCTCCAATAGCCGAGCCGAGGCGCAGCAATCGATAGTTTGGACAAAATAATACTTTGTAATACGTATATTCTTTTTGAAACACACTGTATGTATATGGCAGTAGATTTTACAATAAAGTTATCTTATTAAAGACAATTCTCGTTACTCTTTGAAGGACCCAATAATTATAACCAAAATGTGTACTTTAATTCAGTAGTTACGTGTAAAGAGTCGTTCCGTTTCGCAATGACCCACCCTCCCGTTCAACAAACCGGTGATATATTAACTCTCATGAAGAGCGGACCGGCACGTTTGCGTGGATTTGTATTTTTGTACTACATCCGAATGAGAAAAGAGGGTCTAAAAGAAGTAGTATTCCCCGTGGTCCGTCCGAAACCAAATTACATCTGCTACACGGGGAAAAGGAACGGTGACTATAAATTGCAGCTTTTGCCTTAAATGGATGTCGCCCCGTTCTATAGAGAAATTCGTCTTAATTGTGTCCAACGCTCTTCTGCCATTAAATCGGATTCTTTTAAATTTAATATTTCCATAGGATATTTTAGGCAGTAAAAGTAAAAGTAAATGCGCGTCTTCGTTTCGATTTTACTTCTAAAAGCGTTGCGCATTAATTCCGATAATCTATATAATGACATCATGAAAGGCATAACTCCAACGCTGTATTGAACTCGAAATAATATCAATAAACTTCATTTTTTTCAGGAAGCTGTTGGTTGTACGAAATGTAACATTTAATAATTCTTTCTGCTGGAAAATTTTATAGTATTTTTTTAAATAAAATGAATGTAAACTTGAAACACACGAGGCGTGTTTTTTAAGTAAAGCCCCATTTTGTTGTATACACGAACAGGTGGTACGCGCGGTGCAACGAGTGCCTGAGTCGTGTCCCGACGTTTCATGGGAACAACTGTGCTCAGTTGCAGCTGTGTAGGTAACCTGTACGGTCTGTTCTGTGTCTCTAAAATGTTCAAGGTTATCAAATCGCCCGTCCTGTGCGAGGTACGGTCAATACTACGTTTTTTCGGCAAGAAACATATCTGCTGCAGACATTCATCGGCGGATTTGTGAAATTTATGAAACTACTGACTTGTGTGAAGGTAAAGAGCGTAAGTGGGTCAGAGACTTCAAGCTAGCAGCGACAACGTCCATGATGAGTCCCGCTCCGATCACCCATCTTAGATCACAGACAGTATAGTGGCTTCGGTTGAAGCGAAAATGTTTCAAAACAAACGCTTCATCATAAGCACTCTTTCGAACGACCTTCCTGAAGTGTCGTGGGCAGTTCTGCACAAAATTGTCTCTGAAAAGTTACAGTTTAAGAAACATAAATGCGGTAGTCTACGGCCAAACCCTGCGAAAGTTACGCAGAGCGATTCAAAACAAAGGACCCGGCATACTGAGAGAGAAAATTTTACTACTCCATGACAATGCAAGGCCTCACACCGCAGTTGAGATCCGAGCTTTAGTGAACTTTTTTGGATGGGAAATTTTGGACTACCCCTCTATGATGAGTCCGTCAGTCTCGAGCTTGCGCCGAGCGATTTCCATCTTTTCCACTATCTCAGATATCATCTCGGCGGCAACCACTACAACGATGACGAAGACATGAAAACGCAGTGACCTCTTGGTTATCGGAGCAGGCGGCAAGTTTTTATGAAGAAGGTATTCAAAATCTAGTTCTAAAGTTTGATAAGTGTTTAAACAAACTTGGCAGCTACGTTGAAAAATAAAGAAATTTTTGTAGAATCTAAAAATAAATTTGATTTTTGAAAATTTTCTTTCGTTTGACTTTTATTTTTAAGCGGCCCTTACTTAAAAAAATACGCCTCGTATTGAAATTTATTTACAAGCACAATCTGTATATTTCCAAAGTACAGATAAACAAGCATAACACAGGCCAACCAATAAATATTTTTTAAAAGTTTTTTTCAAAGTTCAACCTGTTTCTTACGTATTTTGGTGTACTGAATCCAAATTTTCAATCAGTTTTTTCTACCACGTACCAATTTTTCGCAATCTTTATCTTTCGTTGGGTATGATAATATTAAAATAAATAGTTAAGATTTAAAGGTACGTAATTTATTATCAGAGTATAATTGAAAAATTTAACATTTTATTATTACAATGGTAGTGTAAGTTTGGATATGAACAGTTTTTTACTTATTAATCTAAAGTTTTGTAGTTCCTCAACCTCTTCACAGTAAAAGTTCGAGTGTAGCTTTTCCTTTTATATGATGCTTCTGGAGTTGCTCGTAGAAGGGTCAGTAATCTCCCATCATGTTGACATTCTAACGACCCTGATACCATTTCTCCATCTCCTTTATATCTTGGTGGAAACGCTCCCATTGTTCCTCACTTACAATTCCAATATTATCAGGGACAAAATTTAAATGTGGGTGTAAAAAATCCACCTTCACACTCACTTTGCATCCAAGTTCTCGAAATGTTTTCAACATGTTTTGAACTATATTTTCGTAATTAGGGTCTTTTTGATTGCCTAAAAACTTCAAAACAGGTATTATTATTATTATGCATAAATAACGTAAAGTAAACATGCGAGGAAACTTTACGTCCTGTGGAATTTTAAAGTTCATTTTTGGATTCGGCACGTCAAAAAACATAAAGGGAAGCCAAATTTATAAAAAAAGGTTTTTTCATAGTTGGCCTGTATAATTTTTGGTGTGCAATAACTTTATCATACGACTCGCATCAACAAGTTTAACAAGTATTTATTATCGCAGCAGAGAGGAACTACATTTAAAAATAATATTCTCCTGTACCCATTATTCCACGTGACAATTTTCCAACTTTTAAAACCGCAGATCTAATGGGTGTTTTTTAAGCTGCATAAGAAATATGGAAATCGATAACTATGGATTGACAGCGCATAATGTCAAACTGTGTTGATATTTCTGTTCAGTAAGGCTTGGCAAGTCAACATGAATTGTTTAACGTCAGAACAACACTTCCAAATTATGGAAATTTACTTTGAAAGAAATAAATCTCTTCGTGAGGTTCATAAAGCACTTCGTCCATTTTACGATCAACAAAATCGGCCTAGTAAGCAAGCAATTCGTGCAATTATTAATAGTTTTCGCACTAATTTTACTCTTTTCGATTCAAAACCATTAACAACACAAAGAAATGTGCGTACCGAAGAGGATATTACTGCTGTAGCGTGAAGTATTGAAGAAGACGCCGAAATGTCGATTCGTCGTCGTTCTCAACTTGTTGGCCTTTGTAATTCGACTGCGTGGAAAATTTTACGTAAGAATCTTGGCTTAGGTGCCTATAAAATACAGCTCGTGCAAAAATTGAAGCCAAATGACCATTGTTTACGTCGCATTTTTGCTGATTGGGCTTATTTGGAACTGTGCGAAGGTGAGTATTTTTATCAAAGAATTGTGTTTAGTGATGAAGCTCATTTCTGGTTAAATGGCTACGTCAATAAGCAAAATTGACATATTTGGAACGAAGACAATCTTCAAGCCATTAACGAATCACCATTACATCCATTAAAATTGACTGTTTGGTGCGGTTTACACGCTGGCGGCATCATCGGTCCTAATTTCTTTCGAAATAAGGAAGGAGCTGCCGTTATGGTGAATGGGGAACGCTATCCCGCCATGCCGACTGAATTTTTGTTTCCAAAAATTAATCAGCTAAACATCGACGACATTTGGTTCCAACAAGCCAGCGTAACTTGTCATACAGCGCGCTTAACAATCGATTTATTGCAAAATCAATTTGGTGACAACGTTATTTCCAGAAGTGGTCCTGTTCACTGGCTCCTTCGTTCGTGTGATTTAACGCCTCTGGATTATTTTTTATGGGGCTATGTTATGTCATTGGTTTATGCCGACAAACCAGCAACTCTTGCAGCATTGGAAGCCAATATTCAAGCCATCATTGACGCCATACGGCCAGATTTATTGGAAAAAGTACTCAAAAATTGGACTGATCGAATGGACCATGTAACTCGCAGCCGCGGCGGACATATGCCGGAAATCATATTTAAAAAGTAAATGCCACGAAATTATCTACCAGATTATTAATAAAAAAAATTTCATTCCAACAATATTTCTGTCTTGTATTATCATTTAATGTGCTGAAGGTCTTAGAAAAACACCCTATATTAAATTTACGTTAAATTCTTTAAAACTTGATATTGGATAAACTGCTGTAATAAAAATCACATCGATCAGCACCGTAATGTATCTTACAACAGCGGATTCACCCACTTCATGTCCCAAATACCTAGTATTTTCTATCCGAGGTCGAAATTAATTATTATAAATCCTATTAAATGAAATAGCTATTCTAACATCCTGCGGATTCCGGGGATTCGAGATCTCATATATTTCGAAACATTCTTGCCCAGGAATATTATTAGTTTAATTGGCGAAAGTGGGACGAATACCTCTATAGCTGTCCTGCTTCGGTTTCATTTCTAATTATAACTTTAAAGCCCGGGAATGCTTTCTGTCGACATCCCCTAATAAACAGTAGAAGGTTTAATTACTTCATTTTTTGACGGTTAAATCTCCACCGACGGTCGGTTCTTGTAAAATGGAAAAAAAAACGGTATTCGCGTTCTCTTTTCGGTATCAAAGACGGTTAACGAGAACGGTCTTCTCCAAATGAAGACGGGTCTTACATTTTCGTTAATTAAAAGTACCAACCTGTGAAATAAATACCCGAGAAAAAAACGAATGGAATCGATTCCTTTTTTTCGCATTTCTGAATAATGTTTTCCAAATATGGAATGAATTTTCTGTTAAGACAAAAGTACTGACATGAATTATTACACTACAACCTTTCGACACTAATATTGCTGCCAGCTTTCCTAAAATTTTGGTTTCGATTTTTTTAAGAGCGCCATTATTGTACTAGTATTTAACAACTGATTAATGTCAGTCTTTTTCGTTTTTATTTACAATTTCAAACCTAAATATAAACAGTAGAAGGTAGAATTATTTCTTTTTTGGTGGTTAAACTTCCACTGACGGTCGGTACCTGTAAAATGAAAAAAAATTGGGATTTATGCTGTTTTTGGCATAAAACGGGCACAGCACCTCCCAAATAAAGACGGGTCTTAATTAATTGAGAGTACCTAAAGTGAAATAAATAGCTGGAAAAAACAAATGGATTCGATTCCATTCGGTATTAAATAATGGAATTTTCGGGAAGTCATATGAAGTTGAATTTGATGGCGTTAAAAAGCAAATAATAACCCCGAATTTGAATTATAGGTTAAGTGTAAGTAATCCGTTGATCCCTAGACTATATTGTTTACCTAAAATACAAAACCAGGCCATCAAAGAGAAAAGACGGGGAAAATTACTTACATGATTTCAAAATGGTAGTGAATGAATACAAAAATTTGCCGAAAAACGAAAGTCCCGCCCACTAACTCATTAGAATTTATTCAAAGGATTAAAGATTGTAAATTAGAAGAAGGGGAAATTTTGTATCATTCCACCCTAACGTCATTGTTTCCTTGGCCCCAGGAAACTTTGATTATTAACTTTTCAAAAAATAAATCGATCCAGAGAAAATAAAGGAATACGTGAGATTAACAAACTTTGTATGTCCCAAAATTGTTTTCAAGCAGGCAGGGAGGTTTTATGAACAAAAAGAGAACTGCAATGGGCGATTTTTTTTATTCATAGCGGACCTATTTATATAACTTTGAAATTGAATTAAAACCTAAAGCTAAATATTTTCCAAGAATTTAGATCAGGTATGTCGATGATATTTTCTCGATTTTCAATACACATAAATGCAACTTGGATGATTTCGTTAAACAGTTAAATTTAAAATTTCCGACAATTAAATTTACAGTAGAAAAAGAAAACAAACAAGTTGCCTTTTTTGTACATTTAAAAATAATCTCAAAACAGAAATTGATATTTTCCGAAAAGAAACCAATGTCAATAGATTCATCACAGCGGACTCAAATCATAGCATGCAACAAAAGATGGCTTCATTCAACTTTCTTATTAATCATTTGATTAATTTCCCACTAACAAATATAAGATATGAAAGAGAATTGAACTTCATTAAGAATATCGCGAAATACAATGGTTTTGATTCGGAAATAATCAATGGATTAATTAGAAAGGCTAACATAAGAAAAACAATCCGTGACAACACGTGTCTATCACCACAGAGCAAACGGGAAAAGCAGTTTGTTTGTTTACCTTATCATCGTATGACAAAAAATCTAAATAGTATTTTTAAAGAGCGCGGGTTTCAAGTGTGTTTTCGCTACAATAATTCAATTAAAACCCTTTTAGGAAAGGAAAAGACAAAATCGAAGAAAATAAAAAGTCGGATCTACCGAATTGAATGTTTAGATTGCAGTAAACAATATATCGGCCAAACTAAAAGCGAAACCCGGATAAAGAACATTTTTAGTTTAATTCAACCGACCAGAAAAATGGGGTATAGCAAGGCATGTATTAGAAAATAACCAGTGTTAATATGGATTATTTACATTTGATAAAGAAAGTGTATAATTATCGAGAATTAGACATCCCCTAATAAACATGCACATTTTAAAGAATAAAAGCCATGTGGTGAATAATAATGACACCGGACCTATACATACAGTCGACCCTTTTCTGTCTGCTTAATGTCAGAGAAGGAGGAAAAAAAAACATGCAGGTACTTATTCGCGTCCGTGTTCCTTTTTTCAATGTCGTTCATCAAAGTATAACAATTTTAAAAATCTTGTGAAACAAACGAACAGTGTACATCTTGGTTCTCAGCGGTGAAGACGGGTTTATTTTTTACATTTTTCGCCTTGCTTTAAAGGTGCGACACTTTGCTGCTGATGATGACAACTTAGTTGTCGAAATGCGTATAAAAACAAAAGTTAATGTGGAAAGGGGTTATATACCAACCTTTGATTAAATTTCTAAATAATGTTTTCCAAATATGAAATGAATTTTCTGTTAAGACAAAAGTACTGACATGAATTATTACACTACAACCTTTCAACACTAATATTACTGTCTACTTTCCTAAAATTTTGGTTTCGATTTTTCTAAGACCACAATTATTGCACTACTATTTAACAACGGATTAATGTCAGTCTTTTTCGTTTTTATTTACAATTTCAAACCTAAATATAAACAGTAGAAGGTAGAATTATTTTTTTTTTGGTGGTTAAACTTCCACTGACGGTCGGTACTTGTAAAATGAAAAAAAATTGGGATTTACGTTCTGTTTTTGGTATCAAAGACGATTAACGAGAACGGTCTTCTCCAAATGAAGACGGGTCTTACGTTTTCGTTAATTAAAAGTACTGGGTTGGCAATTAAGTACTTTCGGTTTTGTAGTATAAAATATAACACTTTTTTTTAAACAAAGAATAGTTTTTAATCAATTATATATTTTCCATTTTGCTCAATGACCTTTTGCCATCTTTCTTTCAGCTGCGTGATTCCGCGCTCATAAAATTTCTGGTCCTTATCAGCAAAAAACTGAACCAGGTGCGAGTGAAGGTCATCGTCATTTGTGAAAGTTTTACCATTCAAAGAATTCTGCAAACTTCGAAATAAATGGTAATCAGATGGTGCTAGATCAGGGCTGTATGGGGATGCGGCATCACTTCCCAGCCAAGCTCCAATAGTTTCCCGCGAGTTGCCAAAGACGTGTGAGGTTTAGCATTATCTTGGTGGAAAACTACACCTTTCCAATTTGACAATTCTGGCCGTTTTTCTTTTATTTCTTCATCCAGTTTTATTAATTGTTGACAGTAAACATCAGAATTGATCGTTTGGTTTCTTGGAAGCAGCTCAAAAACACAACACCTTTGTAATCCCACCAAACTGACAGCATGATCTTTTTTGGATGCAATTCAGCTTTCGATGTGGTTTGAGCTGGTTCATCGTGTTTGCTCCATGATTGTTTTCGAACTATGTTACTGTACAGGACCCATTTTTCATCACCAGTGATGATTCTTTTTAAGAAAGGGTCGGTTTCATTTCGTCTAAGGTGCATATCGCAAAAGTTGATTCTTTGTGTTAAATGAATTTCTTTCAATTCGTGAGATACCCAAATATCAAGCTTCTTAACTAGCCCAAGACATTTTAAATGTTTTTCAATTGTTGTGCGCGATACACGTAGCCTCTCCGCAACCTCTAGAACAATTATATGACGATCCTCTTCAATTATGACTTTGATTTGGTCATGATCGACTTCAGTAGACCGACCAGAAAGTTGCTCACCTTTGAGGGAAAAATCTCCAGAACGGAATTTTTTATACCAATTCTGACACGTGCGCTCTGTTAAGCAATTAGCACCATAAACTTCACATATCTTTTTGTGAGCCGCAGCAGCTTTCTTTCCTTTACGGAAATAAAATAGTAAAATATGTCGAAAATGTTCGTTTATGCACTCAATTTAAAATTAACCCACAACTAATAGCTTTAATAAAAATCACGCACTACTTGCTTCTGAAGTTACGTCAATGTGACTGGTATCACGCGACAAACGGTAAAGTACAGCACTAACATACGTTATACAAAAAATAAAGCAACGCTCTCTATCAGTAAAAACCGAAAGTACTTACTTGCCAACCCAATATTTAACAACTGATTAATGTAAGTGTTTTTCGTTTTTATTTATAATTTCAAACCTAAATATAAACAGTAGAAGGTAGAATTATTTCATTATTTGATGGTTAAACTTCCACTAACTTCTAAAATTTAAAAAAAAAACGATATTTACGTTCTCTTTTTGGTATCAAAGACGATTAACGAGAACGGTCTCCTCCAAATAAAGACAGGTCTTACATTTTCGTTAATTAAAAGTGCCTACCTGTGAAATAAATACCCGAGAGAAAACAAATGGATTCGATTCCTTTTTTTCGCATTTCTAAATAATGTTTTCCAAATATGGAATGAATTTTCTGACAAGACAAAAGTAGTGATATTAATTATTACACTACAATCTTTTAACACTAATAAAGGGTTTTCCAATAAGGACTTGACAACTTTTTTTCAAAATAAAATGCAGACCATTTGAGATTTTTCAAAAACTTTATTATCGGGTTGAAGTACAATCAAAGCATTGATGAATGGAACTCGACTTCGTTCATATGGCCACCACAGGCACGTTTGCAGCGGTCGATTCGTTGGACCCAATTTTCGATGACTCGGCCACACAATTCGGTCGAAGCGGCTGCTATTTCGCGTTCAATGTTGGCTCTGAGCTCTTACAACGTTGTCGGCTTGTTGGTATAGACCAATGACTTGACGTAACCCCAAAGAAGAAAGTCTAGAGGCGTTAAATCGCACGAACGAGGCGGCCAATCGACTGGTCCATTTCTTGAGATAATACGCTCATCAAACTTACTCTTCAATAAATCGATCGTAACGTGTGCTGTATGGCTTGTGGCACCGTCCTGCTGAAACCACATGTTGTCCAAGTCCATATCTTCCAATTCGGGCCAAAAATAATCGGTAATCATGGCGCGATAACGATTACCATTCACAGTAACGTGACGATCATTATCGTCGACGAAAAAATATGGCCCGATGACGCCGCCGGCATGCAAACAGTTATTTTTTGTGGATGAAGTGGTGTTTCATGAAGCACATGTGGATTTTCACCCGACCAATAACGCATATTTTGCTTGTTGACGAACCCATTGAGCCAAAAATGAGCTTCGTCACTGAAAATGATTTTGCGATGAAATTGATCATCTTGGCGCATCTTTTCCAGAGCCCAATCGGAGAACGTACGTCGCTTCAAATGGTCCATCGGCTTCAATTCTTGAGTCAGCTTGATCTTGTATGGGTGTAAACCAAGATCCTTACGCAAAATTCGCCATAAAGTGGTCTGGGCGATACCCAACTCTTGAGAACGCCATGGAATTGACTGATTTGGATCATTTGCTACGGACGTTTCAACGGCAGCGACATTTTCGACACTTCGACAAACCCGTTGTCTCACTGGCACGGCAACATCACACTACGAATATGTAGACTCAAATTTTTGCACTAAACTTGTTACTGCCTGTCTACTATGGCAAGAATTACGACCAAAAATCGGAGTTAACGCTCTTAAAGTGGCGTTCACCGACTCCGAACTTCTGTAGTAAATTTTTATAATTTGCAGACGTTGTTCGTTGTGTACTTTACCATGATGAAAATGTTAAGTTTACTGAATAAATTGACAGTGACAGTTCGATGATTAGTGAAAGGGTGCGTTAATCGTCTTTGATACATATTGTTTATATCTAGGTTTGAAATTATAAATAAAAACGAAAAAGACTGACATTAATCAGTTGTTAAATAGTAGTATAATAGCGCTCTTAAAAAAATTGAAACCAAAATTTTAAGAAAGTAGGCAGTAATAATTTAGTACGTAGACTTCCGCGGTCGTGGTCCATGCTATCTGCTTCTGGGTTTCCGGGCTGGAACCGCGTCACTAGTATATCTGCCGACGTTAACCACGCTACCGACGCTAACCACTTCTATGGTCGCAAAATCCGTGAAACTATAGAGATCTTTAAGCACCCCAATAATCTTAACCGCGATGATGGCTACCCCCTACATAACGCTTGGCAATCCTGCATCTCTAATCGACCCAACCGTAACCGTAACGCTCCATTGACCCATGACCCATTATCCATATATAAACACGTCCCCCATCGACTTACACCAGTTTCAGTGCAGTAGTTCAGCCCTGAAGATGTCCCATACAAATGGGTACGAAACGTCGGCAGATATACTAGTGACGCGGTTCCAGCCCGGAAACCCAGAAGCAGATAGGCAGTAATACTTTCCCAAAATTTTGGTTTCGATTTTTTTAAGACCACTACTATTGTACTACGATTTAAGAACTGATTAATGTCAGTCTTTTTCGTTTTGATTTACAATTTCAAAACCAAATATAAACAATAAAAGTTGTAATTATTTCATTTTTTGGTGGTTAAACCTCCACTGACGGCCGGTTTTTGTAAAATGAAAAAAACGGTATTTTCGTTCTCGTTTTGATATCAAAGACACGGTTAACAAGAACAGTCTTTTTCAAATGAAGACATACCTTACATTTTCGTTAATTAAAAATACCACTCTGGGAGATAAATATTCGAGAAAGAAATAAATGGATTGGGTTCCTTTTAGCATTTCTAAATAATGGTTTTCAAATATGGAGTAACTTTTCTGTTAAGATAAAAGTACTGATATTAATTATTACACTACAACCTTTTAACTTTGGTTTCAATTTCTTTTAAGACTGCTATTATTATACTACTATTTAACAACTGATTAATGTCTTTATTTTTCGTTTTTATGTTCAATTTCAAAACTAAATGTGAAAGACGCCAACCACTAGTTCAATATTTATTTTTTCTAACACATTTTTTTCGTTTCAATATCTGTACGACGTTGTGTTTGTTTCCTATCTTCTCTATATTCCCTCGTGTCGTATTTTATTTCAGTCATAACTTCTAAAGCAAGTTTCAGCTTCAAGCTAGTATTTATATCCTAAGATAAATTCCCTAGATTCATACCGCATTGATGTAAGTACTATCGATTTATTAGGTTTCTATTTGAAGTAAGGTAAAATAAGAGCTACTTAGAAAAGGTTATAACTTCTTCTAGTTTTTTATAGTTCATTACTTTATACATTATATACTATGTAAATAAATTATATATTTTGTGATGAGGATATTTGTAGCAAGAAAGCTCTTTATGTAAAGACTTCCTTTCTAGAAAAAGCTTTAGCTACTACAAAATAATACAAAAAATAATTGCAAGTTTGCTACGCAATCTGTAATATTCTTTTTAATACAGCATTTCAATTTGTTTTTATCAATTTCTAATCATGATTACGTCAAAAACTTTCATATATTTGATAATGAATAAAACATATTTGCTACCTGTCGTGTACATATTGTATAGATAATAATAATCATATCTTTTTTTGCTAATTTCTATTAATATAACAGCTACGTGAAGCGAGATCTGTAACAAAGTTAATGGGTCGAGTTCTTTAGACTATTCATCTCATTATTAATATACGAATGTTGAAACTTTAATAGTGACAACTATTTATTAATAATACAAAAATAATACAATGTGTGAAAGTATTTCCTTCAATATAACCATCAGTATAATTAGCAATTCGTTACCAACGATGTGTAAGTCGTAAAATACATTTAGCAGCGCCTGTTTTGTTGATGGTTCTGCTGTAGCAAACAATCTATTAATTACATAATCTCAATAGTACGGAAACGACTGTCACACGGGCTTAAATCCGGTGAATATGGTAGATGGAAAAGTACTTCCCATCCCCACAGATCAAGTACAGGGCATGCTGTGTTGGCTACATCATAATCCGGGAAAATAATGTGGGGATTTTGTAATTCTTTGCAATGCTGGTCTTAGGTTCCAAAAGCTAGAGGAAATTTTGTGTAATAAATATCTGTGTTTGCAGCACGGTATACACTAAAGTGACGCATCACAGTCGTACAGAAGAATCACTGAAACTTTCGCATTAATGAAGGTAAATAATGGGTAGGATGAAGTTTCGTTTGACGTCGTTACACGAAATGACGCCGTTCATTAGATTGGCGCTTAAATTTAGGTTTGTATGATCCGGTCTATGTCTTAACAAGCGTAATAATACGACGTACTGCGGCGTACTGTCTCCTTAACGAACATAAGGTTCCAAGTGAATTTCAACGTCATCGTATCCATTACTACATTCCCATCAAATTGTGGGTAACCCACCGCAATATTCCTCATTCTCATGCGATTGTTTAAATCTGAATCATCTGACTTCCATATGTGTGTAACGGCATTGCAACAGCCTGCACTTGCTCTTCATTGCCACTAGGACCACCTAATCGAACTACATCTGTCGCACTCCCATATCATCTTTATTTAAAGCTTCAACTCACCTGTCTCCACACATGCTTCAATGACACCTTCATGACATTGTCTTGCTGTACGACCACGAGCACTTTCAATTTTCAAACAACTTCGCTGCTTCTTTTTGCTGAACATAATGAAAACACAGACCACAATAGTTTAGATCGGTAACGCATAGAAGACCATCTGTTTCTCGCTATACCGCATGCTCTTAGGTTCGAAAGGAAGAGTCCATTCATTACAAGATAGGTAAGGTATAGACTAATACGTGGTAGTAGTGAGAATGATTCATTCTGCTTCGCGTCGCTTCCACAGCAGTGTTTCCACTATTAATGTTCCAGTTCTCGTAGGTTGCTAAAAGGCCAGCTAAGAAAAAAATACGCATTTCAACACTATCTAACACGTCAAAAACTCAGAAACATTCATAGTTAAACAGTCATCGTCACAACAGTTGAACAGTTGAAGTTGTCAGGAAGACAACTTGTCAACTCACCACAAAATCAGTCTAATGCAACGCCATCTATCCATCATTCCACAGAACAATTCGTGGTTGACCATTAAGTTTTTCAATATGTCAAACGTAAATGTCATTAGTGTCATTTAATAAATTAGATGCAGCTGAAATTTTGCAGATTTATACGATACAGATTGACTATGGCGTTGGAAATCACAGAAAAATCATAGCTCATTAAACAAATTTTTTCTGAACTCGGATTAAAAATTTCAAGGATATGGCTTTTGTGTACCAATTTAAGTTTAGTTACGAAAACGTGAATAAAATATCTTAAAAAAATGTGTGATTAATAGTTTTTTTTCTATTTTGATTTTTAAATGTTCAAAAAGCTTTAAGATATTTTTATAATCCGTTTGTTTCAGTGTTAGCAAACGACTTTCAGGGTAAACGATACTGTGGCACCCTTTTAGATCTGAATATACAGTGACGTCCACCTCCTCTCTAACTCATCCAAACTTTTTTTAACTACTTTTAACAACTCGGAGGTCGAGCAAAAGATCGTTTGAGGTAAGAGTGAAGGCGTTTCTTTTTTTTACTGAAGTTGAATTTGATGGAGCCTGTGGTTGATTAACTTAATCACTAAGGTTGATATATAACCCCTTTCTACATTAACTTTAACATTAACAGTGTACATCTTCGTTCTGAGAGGTGTAGATCGCGTACGGAGTTTGTTTTTCGTACAGGTGTTTTTCGCCGTGTTTTACCAGGTGCGACACTTTGAAATTGTCTGCTAATGATGACAACTTAGTTGTCGAAAAGCGTATACAGAATTACAAAAGTTAATGTGGAAAGGGGTTATACATCAACCTTAGTGATTAACTTTTTTTACTATCAATCAAAGTTGATAAGAGCGTAAAACGACCCTTTTAGCATACAGCTTTAACGCAATCATCTTTTTATTCAAGTACATAAACAATAATACGAACCTTATTCCACACCCTGTATGTCAGTTTAAAAAACTCAAATTGATTTTTTCAGCCACTTTCTTCTGCGTTTGCATAAAATGAACGGATGATATCAGTCCTTCTCCAATACAACACCCCATGCGTTTCCTCAAAAAGATTTACTCCATTGTTCCCAAATTTCCTTTTTTTTTTTAATTGAAAAATAAATTGAAAACAGATTCGACGGCCAAGTTTGACAGCTTCTTATAACGTCTTTTCTCTTCTTGACTGCCTCTCGTACGTCAATAACATCACACCGGGGTTTAATTTTAAATACAAATAGAATCTGTAGGACGTTAATTCCGAAACATAAAGGACGTCAATTAAGTTAATGAAATTGCTTGGGATTTAGTTGAAGGGGGGTCCGATGTCGAAAATGCGTCGACACTCCGAAGTTTTTATTAAGAAATCCGTCGCGAAATAAAAATTTAAAAAAAAAATTCTTCCACCGGGGAACACAACGTCAGGATGTTTACGGAGAAGGAAAAATAATCCGCTTTTGATTTGATCATCAATTATTTAGTTTTCATTGGACATATTGAAAAGCGTAACAATCGATTTCGTGGAGTTTTTATTAATTAATGTATGCGCTGAAGGATGAAGCGATTATTAAATTATTTATGTTGAAATGCTGGGTGTTTTTGCTACTAACACAATACAAACGGTCCAATCTTATTCTATTTTTCATTACTTATGTAAATAAGTGACAAAAAATGTTAATGTTACCCTTGAGACTTTTATCGTTGATTATGTGTTTTTCCATACAATTCTGATGGAGTAATGAAATGAATTAAATCGTCATAAAAAAACCGCACTCCAGAAAATGGCATTTTTTGAAACAAATCGTTTTTTGGTTTTAATATTTCTAAATGTAATATAATTACCTTTTAGCACTAACTCAGTCATTCAAGTCATTCACACATGTATCAATATGGAAGCACTCCTATCCAAAGTCCTGCTACCGTTAGAAATCCAGAAGTGGCATTTGATTCCAAATTATCATTTTCTGATCGCATTAACTCAATAGGTCCTCTTCACTAAGAGCTTGAAATTTTTTATCTATTTATCTTGCTCCCGTTCACTCCAGAGCAGAGCTAAGAATATGCATCGTCAGTGTGGTCTCCCCTTTATATTACCTATTCGAATGCCATCGTGAAAATACAGAGGAAACTTGATAATATTGATATCTTTATTTTCTTATCAACACGTGCTAAGATTTGATCACTGAAGGTTGATATACTATATAATTACCTGTTAGCACTAACTCAGTCATTCAAGTCATTCACACATGTATCAGTATGGAAGCACTCCTATCCAAAGTCCTGCTATTGTTAGGAATCCAGAAGTGGCATTTGATTCCAAATTATCATTTTCTGATGGCATTAACTCAACAGGTCCTCTTCACTAAGAGCTTGAAATTTCTTATCTATTTATCTTGCTCCCGTTCACTTCAGAGCAGAGCTAAGAATATGCATCGTCACTGTGGTCTCCCCTTTATATTACCTATTCGAATGCCATCGAGAAAATACAGAGGAAACTTGATAATATTGATATCTTCATTTTCTTATCAACACGTGCTAAGATTTGATCACTGAAGGTTGATATACTATATAATTACCTTTTAGCACTAACTCAGTCATTCAAGTCATTCACACATGTATCAGTATGGAAGCACTCCTATCCAAAGTCCTGCTACCGTTAGGAATCCTGAAGTGGCATTTGATTCCAAATTATCATTTTCTGATCGCATGAACTCAATAGGTCCTCTTCACTAAGAGCTTGAAATTTCTTATCTATTTATCTTGCTCCCGTTCACTCCAGAGCAGAGTTAAGAATATGCATCGTCAATGTGGTCTCCCCTTTATATTACTTATTCGAACGCCATCGAGAGAATACAGAGGAAATTTGATAATATTGACATCTTTATTTTCTTATCAACACGTGCTAAAATTTGATTGTTGAAGGTTGATATACTATATAATTACCTTTTAGCACTAACTCAGTCATGCAAGTCATTCACACATGTATCAATATGGAAGCACTCCTATCCAAAGTCCTGCTACCGTTAGAAATCCAGAAGTGGCATTTGATTCCAAATTATCATTTTCTGATCGCATTAACTCAATAGGTCCTCTTCACTAAGAGCTTGAAATTTCTTATCTATTTATCTTGCTCCTGTTCACTCCAGAGCAGAGCTAAGAATATGCATCGTCAGTGTGGTCTCCCCTTTATATTACTTATTCGAATGCCATCGAGAAAATACAGAGGAAACTTGATAATATTGATATCTTTATTTTCTTATCAACACGTGCTAAGATTTGATCACTGAAGGTTGATATACTATATAATTACCTTTTAGCACTAACTCAGTCATTCAAGTCATTCACACATGTATCAATATGAAAGCACTCCTATCCAAAGTCCTGCTATTGTTAGGAATCCAGAAGTGGCATTTGATTCCAAATTATCATTTTCTGATCGCATTAACTCAATAGGTCCTCTTCACTAAGAGCTTGAAATTTCTTATCTATTTATCTTGCTCCTGTTCACTCCAGAACAGAGCTAAGAATATGCATCGTCAGTGTGGTCTCCCCTTTATATTACCTATTCGAATGCCATCGTGAAAATACAGAGGAAACTTGATAATATTGATATCTTTATTTTCTTATCAACACGTGCTAAGATTTGATCACTGAAGGTTGATATACTATATAATTACCTTTTAGCACTAACTCAGTCATTCAAGTCATTCACACATGTATCAGTATGGAAGCACTCGTATCCAAAGTCCTGCTACCGTTAGGAATCCTGAAGTGGCATTTGATTCCAAATTATCATTTTCTGATCGCATGAATTCAATAGGTCCTCTTCACAAAGAGCTTGAAATTTCTTCTCTATTTATCTTGCTCCTGTTCACTCCAGAGCAGAGTTAAGAATATGCATCGTCAATGTGGTCTCCTCTTTATATTACTTATTCGAACGCCATCGAGAGAATACGGAGGAAACTTGATAATATTGACATCTTTATTTTCTTATCAACACGTGCTAAGATTTGATGACTGAAGGTTGATATACTATATAATTACCTTTTAGCACTAACTCAGTCATTCAAGTCATTCACACATTTATCAATATGGAAGCACTCCTATCCAAAGTCCTGCTATTCTTAGGAATCCAGAAGTGGCATTTGATTCCAAATTATCATTTTCTGATCGCATTAACTCAATAGGTCCTCTTCACTAAGAGCTTGAAATTTCTTATCTATTTATCTTGCTCCCGTTCACTCCAGAGCAGAGCTAAGAATATGCATCGTCAGTGTGGTCTCCCCTTTATATTACTTATTCGAACGCCATCGAGAGAATACAGAGGAAATTTGCTAATATTGACATCTTTATTTTCTTATCAACATGCATTAAAATGACGTAACATACAATAATTATAATTTAGTGTTAATTGTAACTACACTCTGCAACGTTTAGTGTATATCAAGGAATAAATAAAACCAAGGATTAAATTAAACACTTTGTCTTAATTTCAAACTATATTATTCATTTACTGCAACTAGTTTCGTCTGTTAGGACATTATCGAGCAAGTGCAATACAGGTTACAATCTCGTTTATATAGGAAAATGAAAAGCAATAATTAAAACTGCTTTCAAAAAAGGGGTAAAATATACACAAAAGATTATTTGTCGGTAAAAGATTATTCTTCGAAATATCTATAAATTTACAGGAAAACATTCAGAATTAAGGTAAATTTAAAAGAGATCAATTTTATAAATCTAATTGGTTAAGGAGGGTAATAGAATCAAGTTTATTACAATTATTAATCTCCATGCATTCCAATAAATGTAGTTTTTCGATTTTATTACATAGATGAAGGATTTCCGGTTTAAAATCTTTATGTATATTATGGTCTCCATCGTTGCCCGAGCTGTGTGAGCGTCTGCTCCATCCTGTTGAAGCAAACAATGATCGAGACCCAACTTGCGGCAAAAAAACTTGTTTAGCATCTGCCTGTAACGCTCACTATTTACGGTGGTGCCATCGGCGTCTTCAAAAAAATAAGGGCCAATTACTTTTCACGGCAAATACCGCACCAAACAGTCAGTTTGAGGGGATGCAATGGCTCTTCGTGCATTTCATGTGGATTCTCTGTGCCCCAGAAATGAAAATTTTGTTTGTTAACATAACCGCTTAAGTGGAAATGTGCTTCGTCGCTCATTATGATTCTTGATACGAAATCATCCTCTTCCTACACCTAGTTTAACAGATTATGGCCGTAAGTTGCAACGAACGTCTGCTGATGCCTAATTGTGTGCACCGTCGTCTCGTTGATGTTTATGGATTCACTCTGACGTCGTCGGCAACAGCAGCGATGTTCTCGGTCGAACGAGCAATACGAGGCCGGCCACTTCTTGCGACATCTGTAGTGGACCCAGTTTGCACGAGGCGTTCAGCCGAACGCTTAATTGTTCGAGCACATGGAACATGACGACGAGGAAAACAACAACGAAATTCACGCTGCGCTTAAAAAACAGACTGAAAATTGAAAATAATTCCACGTTCTTGAGGTGTGTATCGCTCCATTGCTTGCTGACAACTAATTCTCTCTATATCCACATCATAAATGTCAAGGCACAGTGATATTTGGCGCCATCTACAAAAATGGCAGCCAATTCAAATTATGACATTACTTTTGCGCCACCTGTTACTTGCTCGATAATGTCCTAGTAGACGAAACTAGTCACAGTATATGTATAATAATATGTGTTCTATTTATTCCTTAGTTTAGTGGAATTTCAAAAAGTAACGACCTCTACAATCCACTACTTAATGTAAAGGGTTTTCCAATAGGGACTTGACAACTTTTAATTCAATTTGTGAACGCACCCTTTCACTAATCATCGAACTGTCACTGTCAATTTATTCAGTAAACTTAACATTTTCATCATGGTAAAGTGCACGAACGAACAACGTCTGCAAATTATAAAAATTTACTACAGAAATTCGGAGTCGGTGACCGCTACTTTAAGAGCGTTAACTCCGATTTTCTGTCGTAATTCTCGCCCTAGTAGACAGGCAGTAACAAGTTTAGTGCAAAAATTTAAGTCTACATATTCGTTGTGTGATGTTGCCGTGCCAGTGAGACAACGGGTTGGTCGAAGTGTCGAAAATATCGCTGCCGTTGAAACGTCCGTAGCAAATGATCCAAATTAGTCAATTCCACGGCGTTCTCTAGAGTTGGGCATCACCCAGACCACTTTATAGCGAATTTTGCGTAAGGATCTTGGTTTACACCCATACGAGATCAAGCTGACTCAAGAATTGAAGCCGATGGACCATTTAAAGTGACATACGTTCTCCGATTGGGCTCTGCAAAAGATGCGCCAAGAAGATCAATTTCATCGCAAAATTATTTTCAGTGACGAAGCTCATTTTTGGCTCAATGGGTTCGTCAATAAGCAAAATATGCGTTATAGGTCGGGTGAAAATCCACATGTGCTTCATGAAACACCACTTCATCCACAAAAAATAACTGTTTGCATGCCGGCGGCGTCATCGGGCCATATTTTTTCGTCGACGATAATGATCGTCACGTTACTGTGAATGGTAATCGTTATCGCGCCATGATTACCTATAATTTTTGGCCCGAATTGGAAGATATGGACTTGGACAACATGTGGTTTCAGCAGGACGGTGCCACAAGCCACACAGCACACGTTACTATCGATTTATTGAAGAGTAAGTTTGATGAGCGTGTTATCTCAAGAAATGGACCAGTCGATTGGCCGCCTCGTTCGTGCGATTTAATGCCTCTAGACTTTTTTCTTTGGGGCTACGACAAGTCGTTGGTCTATGCCAACAAGCCGACGACGTTGGAAGAGCTCAGAGCCAACATTGAACGCGAAATAGCAGCCGTTTCGGCCGAATTGTGTGGCCGAGTCATCGAAAATTGGGTCCAACGAATCGACCGCTCCAAACGTGCCCGCGGTGGCCATATGAACGAAGTCGAGTTCCATTCATAAATGTTTTGATTGTACTTCAACCCGATAATAAAGTTTTTGAAATATCTCAAATGGTCTGCATTTTATTTTGAAAAAAATTTGTCAAGTCCTTATTGGAAAACCTTTTATATGTTATTTTGACTTATTACTAGCAACATTAATCAGCTAAGCAAGTAAACTATTATTCTGAGAAATGACATAGCGGTCTTCTAGGAATTCTGGCTCAACAAATATCGTGCCGGCCTTACCTACGGATTTGAAGTCGAACAGTACGCGTCTAATATTGTAATCTTATTATACATCATAAAATGGATAAATTAACAGAAGATTTTATATAATGCTTTGTATCTCTGGATGAAGGAATATTATTATCACTAATAATATGTAAAAATGCAAAATTCTAAGATATCTGCAATACATTGTAAAATCACTTTGTTATTTAATACTACACAATTGTTCTCTAAACTATAATTTCTAATCGTTTAAAGTAATCTTTCAAATTGATTATTTGAATATTAAAACCCAAGTAAACTTCATTAAAAAAAAATTCAATAAAAAAAAGGAAAGTTACTTCTATTGTTGCACTTTTTCAATATCAATCTCGTCGGGACAAATGAAAAAGAACGCGATGAACACGGGAAGTCAACTAAAGTAACTTTGCGACAGCTTCTTTCAAAAAAAAGGCATGCTTGGACGAGCCTTTATTTCGTCGAAGTTAATATATAAACAAGTTGACACGTCAGCTGTCTTAAAAAACAAATTTTCTCTCGAAAAATATTTAAGTTTGTATATAAATAAATAACAAAAGTTTAAAATGGAAAATTTGAAAAAAATTGCAGTGGCAAACAAAAAAAAACTAGTAACAGTCCATAATTTATATTCTAAAATCTATTCTACAAGATATTACATGCCACGTTTAATTGGTACAAATGCACCTCGAATAAGGCAATGGAGTTCGCATTCGCAGGCAAGTTACTATAACAATTAGAAGTTTACCGTCTACAGTTAGCCCAATAATACAGCAAACCGAGACAATACACTGATATTGCCTACACGTGGAACTATAAACAGGTAGAATTTGTGTATACACGCGGCAAATGAAATTTATGCAAAACTTCCATGTAATAGTAGATGATGACGATAACGAACCGCTATGGTGGAATACGTGCTAATGTTGGTGCAGAATAACTTGTAATGATTAAAAGTTGGGAACTTTCACCCACACACGCACACACGTAGAAGCACCGCATACATAATAGACGTCGCGAAATAAGCGAGCCAATTGAGAATAGCGAAAATTGGGAAACTTTTAATGAAACGAAATTATGTGATGTATGTAATGCGTACCACATATGGAATTATGTCGGGTTTTTTTTTTTTTGGAATTTCCATTAACATAATTAGGACATTTTTTTTAGCTTTGGCTTCAGAGCAAAAGGTCGTGAATAATGATGCGTCTGCGTTTCAAGTTTGTTATTCAACACTGAAGAATTTTGCCAACGTCCATACAAGAAACAAAGTAACCACGCCCGAGATACTAAAGACCTTTTCTATTAATATTATTTTCACTCACACACTGTTCATAAATAAACAGGCAAATAGGGATGGTAATTAAAGTTCACAAGTAAAAAATAAAGATCGTAACTACACAAAGTAAAATAATAATAATGACCTTCATTTTCAACAGGCTTATTGCACAATAACAAGAAAATACAAAATAACTAACTGAGTTTAGACATACGACGAGAAGTCGAAATGTTCCCGGAATTGTGTCGTAGTATTGGCAGTTGTGATGCAATCACAATAGATTTTGTTACAGTACATTCCTTATGGTGCATAGTTATGACGCTGACAGGTCTGAGCAAGTCTGAACACGCAGTGTGACTGCAGTTTAGCGGAAGGTAGGAGTGTGTGGTGATCAGTTGGCGCGATATCGCAGTTCGAGCAACGGGCGAACATCAAGTTCATGTGCAGATTGGGAAAATGTGCTTCAGAGACTTTGTTAGCCTTACAAACAGTTTACGGTGACGATTCTTTAAAGAAAACAGCCGTTTACGAGCGGTTTTCAAGATTTAAGGGTGGACAGGAATCGCTGGAAGACGAGAGTCGCAGTGGGAGACCTTCAACCTCCAGGAACGAAGGAATGGTCGAGCGAGTGAAACAATTAATCAGAGCAGACCGCAGAATGACCATCGACGAGTTGGCACAAGAAGCGGGGATCTCTCATGGATCCATACACGCAATCCTGTCAGATGATTTGAAGATGAAACGTGTCAGTGCAAAGTTTGTCCCGCGCTTGCTGAATCCGGATCAGATGGAAACTCGGAAGTTGACGGCGGCCGAATGTTTTGAAAAAAGCACAGAGGACCCGATGTTCTTGCAGACAATCGTTACTGGTGACGAGACTTGGGTGTACGCATACGACCCGGAAACCAAGATGCAGTCATCAGAATGGCACACATCGTCCTCTCCTCGACCAAAGAAATCACGTTATGTCAAATCGAAAACAAAAGTGATGCTCATTGCGTTTTTCGACAACGAAGGTGTGGTGCACCATGAATTTGTACCAGCTGGACAAACGGTTAACGGTCCTTTTTACGTGCAAGTTTTGAAAAGAGTGAGGGAAGCAGTTCGAAGAAAACGTCCAGGCAAATGGCAAGAAGGATGGTCACTCCATCACGACAATGCTCCCTCCCACACATCGATTGTTGTGCAAACATGGCTTGCAGAAAAAAACATTCCAGTTCTCCAGCAGCCTCCCTACTCACCGGATTTAGCGCCATTGGATTTCTGGCTCTTCCCCAAGCTCAAAAAGGGCTTCAAAGGTAACCGTTTGACACCGTAGAAGACATCAAAACCAACGCGACGGCTGAACTTCGGAAGATACCACAACAGGACTTTCATCGTTGTTTCCAACAATGGCAGGAGCGGTGGAGCAAGTGTGTGTGTTCAGACGGCGCCTACTTTGAAGGCGATTAAGTGACTGTGTACTTATGTTATGGTAATAAAGAGTTAAAACAAAATTCCGGGAACTTTTTGACTCCTCCTCGTATGTGTGGCAGATATAATAAACAAATTAAAGTTAATTCAAACTAAAGTTAATCAGAAAAGTAAACAGAAACAAAAAAAAAAACTAAAAATACATACAGTGAATGACTAAAGTCTACATGCAACTATATTTTTATTTAATTTTCAAAAATCTGCAATAAATAGAAATACCAATAATCCAATTTCCTTTTATTTTCCCTTTTATACGTAAAAATATAAAAATTAGATTATTTCATTCGCCTTATAATGTAAAAACTTGCAAAAATCTATGACAAAAGTCTACATGCAGCATACAAAAACAATGGAAGCAGTGAAAAAGTAACTGTAAAGTACCGCTATTCATTCTTTTTAGTTTATATATGAGTTGTACTTCTTTCAAATCACATTTTAGTTTTAATTTTGTTCATGTGCTGGTTGAACGTAGAAAATAATGGGATCGGGAAAAGAAATTTCGTTTGACCTCAGAAAATTAGTCTTAAAATACAGACAGGAAAATAAATCTTATGGAGAATTCGCCAAATTATTAAATTTAAGTAGAGCCACAGTACAAACAATTGTTCAGAACTACAACAATACTGGTTCTTTTAAGAGCAAAGCGCGATCAGGCCGTCCAAAGAAGCTTTCTAGAAGGGATATTAGTTTAATTTTAAGGGAAGTCAGTAAAAATCCCAGAGTTAGTGCACCTAAATTATCCGAACACATTGCTCACGTCTCCAATAAGAGCGTTCACCCAAGAACTGTCAAAAGAGCACTCAATGACAATGGGTTTTTTAGCAGAACACCGCGTAAAAAGCCACTGATATCAGAAAAAAACCGCCGCCTTCGCTTGAAATTCGCACGTGCCCATATTAATCAAGACATGGATTTCTGGTCCAAAGTCTTATTTACGGACGAATCCAAGTTCAATATTTTTGGAAGTGATGGTCGCGCTAAAACATGGAGGAAAAAAATGCTGTTTTGCAGTTTAAGAATTTGATACCAACTATTAAGCATGGCGGGGGTAACGTTATGGTTTGGGGAGCTATCGCTGCATCTGGCGCTGGAAGGATGGCATATATTCAAGGTAATATGGACCGATTTCAGTAGAAAACCATACTAGAAGAAATTTTGAAGCCATCTGTGGAATGCTTAGGGCTTGGGGATGGTTGGATTTTCCAGCAAGATAATAACCCTAAGCATACTGCTTTGGTTGTTAAGGAATGGCTTCTTTATTATGCGCCCAGGCAACTCAACACACCTCCCCAAAGCCCGGATTTAAATCCAATAGAGCATGTTTGGGAGCTTTTGGAGCGCAAAATTCGACAGAGCCATATTAGTGATGCCAAATCATTAAAGCAAGCACTGACAGCCGCGTGGAGCAAGCTGACCTAGGAGCAGATGACTAGTTTGGTTTCATCAACGCCACGGCGTCTGCAAGCTGTGATAGACAATAATGGGGGGCCAACCAAATATTAGAAATTGCTTAAATACTCATTGTATTTAAATGTTATTAGTTATATAATATTAATACTGAACTGTATGTAGACTTTTGTCCTACAATTTTTTTGTTGTTTTGCGATTTTTTTTTGTTTTTATATTTTATGAATAAATACATATAATTCCTAAAGAAACTGTATCATTAGTTTTTTTAATAAATGCATATCGACTGGGAAACATGACAATATGACGCTGCATGTAGACTTTAGTCATTCACTGTATATGGTATACATGCTGAGCAAACAATTCAGCAAATTCGTTGGCACTTCTACTCAAAATGTAGACCGGTGTTCTCCCGAGAATATTAGTCAGCGCCCTTGGCGTCACAATGGACACATTGCACCTAGACTTCAGACGGGGCACTAAAAAACACAAACGATACAGTAACAAAGGATAGTCCAACACTGTTACCAAGGATGCCATGCCACCACAAAGATCAGCCTTCCTGTCGTGCAAAGAGGGCATATTATGCTCAAGATGCAACTTTCCCTACGATACACCTCTTTGTGGGTAAGCACCACTAACCTTGAAGGTAAGGTATTTTAAAAACCTTCGATGAATGTGCTCCAACTTCAAGCACTCACAAGCACATATCGGAGACCAGACTGGTGATGCATACTCTAGTTTGCTTACAATATAAGCATAGTATAGGGACTTTAATATATCGGGTTCACGGAAAGAAAAAAAATCAGATGAAAGTATTGCATTAATGTTGATAGACTTTCTTCTTTTTCTTCTTCATAACGCGTATGTAATATTAACAAATTATTACACAAACTTATTTTTTAACGATCTATACAATTTAGTGGTTTCCTATGCTTCTAGTGGGAAATCTAGAAGACGTACTGGCAACACTGATTAAATCTTTTTTAATATAGAACTGATAATGTTCACTATTTTGATTGCTGACACTGATTTTTGTTTCTAGAGAAAGGTTAAGTCAAAATAAAAACTACAACATACGTTATTAATAAGGTTTTATTTCATGTCCGAAGCTTTTCTTTTAAATATTATTTTCACTCACATACTGTTCATAAATAAACAATGATAATTAGTGAAGTGGAGGAAAAAAAACTAAAAGGTCACAAATAAAAAATAAAGACCGCAACTACACAAAGTAAAAGAAAAAAATCCGATTAAAGTATTGCATCAATGTAAATAGTCTTTCTTCTTCTTCTTATTCATAGCGTTTATATAGTATTAACAATTTATTACACGAACTATACAATTCTAGTAATGGGTGAGCAACTTAATTCGGTTACTTTTCAATGGAGGTCGTTAGTTGTATATATAACAACTAACTTGAGTATGACAGCTGGTTTTTTTTTGTTGGAAAGGTTTGACATCTGCCAACCGTATTTAGTGACATTGTTTTGAATTTTGTACAACAACATTATTTTTTAGCTCATTGAAAATGTCTGAATTTGTGTTAAATAAACAACATTTGCGGGAAGTTTTAATTTTCTGCCTTATTTGGAAGAAGATTGCTTGCAGAAGTGTATGGTGAATCTGCTCCAACAAAAAAATCATGTCGTGAATGGCAACGACGCTTTAAAAGCGGTGATTTCAGCGTCGAACATAGAACGCGTCCAGGTCAACCAACAAAGTTTGAAGACGAGGAACTAGAGACATTACTGGATAAAGAGTCATGTCAAGCGCAAGAAGAACTTGCAAAAACGTTGGGAGAAACTTACCAAGCCATTTTAAAACGTTTAAAAGCATTGGAATTCATCCAAAAGCAAGGAAATTGGGTACCACACGAATTGAAGCCAAGAGACGTTGAAAGATGATTTTGCATGTCGCAAATGCTGCTTGAACGCCATAACAAGAAGTCGTTTTTGCATCGAATCATTGCTGGTGATGAAAAACGGATTCATTACGACAATCCAAAACGAAAAAAACCTTATGTAAAGCCTGGCCAGCCATCAACATCAACGGCGAAACCAAATATTCATGATACCAAGGTAATGCTGTCTATTTGGTAGGATTCGACGGGTGTTATCCATTATGAACTATTAAAATCTGGTGATTCTATTACGGACGAGCTGTACAGATTAATTAATTCGTTTAAAGAGAGCAATCGCCGAAAAAGGACCAGAATATGCGACCAGACTTGAGTCTATAATATTCCATCATGACAACGCTCGACCTCATGTTGCAGGACCAGATAAAACTATTTAAAAAACAGTGGCTGGGAAGTTCTACCTCACCCGCCTTATAGCCTAGACATTGCCCCTTCTGACCGCTATTTATTTCGATCGATGCTGAATGCCCTTATTGGAATACGCTTCACTTCAATTGAAGGAATCAAAAATTGTCTTAGTTCGTTCTTAGCCTCAAAGGATGAGCGGTTCTTTTGGGAAGAAATCCATCAATTGCCCGAAAGATGGGGAAAAGTTGTAACTTCCGATGGACATTACTTTGAATAATATGTTCATTCGTTTTGATTATAAAATAAAGGCATTTTTTTTACAAAAAAGTAACCGAATTAAGTTGCACACCCATTTCCTATGCTTCTATTGGGAAATCTAGAAAACGTACTGGCAACACTGATTAAATCCTTTTTAATATAAATTTGATACTGTCCACTACTTCGATCGCTGACCTTGATATATGTTTTTAAGAAAAGGTTAAGTTAATATAAAAACTACAACATACGTTATTAATAAGGTTTTATTTCATGTCCGAAGCTTTTCTTTTAAATATTATTTTCACTCACATACTGTTCATAAATAAACAATGGCATTTAGCGGAGGAAAAAGAAACAAAAAGTTCGCAAATAAAAAATAAAAGTTGTAATTTATACAAAGTAATAGAAAAGAAAGTCAGATAAAATTGTAATATCGATGTAAATAGTCTTCCTTCTTGCTCTTCATGTTGCTTACATAATAACAAGTTAGTGACGTTATCACCAAAATCTATATCTATTCATTTACTTTCAATGATTGTGTAATTTGTTACAGCAGAACTTTTTTTAATGTACTGTGCAATTCTAGTGGTATTCAGCTATCCTTCTAGTGGGAAATCTAAAGGACCTATTGGCAGCACTGATCATATCTCTTTAATATAGTTTTGGTAATGTTCGATCGCTGGTCCGGATGTATTAGGTGCGCAACTAAGTTCTCGCTGTTTTCTTGATGAAAATGCAACTTTATTGCGAAAAAGTGTTTACAAATGAATCATTCAAAATATTGCCCATCGCTAGCGACAACTTTTCACCATCTTTCTGGCAGAGTTCGAATACCGTCACGGTAGAAGTGTTCGTCTTTTGAAGCTATCCACGAATCAAGCCATTTTGAGATGTCTTCATATAAGCGCAACTGCTGATTAGCCAGACCATGTGCCATCGAACGGAACAAGTAATAATCGGACGGCGCAATATCTGGGGAATATGGCGGGTGGAGTAGGACCTCCCATTTAAGCGTTTCTGAGTAGGTTTTAATGGGTTTGGCAACGTGAGGCCGAGCGTTGTCATGCTGTAGAATCACTTTTTCGTGCCTCTGCTCGTATTGTAGCCGCTTTTCGCGCAGTGCCAAACAAATAAACAGCAAAACCTTCGCAGCGTGAATATTCGGCCGAAACGACGACGTAGAAGCATGACCGGGCAGTCCCCATGATTTTGTTCTCTTTGGGTTGCTGTAATAAATCCATTTTTCATCGCCCGTAACGATGCGATGAAGAAAACCCTTCCTTTTTTGCCGCTGGAGCAGTTGTCCACAGGCGAAAAAACGACGCTCAACGTCTCTTGGCTTCAAATCATAAGGAACCCAAGTTCCTAGTTTTTGAATCATTCCCAATGCATGCAATCGCTGGGATATGGCTTGGCGGGTAACTCCTAATGCTGAAGCAAGCTCTTTTTGCGTTTAGCACGGATGCTCATCGAGCAATGCCTCCACTTCAGCGTCTTCCTTCACGCGAACGGTCGTCAATATCGAAATCACCGTCTTTGAAGCGACAGAGCCAATCACGGCACGTTGTTTCACTTTGAGAAGCATCTCCGTAAACTTTTTGGAGTTCTTGATGCGCTTCAGCAGCCGTTTTCTCCGAATGAAAGAAGAAAACCAACACTTCCCGCAAATTACATTTATTTAGCACAAAATCAGACATTTTCGCACAACCAAAAGTATATGACGCAAAAACAAAATCACTAATGTGTCAAAGCGGTTTGTTTACCATATGTCTAAGCTTGGTTCATGACGTTTTGGTTATGTCGCAATCGAAGCACTTACTACTGGAGCCATCTCTTGAAAAACAGCGAGAACTTAGTTGCGCACCTAATATGTTTCTAAGAAAGGTTAAGTTAAAATAAAAACTACAACATACGTTATTAATATGGTTTTATTTCATGTCCGAAGCTTTTCTTTTAAATATTATTTTCACTCACATACTGTTCATAAATAAACAATGGCAATTAGCGGAGGAAAAAGAAACAAAGAGGTCACAAATAAAAAATAAAGGTTGTAATCTACACAAAGTAAAAGAAACGAAATAGATAAAAGTGTTACATCAATGTAAATAGTCTTTCGTCTTCTTCTTCATACCGCTTATATAATAACAAGTTTGCAATGATATCACCAAAATAGTTTTCCATATTTCTCACTCACAACTCCAGAGCAGAGCACAAATACAAACAAACCTTTTCACCATTCGACAATACATAAACTGTATAAGGCATCTTTTTTTAACTATGTAAGTATATACTTTTCCATATTTACTTAGCATATTTAATCGTTATAACTATATAGTAGTTGTGTATGTTTATATATATATATATGTACTTAATATAGAAGGCAATGAAAATACAGTACTATATTTTAAACAATCAATTTTGCAGCGATTGCAGAAAAAAAACGAAAAAAAAAACTGTAAAATGAAAAGGAACACGCTCTGCAATAATACATTAAATAATGTCAATCACCTTTATTGTTATATTATTAATTGTTATAATAATATAAATACAAATAGTCAACAAAATAAAACATCTCATCATCAATCATGACCATCAGTTCACTACTCAACTAACAGTTAAATAAACTCGCTGTCCTTTAAACAATTTCTTAGTATATAATATCTATTTATAATATTTATAAGTGTTTACAACATGTTTCTTTACTCACTAATATTTCGTGCAAATCAATATCTTCGAAATATTCTTCCTTAGTACTTTTCGGCAACTGACCTTACCCTTTCTCCGATTAGTAATCCTTTTAAAACGAAAATTATAGACGATTATTCAAATAAAATCGCTCGTAATTACAAAAACAATAGTTTAAATGCAATATGACTTATTTTCGTAATCATATATGTACTGGAATAAATGCAAACTTGAATAATTCAAGAAAAATAAGAATATACAAAGAAAATGTTTTAATTCATATTGACCAATTGATCCTTTAAGGTAATCTGTTAAATTATGGCTAACGTTACTCGTTAAACATTGCTTTGGCAAACCTGAAAATGGAATCAAATTGAAATAGCCGTTTTCAAATGAACATTATATCTATATTAGATAATATATGTAATGCCCATAATAAAATATATTTTTAACTTATATATTTTCCACTGTGTCATAAAAGAATACGATAATAAAATTCCTAACTTCACTTCTTTCAAGCACCTTTTCTAAATAAAACTTGAAGATTCAAAGAAGAATTATAAAGATATTTAAAATCGAATTTAAACATTTTCGATATAAATACAATTCTTTTAATCAAATAAAATACCGACTAATAAACAACTTTCAGTAACGTTTTTCTTTTGACAGTTAGATCTTTCTTTTGTAAAAGATGGGTTGGCACTATTACTGCTGTCATCGAAATGTGAATTTTAAATTTTTGTTGAACGTATAAATTACACAAATAGATTTGGTGTTATAGAAAGTCAATCAATTTGTGCAAGATAAAAGATGCCCGATCATCAACTAAGGTAATTTATGGTGCAATATTTATTAACATATTTATTTGTAGAAGAAATCCACTAATCCACTAAAAATAGCGCTTTGAACACTATCTAAAATAAATATTTAAATGGAGTTGTGATTTAACTCCATCTTCCAAATACAGTCCCTGGCCAAATTATTAGACGCACTGTATTTTTTTAATAATTTTATGTTATGGGGTGTTTTTATGCAACAATGATATATTTCAACTACAATATCATTGATTTTTATTTACGAAAATTGGTGTGGACTACATATTTGTATTTATTTTTAACATATGGCAACACTGTGCTGACAAAGTGGTACCTGACCGTAAACAAGTACAAATCCGTATTAGTCGCGAAAGGAATCGAGTCAGGTACGGACGTGTTTTTGTGGCTGTGTGAACTGTGGTTGTTTGTTTAGCAGTTTTATACTACTCGGTAATTGGTTCATTTTGTGTTCAGTGCTTTAAAAAATTAATTTGACAATTTTAATTATGGGTCGAAAAGGCGATCTTTCACCAGGTAAAAGAGCTGAAGTAAAGGCCCTTGTAATTGCGAAAACATTTACAAACAGAGAAATATAGCGAAGATTGGACGTTTCTGAAGCTAGTGTACGACGCATAAAAACGAAAATTGAGTCAGGGGAGGAATTAAGCCCGAAAAGAAAGCAAAGATGCGTTAGGAAACCAATTTTCACTGCAAGGTCAGAGAGATGCTTGCAGAAAATTTGTCTAGAAAACAGATTTGCTACCACAAAGGCCATAAAATCACAACTCGAGGGTGCTAGCGTTTATGTTTCTGAACGCACTGTTCGAAGAAAATTGAAAGAATTAGACTTCAAGGCCTGTCGCCCCGCCAGGAAGCCCAAGTTAACAGCTGCAATGAGAGCAAAGCGCCTGCAGTGGGCCAAGCAATGGCAAGACAAAGATGTGGACTTCTGGAGAACGGTAAGATACAGCAATTTAATCAAAGATTGATGCATTATTATCATTTTGAGTTATATAAAGCAAATAAACATGGAAGTTTATATATTTTTCCTATTTTTTACAGGTCTGCTTCAGTGACGAAAGCACATTCGAAATTTTGCAGAACAAAGCTCTGTATGTGCGTCGTCGTCATGGAGAAAAGTATCATCCTGATTGTGTCATCCCGACGGTCATGATTTGGTCAGTCATCAGCGGCAAGGGCACTGGACGGCTGTACGTCGTCAAAGGAATAATGAGGCAAGACCAGTACAAAGAAGTCTTACAAAATCGGTTGCTTCCGCAGCTCAGAGAATGGTTTCCAAAGGGGAACCATTCACTTTCATGCAAGATGGAGCTCCCTGTCACACTGCTGGGTCTGTTAAAGCTTTCTTGGCGGAAAAAAATATCCCCCTATTGGATTGGCCGGGTAATAGCCCGGACATGAACCCGATTGAAAATGTGTGGGAGCTGATGAAGAGAGAAGTGGCTAAGGATGTGATAACTAACAAAACGCAGCTCCTAGAAAAGATTATTTACATATGGAATCATCATCCTCAATTGCAGGAGACAGTACAGTCTTGCATTGACAGCATGCCGCGTAGAATTAAAGCTTTGATAGCGGCTAAAGGTGGTTCAACTAAATATTGAATTTTACTAACATTAATTTTAGTTTTCTTTAAAACCTAATAAAGTTATGCTTTTCTAAATTAATGCTGTTTTATTTATGTCAAATAAACAGGTAATTGATTGAGTAATATAAAACTAGAAAGCAAATCAATATAAAATAATAAAACGGTACAATATCACTCGGTAATTCATATTTTACATGAAATCTTGCAGTGCGTCTAATAATTTGGCCAGGGACTGTATATTCTTTACTATATTAGCAAAGTTACACAGCAAATTTCTAGTTGAAATATATATTATATTGTGTTTCAAAGATAGAGAGAAATTTCTGAACAGACCCAAGCCCAAATTACAACCCATAAAATTCGTGAAAATTTAAATACAAAAGTAAATCAATCAGTAGTATTGTTACAAAATCCACACAATAAAATTAGTTTTTATATGTGCAAGTGGGATATTTGTTTAAAAAGCACATGAAATATTATTTATTAGTTTAGAAAAGTTCCAATGGTACATCGTTATAGATAGGGCCATGTGATTTTGTATTACTCTCAACCTATGAGAATTATATCATTTGGGTCTGTTCAGAAATTTGTCTCTCTTTGTTTGAAATGCAGTATACAAAGAGTTTTGTGTAATTTACGTTTTAACTGCACCATTAATAATTTAGAATTAATATTGGAATAAATTAGAATTTAAAAAACTACAAGTTGCCCACATCTAGTACGATGTAACTAACACAACAAAATCTGAATTTTCTAATTTAAATAGTATAAAGTTAGGTATATAATTCTCAAAATGTCACGTCAATAATTGGAGCAAAATGTAATTTAGGCTCAGAAAATTAAGTAAATTACGAAAAAACTAGGTTTAAAAATAGTCGGTCGTACGTTGAAAATTACATTAACGATTCTAAAGTCAATAATCAAAAAGTTTTAAGAAAACCCTGACCACATTAATATTTGTCACTTACTAGATACGTATTTCGACCACTACTGAAAATGGCAACTTAGTTATCGAACGAAACATCAAGTAAAATACAAATATTAATTTGGTGGGGACTTTTCAACCCAATTCATACGATGAATTAATTCGAATCTTATTAATCAATCATATTAAATATATTTGCATTCAATCTCCCAGATGAATGAATCCTCATTCATTACGCCCACATAATGGAACCAAAGCAGATTTTTAATTCGAAATTATAATTCAAAAAACATCAAGGTGACAGATTTTAATTATTTTAATAAAATACCAGTTCCTTTTTCTCCAACCTAGTAACAAATAAATTACTTAATTAATATTTTACTTCAATATTTGGAATCAAAATTACGCCATCCATACGAATGTTAGGTTACTAGTTTGTAAAAGTTCGTGGGGCGTCTGTGAGATGGCACTGCAAGCATTTATTTGGAAAATTCAGGTCATATAAATCACATTCACTTTATACTTTCAATAATAGGAATAAATGCCCAATAAAGATGAATAAATCATTGTGGAGATTGATCTGAGCTTGGTTTCTCTTTTTTAAATACGCCAACTAAATTTAAACACGAAGTTATTTTTGTTCGGTTCAATTCCGTCCTTTCAAAATGTTCCTACTTTTAAAAAGTGGTTAGTTTAGTTTAGACCGCTTCTTGTAATATAAAAAGGCTCATTTTACATCAGTTTTCATTAAAAACTGGACGAACGTAATCGAATTTATAGCCGGAGCTGTCGTGCAGCAATTGAGGTCGCCCGTACGTATATCGTCTGCCAGTAAACCTCTAATAGTCGATACAAGAGGATGCATATTGCAATCGAATCTGACATACATCCTTGCGTAGTAATTGGTGCAATAATAATAACGGTTACGTCGAACGTGCAAAAAGCAAAAATGCGACCATTAGCTGACAAAGTAAAAGAGTTTATCGATGAACAAATAGATTTAAAATGTTATTGCGTGAAAATAATATGCTTGTTGTGCGATAAATTATCGTATACACTAAACATATTTTCGGCGGTTGATTGACAGACGATATACTTACAGGCGACGTCCTTCGCTACGTGACGGTCTGCCTCTCTTGGGCCGAGACGCCTAATCAACTTTACTTATCATATAAACGGCTACAACTTCCATTACACTAGTCAAATACAAATGAGTCACAACAATGACATAAATTTCAGTTAAAAGAACAATTAGAATATACAATATATATGTGAAATAAATAAACACTGAAAGAGACTGATATTATATGAACGACTTCTTTTTAATTCATTTTTCTAGCCTTTTATAACCAAAAACGTGTGCTCTGAAAGATGTTTTTGTGTTTTTCCTAATTTGTTATTGTCTATTTTTTTCTATTCATGAATTACGTTAGCCATGTATTTAACAGAATTTTTTTCTGCTTTTTCAAGGTCTTAATTGGTCTAAATACGTTATATTTTCAACCCGTTACAAAAGCTAAAAAATATATTCATAATTTTGCATAAATTTTAAGGAAAAAAAGATTTGACTGCCATTAAATATTCGCGAAAACATTTCAAATACTAAAAAAAGAAAATAATTTGTACTTGAAAGTGTTATTTGTACCCAATAGACTACCGCGAAGAGCTCCAAAGCTGATAGCATTTGTTATTTTAACATTTAAATATTAAAACATTCAAAAAAAACGTTAAACAAAAAAACATATTCATCCTTTTTACGTATTTACTTAAAAAAAAATTCCGGTCGTATACTTATCTCTTTTCTACTGAAAGAAACATGTTGCAGACTGTTTTTAATAAAAGGAAAAAGAAACGCAAAATAAACCGAAAAGACAAACACAAAAACGGAACAAAAAATCGAACAAATTTGTACAATGATAATCAATTATATATGTATGTATAAGCTATTTACAATGTATATGTATATATTTTTTAATATTAAGTTTATATGTATATTATATATATATATATAAATATATATGTATACATATATAAATATATATATATATAAGAGAGTTAAAGGTTGATGTGTTTCCTGGTCGTTAAGAGGCCGTCGTGGTCCCGTGTCGCCATCTATATTTCGTTTCACATAACTATAAAGTTCATTTAAAAATATATTAATTTTGTTTTAATAAATTGTTAATCATTCAAGTGTCACCTAATTATTATTTTTAAATATATACGACTGTAGCAAATAAAAATACAGTGAGTTCATTAATAATTGAGATGGAACCTTATGCAACCAAACATACACTATTGGTAGCCTTACATTCAAAATTCCCTAGACCCTAGAAATCTATAGTTTTAAAAAAATTATCCAACACACTTAATATGAAATTAAATCCAACTTACCGCTCTAACCACCAAAAATTTACCAATACTTCTGAAAATTACTGATAATCGATAACACGTAATTACAAATCAAATGAGGCAAAATGTCGAACAATTTAGTAGGGTTATAAAGAGAGATCTGTCACGATTTAGTTGCAAGGATATTTCATACCAACTGTAATCTTTGTTGTTGTATACTTGGTTGCATAATCCGTCTCAATCTTTATTGAACACACTGTATATATAATATAGTTTCAATTTTATTAATTTGCAAATAACGATTTTTATTGAAATAAGGGTAGTTCATTTTTACGCGAAAACGCGGATAGAAACGAGTAAATGTTTAATTTTCTGGCACACACGCAATCGTGTGGTATAGATATATCAAAGTGTTAAAAATAATAGACGATAATCTTCAAATATCCTACTTATATACAAAAAAAAAGCAACAAAATATGTTGTTTTTAATGCGAAATTGTACACTTATAGAACACTAAACCAAGATAGACCAAACGAAAAGATATGAAAACTATTTTCTAATAAGAACATTTACATCCTTATTTAACAAATGTTTTTACTATTATGTAAATCAAGATCGAATACTGCAATAGAAAAGCTAGGCCACCTTAAATTCGAAATAAAATGAATTTAAAATATTTTAGAAATAAAAATAGAAAACGAGTTAGAAATTATTCTGTTTAGTCTTGAAAAAAGTGATAAGAGAAAACAAGATAAACAGATGCAGGTTCATATTTAACAAAACTTTAAAAAACCTTTACCATATTTACATTCGTAATATAGATAAGTATTTCGCCAACTACTGAAGATATCAACCTAGTTATTGAGACATATCTAGTGGTAGGGATTTTTTAACCTCTTCGAAAATTCAAACGATGTATTAATTCCAATCTTAGTAATCAATCATAATGAATATATTTGCTTTTAAGCCTCCGTGTAAATAAGGAATCCTCATTCATTACACCCATTGTAATGAACCAAAACAGATTTTTAATTCCAGTACCTTATCTGCCCTAAATAAAACACTATACCAGCATAAACCAAAGAGAAGATATGAATAATATTTTCTAATATGAACGTTTACATCCTTATTTAACAAATATTTCTACCATTACTTAAAGATCCAATATTGCAATAAGAAAGCTGAACCACCTTAAATTACACAACTTCATTGATTCTGTTTCGTCTTGTCAAACAAGTTTAAGAGGAAAAAAGACAAACAAATACAGGGTTGACATTTAACAAAAAGCATTGGTGTGTGGGCTGTTGCGCTGACGTTATAGCATTAGTAGAGGGAAATGGAATTACAAGAGACTTACGATGATACTAAAAAGCACTATGATTTCATAAATAAAAAGGTCGTGAAAATAGAGAATCCAGTAAGAAATGAGGTAAATATTATATTTAGACTAGCTGTAACAAAGGGGAGAAAAACCCAGTTCAAGGAAGTTAAGATTTTATGTATTTTGGTGTACCCAGAGAGAACAGATGCGAAAATATGAATAACCAATATTTAATAAAAACTATCAACGTTTATACTACGTTAACGACGTGGGTTTAATAGCTTTAGGCAGAGATGGAAATGATTGCAATATGTACAGCAGAAGAGATCGATCTGCAATTCAATGTGGAAAAAATAAAGTTATTTGAAAAGAAAAAGAGTAAAGATTAAAACAAGGAAATGAAGCAAGAATATGTAGAATATTTCGGGTGAAAACTATAAATCGAAGAAGTTGAAAATTTTATGTATAATATCGGGTGGTTGATGAAAGCTGCTACCAAAAAAAAACGTAATAACTTGTTTTCTGTGTAACCAAGCTGTTCCATTTTTATTTTATTTTATAGATTGATCTTTAAATTTAACTAAAATGGAGAATTGGGACAATGAAACAAGAATTTGGATAGTGCAACGGTTTCACGCTTTAGAGTCCGTAGTTTCCATCCAAAGAGAATATAGGCGCACGTTTGGCGGTACTCCTCCTAGCAGATGGACTATAATGAGGCTCGTGAAGAATTTTGCCGAGCGTGGCACAATCGCAAGAAGGCCTTATCATCGAAATCCCTCAGTTCGGACGCAGGAAACTATCGCTGCTGTAGCTGCTGCCATACAATCCAATCCTCGAGTTTCGACAAGGAGCTTATCTGCTCAAATGGATGTCAGCAGACAGTCACTGCCGACAATTTTGCACCAAGATTCAATTAACTAACAAACAAACTGAATCCAAGAGACTTCCCGATTCGCTTGGATTTTTGTGAGATCATTCAAATGGCGTCAGAGGATGAAAACGTCTTGAACTGCATTTTTATGTCTGACGAGGCACATTTTGATTTAAACGGCAATGTTAACAAACAAAATTGTCGAATATGGAGTAATTCTAACCCACAGATACTCCATCAGATACAATTACATCCACTTCGTGTCACAGTGTGGTGTGCAGTTTCTTCAAGGTTCATTGTCGGGCTTTACTTTTTCGAAGAAAACAGTCTTACTGTTACGGTCAATGGAGACCGCAACTTGTCACATAGCCACGCCTATTATGACAGAATTGCGGCACAAATTCCCCAATAAACTGATTTCAAGAAACTCCACATTCCGTTGGCCTCCCAGGTCTCCTGACCTCACTGCACCTGATTTTTTTTTGTGGGGTTATTGCAAACAAGAAGTTTACACCCAACAAATTTGGATGATTTAAAGCAATCCATTCGAACGGTAATTGAGGCAATTCCCGCTGCAACACTCCAGGCAGTAATGAATAACTTTTTGATAAGATGTCGCACATGTGTCACCGAGGGTGGAGGCCATTTGAGTTCAATTATTTTCAAAACTTCATGAATTACTTTAATAAAAATGTATTATTTTTCAAATGAATTACTAAAAATAAATTACATAAACTTTACAAAAAGTTATTTGAGTTTCTTAATGTAGCAAAATTGATCAGCCACCCGTTATTTAGGTCACCCAGAGATAACCGAAGCGAAGGCTACGAAAAAAACCTGAGAGAACTTGGAATGAAGAAACTACGAAGATATTGCAGAAAAATTAGTTTGGAATGAGCGAAAATATAAAAGTTGGACCATGCGGAAGGCTAAAGTTGATAAAATAAGAAACATGGGAAGACTTGGGAGAACTTGGAATAGGAAATTATTAAGAATTAATGCAAATAAGAAATATGGAAGATTGGAGTTGACAAAAAAACGTAGGCCTAAAATGGAAAAATTACGAAGGTGTTGTAAAAAAAAAGGACCGGGGGCAAGTCGAAATATCAATCACGAATCGAGATGGACAGAAAAGATTATTTATATACTATTGTGGGCAAAAAATAGTAAGACTTTTTAATTTAAATTTTGCGCGAAAACCCATTCGTCGAAATATTTTTTTTCTAGGTTGGTATGACTGTCAGTGACATCTGTGCCAAATGTCACATCAAAATAATCATTAGTGTTTAGTATACGCTTGTCTTTCTGAAGTACAAAAAGTACATTCGGCGATTTTTACAATGAGTGAAATTAATCAACAAAGAAGTTCAATTAAATTTTGTGTACTGAATCAAATTTCTGGTGCCGAAACGTTCAGAATGTTGCAAAAGGCCTTCGGTGATATTTGTTTGTCGCGTGCAAGTGTTTTTGATTGGTACAAATTATTCAAAGAGGGGGTGAGAACGCGTTGATGACGAACCACGTCCAGAACGGCCATCAACATCAACTGATGATCAACACGTCAATAGAATCAAGGAATTGGTGCTTGAGAATCGACGATTAACAGTCAGAGACCTTACTGGCATCGTTGCAATATAGGAAGGATCAGTGAAAATCATTTTGAAAGATCATTAGGGCCTAAGAAAAGTGAAAGCACGATTTGTTCCAAAATCACTCAATTTTTTCGAAAAACAGCGTCGCGTTGACGTCTGTGAAACAATGCTTTCCGATTATCAAGACAAAATGAAAGGCATCATAACTGGAGATGAGACTTGGATCTACGCTTATGACCCGGAAACAGACGATCAATCGGCCGAATATCGTATCAAAGGTGAGCCACGTCAAAGCAAGTCAAAAATCAAGGTTATGTTGACAATTTTCTTCGATTATCGAGGTGTGGTGCACTCCGAATTCCTTCCGACCGGCCAAACTGTCAACAAGGAATACTATTTGAGTGTTATGAGTCGTTCGCGCAATGCTATTCGTAAAAAGAGGCCAGAATTATAGGCAGACAACTCTTAGTTTTTGCACCACGATAATGCACCGTCCCATACTGCATTAATTCTTCGTGAGTTTTTCGCCAAATTTTCAACCAATATCGTGCCGCAACCACCTTACTCGCCTGATTTAGCTCCGTGTGACTTCTGGCTATTCAGCAAACTCAAACGACCGCTCCGGGGAAACCGTTTTGAGTCAATTGAGGACATTAAACGTGAATCGCTACGCGCATTGAAGGCTATTCCTGAAATTGACTTTAACAACTGTTTCGAGAATTGGAAGAAACGTTGGCACAAGTGTATTGGGGCCAGGGGGGATTACTTTGAGGGGGACGAAATATATTTGGAAGAATAAATTAAGAATTTAAAAATTATGAACAAAGTCTTACTATTTTTTGCCCACAGTAGTATTATGGCAGAAGAGAAACTAATGCACAGTAGTAGACATATCAAAATCGCTTCGATAATTATGTTCAAGTGTTTTCTTGATTAAACGTATCAAAAATTGAAAGAATTTTGCTTTTTTAAAATACGTACTCCATTTTTGCGGCCAAGAGAAAAAAATAAGAAAAGCGCTCTTTTCTCGCCTGTAATTTTTATTAATTTTGATTTCACTTTTTCTTTTAGTTAACTTATTAATATATTACCACAAACTATATTTCAATTCAAATTTATATTTGCAAAATAATTTAAAAAAATCTTTTAATAATTATATTCTTAGCAATACATTATTATTAAAGCACAATAGAAATAAAATAAAAATCAGAGTCATTTAAAACGAACTCTAATTCCACGACTTCTACACAAATTTCTTTTTTTAATGAAGCTAGTTGCGTTGCCCCCTTTTTAATAGAAATTAGAAATGAAAAAGAAAGTAGCTAATTCACATTTAACAGATTTTGCAGCTTTTTCGATTTCGGAGCGTATCTGCAGTCCCTGCAACCACTTTCATATACAGAAAATAAACTTTGCACATATTGATTTATTATTCTATCAGCTCTTAATTAATTAATTTATATATTAAAATTAAAACAGTATAATTTCATAAATAATATTTAAATACACGTCTCTATGTACGTTTCGCCTTACTGCATCTTCAGGAGAACGAAGATAAAATAAACAATTTTTTACAATGAACATCTGCTACAAATACCTTTCTGCAAAGTATTTTGGATTTGCGTTTTTTTTTTGAATAATATATTCTTACCTAGCGATCAAATTGACAAGGTTACAACACAGTTATTAACCCCCAAGTTATAAAATCTTTATTTACCCGGTTTACCAAGAAAACTTCTTTACACTACCGCTAGTTCTAAGTATATTGTAGAAATATATTTGTAACAAATGTGCATGCCCTCCTGAAGATGTCGCAAGGCCAAATATCAACAGAGAAGCGTATTTAAACACCATTTGTGAAACTGAGTGTTCTAATTTCAATTACATTTATTAGTTTATATTCTATGACTGAAATATCATTTTGCAAATAAATATTTAGTTCGTTTACTGGATTTCAATCCTCATCTGTAGTTATCGGTCTTCAACTGCCCTTTTTTAAAATAATTTGCAACTAAATAAATACAAATTAAATAACATATTTTTGCTTCTCTATAATAATTAGGGGGCGAACTTTTAATGCCGTATAAGTTATTATAATTGCTAGTTCATTCAACAAAATAACATTTTTATTTCTTTACAATCTCAGCGTCACACGTTTTTCTTATATAAAAAAAAATCACAAAGTCGTTAAATTTTGTCTGTCCTAAAAATAATATAAAAATTTATCTTGAAATATTAAAATTGAGGAGTTTCTTTTAACGGTATTCTATTAGATTCAAAATCTTTATTATATAAATAGATACACGCGAGATGTTTAAAAAATATCAGGAAATATTGTCATTACATCCAGTTGTGAGTAGCTCCAGAGAAATCGATTCTCCCAAAAAGCTGATTGTGTTGAATTAATAAAAAAAAGATTGGCGTAAAAAATATGTTTTATTGTCAGTGTATTATTGTATTAGGTCTTCCACCTTTAAGATTCCAAGATAAATTGAATCAATTTATTAAGAAGATTAAGTACTTTTAAGCTTGTTTGTACCATAAAAAGATACTTGCAAATTTTATGTACAACCTATATTATGACTGAAACGAATGCTGTTCCTAATATATTCTTTGTTTCAAAAAAAAATTTATTGCACATCACCCTACAAGCAAAATATAAATTCTTGTTTTGTTTTAAATAAAAAAAATCACATGTCTATAGCTACGAGTCCATCCAAAATCTCCAAAAAAATATTAACCCGTTTTTTCCTAGCGTTCCAATATTGGAACTGTTGTTTTTTCTGCGTTTCAATATTGGAACAGCTGCCTTCAGTTGATAAACGTCAATATTAGTATCAATCTCACCCTGTAATCGGTTTAACAACATTCTAGCAAAAGCTAGAGGAAGTTTCTTTAATTCTGTTAGGGTTTCTCTACGACTGACGTGCCAAATTCTGCAACACTTAATTACCGAATGATATGTGGTCTAAAAAGCAAGTATAACTAATATATTTTTAATTTTAAAATCTTACATACAAAAAAATCTATTGTAAGGAGTGAAATATAATAAAGTAAGAAGTTGTTAAATTATGTTTCTAGTGCTTTTTTTTGGTTTGTTCCTGAATTAAAACACTGTAAACGATTCATTTTATTGTTGGTATTACACGATTCGAGAACTAATTGATTTAGTTTACGAATCAAGAATTTGCCGACGTATGTGCATCTCCAAATAACAAAATGGAGTCGAAAGAATGTTCTGATGACGAAACTCCTTCGGGAAATGTAAATGACTTTACTGGACGGCAAATGCAATCATAGATTTGGGCTAAAATTAAAAATTGGACGGGGTAATTTATATTGGAAACAACGACCGGAAAGAAAGATCTTTGAAGCCGACTTTCAACTTGAAACTTCATTTAATATTGTTGAAAAGTTTCAGGAACTCTCCGAGATGGTAGTGCAAGTGATGACAGCGAAAATATACATTTGACTCGATTGATAACCCAAGCTTGGGGCTACATTTTGAATGTAATTGGAATAAGACAGACCCAAATCACTCCTTTCCACATTTATTTCGCTTGAAGAAGCAAGTAACGATATCAGATGAGGCCGCGTGTTTTGAATCATTTTTTTGTTGCTGATATGTGCACATTCCTAATAGAAATGTTTAATTTGTCGGCCACAGAGATAGGCAAACATAATTTTAATATGGATGGGGGAGAAATGAAGTGTTTTATTTCAATTTTATATTTATATGGACATTTACAAGTTCCAAGATGCTATGGAAAGTTCATATGATGAGGATACATATAAACCATTTGCAGCAAATGCAATTGGAAGAAATACATTTGAAGCGTTGAAAAAATATACACGTTACTCTGATAATCATAACTTGGAACAAAATATAAATTTGCAAAATTAGAACCCCTCTTTTTGGTCTAATGGAAAATTGTTTTTGAAGAATATATGGTACTATATTTAGGAAGGCATGGAACAAAGCAATATATAAAAGGAAAGCCCATCAGGTATGCGTGGTGAAAAATCTGGGTGCCCAACACAATTCGATCCGTACCAAGGTGAACCAAATGGATTGCATATGGAACTGGGTTCAAAAGTGTCTGTTGTAATAACACATCTACAAAAATTACCTTTGATGTAGAATTGTACTTTGACGAAAGTCTGGTACCATATTTAGGATAGCATGGAACAAAGCAGTATATAAAAGGAATGGCTATAAAATATGGTTTTCATCTGGATGCCTAATACAATTCGATCCATACCAAGGCGAACAACCAAATGGACTGCACATGTAACTGGGATTAGGAGCGTCCCTGGTGATGACACTTTTACATAAATTTCCTTAAAATTCTCAAAATCTATGGGGGGGGGGGGGGGTTTAATATTTTTACCTCCTTTAAATTGGTGAATTTACTTAAAAAGAATGAGGTGGCATATACAGGCACAATCAAAGGAAGTTGTCCTTTTTAATATAAAAAATGTTATACGAAGAGGTTTTATTAATCTTCAGACACTATTTCTTAAATTAACAGTTACTTCAGCGTCCTCTTTTAACCTTAAGCAGTTGCGATACAATAACCCAGTTTCACAAATAAAAGGATATCAAGTACAAAAAGGAACAGAAGAAGTTCCTCGACGATTTGTAATTGGATAATATAATATATGGCTGAAGTGGATTGCATAGATTAAAAAAAAACCTATAGAATAAAACTAGTTTCTGTTCAAAAAAATGGTGGTGCTCTCTGAATTTTCTTAAGATTTGACCATGCATAAGCCTGGCAATTTCTAAGAGAAGTGTTGCAGGTATAACTAAAGAAATATAATCAACCAATTTCGCCTGGAGAGCTTCCTAAATCATCTTAGTTGTTATAAGAACAGGTTCATAACCAAGTTAGGTACGATGGTGTTCCAGCCAAAAAAAAAAAAACAAACTACGTGCCTTCTGTGTCAAAAGAACTGAATGAAAATGAGTGAAAAATGTAATGACACATCATGGGTTCGAATAATTTTTATTTATTCTTTGCCTAATGTAATTATATTCTTTTCCAAATATTTTTTAAATAAATATTTATACATTTATTTTCAATGTACCCATCCATTCCCAGTGTTCCAAAAATGGAACGGTACTTTTTACCTTAAAAGAATGCCAACAAAATTTAAAACGAATACGATTGAATGTAACCAGTTTGTTTACAATTTTTTCCAAATATATAATTCTCAAAGTGTTGGTGAACATGGGTATTACAGGATACAGACGATTTATTAAAACTAGGAGAAAAACGGGTTAAATAATACGGAGCTGATTTGATAATTTAGTACTTTTACTCATAAAAATCTACTTCGAATTGTCATGAATCAACAAATCTATTTAGCAAAATTTACTCTTAAAAGTCGACGTATGAATACTTTGAACTCGCGTTCAACAATATTAATTTGTGGAACATTGAAGAGTACTAACATGAACGAAATAAAGACATTTATCATCTGTTAGTTATTCCTAATAAACATTGTATATCTTCAATGTCAACCTCAATCGAAAATATTCTATTTTGCACCTTCATTGTTACAAGAAAGGAACTATAGGTGGCGTTCAAGACGGCCATCATATATCGTGGAATGTCTCGTGTCAAAATATACCGGCGTATATTTTTCTTTTTTTTTTAATTTTCTCTATTTATTAACCTCGGAGTGGAATAAACACATCACACACTGGAATTGCAAGCTTACAAAAAACACGCGCGCGTGCGCCATTTACGTGCCGTTGCTGCTACGAAGCATAGTCCCACGAAACGTGTATGTCCGGCGGGGAACGGAAGTCCTCCAGGCAGAAGGGATCGAAAGGACCCTGTGCTATGGCCAGGAGGGGATCGTAACCACCCAGATCTGTGGTCGACGTCGTCGTAGGCTCCTGTTGGGGTTGGTGGTGATTGTGGTGGTTGTTCAAGTGGTTATGAATTACGTTTATATTGTTCTGGTGGTGGTTCTCGCTCGGCAATAAAGATTCCAGCCAATCATCAGTGTCCATCGGAACGGGTATCGGTTCGTTATTGTTCTGAACGTTGTCATTAGTTTGCTGTCCTAGTTCCATCACCAACTGATTTATATCCATGTTTTCTAAGGTGTCTTCTAAAAAGTCGGCCGCTTCCAAGCCCAACACCGCCTCGGGACTGTTCGAATCAATTTGCTGGGACGGCTGTGTTTGTTGAGTGTTGTGAGCTGGATTCGAATTCGGAAACACGGGTTCCACATTTCTAGTTCCAGCTGAACCAGGTGTTGAGGGATCGTTCGCCGCGCTAGGCGGTAATTCGCCGTTTTTAATTAATATCTCCAACACGTCATCTACTATTTGACTCTTAATATTGTTTTTCTCCTTCTTGGCAACTTCTTCATAGAGAGGCGGCGGTTTTATATCTTCCTCATATTCCGTTTTAATTTCAGAAGCCGTAATTAGAGGAGTTACTAAAGAGTTTAAGAAGTTGGGCAAGGAATTAGCTCTGTTATGTCCGTTCAATAACTTCTTATTCCCTTGAACTAACTGATTCAAAACCAAAGAAGCATCTGCACTATTCAGCAATATACCTCCACCTAAATTCTTTTGATTCTGGAAAGCAACGTGCTGTTGCTGCTGTATTCTCTGTTGTTCCTCGACTTGCCTCGCTTTAAGTGCTTGCAACTGTATTTGTTCAACCATTTGCTGCTGTTGTTGCCTGGCTAAGTGCTTCTGTAAGGCGATTAATTGCGCTTTAGGTTCTGCCCTGGTCGCAGCCTCCAATTTCATTTGGGATAAAGTGAGTTCCCTCTGCAACTCTTCGATTTGCCTCTGCTGTTTCTTCACGATATCTTCGTTGAAATCGTGAGGTTCCGCTTTGATTATATGCGCTGGTATAGTTTGGACTTGAATCGGTTGCGGTAGAGGACTCAGAGGGCTCGACACGTCCATGAATTCGGACTCGTCAATCATTGTATGAGGCGAACCTACGTCGTTATGTAAAGGCGAATTATGTTGGGAATCGTCATTGCTCATAGATTTACTGCAAGAATTGTCTCCTCCATGGGAATTTTGGTTGGTGATTGATTCACTATTCGTGAAGGGCTTCAACCTTTCGATTAGCTGCGGTTTGGATCCAGACACGGGTAAATTCCTTCGTTTCAACTCCGCTTTTAAGTCACTTACTTTCATATCTTCCAGCCGTCCGATCAATCTACAAGAATTACCACTCTCTGACGTAGTAGACGCTGACGGTGACGGTTGCGGATTATTCAAATTGCTGCTGTTACTGTTATTATTGTTGTTTTCCTGTTGATTCTTTTGAGATGCCGGCAAAATAATCTGAGGATATTTGTGTTGGAGTTGCAATTGAAATTGTAGTAATAAGGTTTGTTGTTGCAGCAAAAGGTCGTAGGAAGATTCGCCAGAAGCGTTTGCGCTGTTTGCTGATGGTTTTTGAGCGCTGGGCGGTCCTTTGTATTCATGGAATTTTATAGTACGCGTCTTGGGAGCTGATTTACTTTTAGACTTCTTTCTGTTTTTGTCTTTACCGGGTGCGTCGCTTTTAGCCGATGATTGTATAGATCTGGGTGTGTATGACGTCGCTGGTAAAGGAGGAGGAATTGGCGTAGCCGGTTGCGATACAACCGAAGGCACAGGACTAGCAATAGAGGACAATGGACTTAATGTCGACGTGGAAGACACTAAAGACGCCGGACTCGAAGCAGTTCGATGATGTATCAACGGCGCGAACACTATTTCACTATTGTCTTTATTTAAAACAGGTGTCGCTGATGTTGTAACTACGACAGTACCTTCCGTAGCTGGTATCAGAGACACTACAATACCGGCGGACTTGGCAGCCGTTTCTAAAACATCACTGGGTCCCGGACTAACTAAATTATCCTCGGAACTTTGCGAATCATCTTCGGGGTTGACGTAAACGTTGGGATGTTGAGGCCTGTTCAAGTTACCCTCGCACGTTGCCTTGTAAGGGATCCGACCGGCCTTCACCATATGCTCTATGGGTTCTTCTGTGTGCAATATGTTCTTCTGGATCAGTTCGAGAGGCCCGGGTCTGTGACTCAGCTGGTCGTTGAGCTGATCCGCTAATCTAGCCTTCTTCAGCATGCGCTGTTTCTCGGCGAGACTAGGGTCTACGTGACCTGGATCTGATTCTAGAATGTGTCGTCGTTCCAGTTCTTGTCGCGGGGGTCTTTGTTGTATTTTGGCCTTGAGCATGTCGCCTGTTTTGGCGCGTTCTAGTTGCCTTCGTTGGTCGTGAAAAGACGCGGGTGCTTTGCGAGCTGCGAAAAAAGATTTATTATGTTTATGCGTGAACGGATAAAAGTAACGGTTACAGGACAAAAACATTCGTCAAAATAATAGTAATAAATGTGCTTGCAATTGACTGTGCTGTAATATATGAGAGAAATTTTTATGTACTTGGCTATGGAAACAAAATTTCATTTTTTTAATTCTATAACGTTGACCTCTGTGGTATTTTAAAATGTAACCTCTTGAATTTGGTTAAAATCGTTCAAGAGTTAAAGCTTTTATATTGGGTATGCAAAAATAGAGATGCAGAAAAGGTAATAACCCAAAAAATATATATGAAAAGATGTTAACCATAAGCAAGCAACTGTAAATGAGTTTGGAAATCCATTACATGCGATCTCAATTCTAAGAGTTTGGGAAATGACAAAACACGGGAGCATCCAAGAAAGTTGGACTTGACTAAACTTTTTCTTGCTACAAGTCGAACAGAAACGTTAGAAAAAATTCTTTTCTAGGATATTGAACATAGTTTTTGACAAATCTATTACGAATTGTGTAACAAACAAGAAAGGGAATGCTGTCGACATATGAAGAAGAAATAAAAGTGAGATAGCTTGAATACTTTTTTGAACTTTTTGATAAACAAATGAATGACACCAAACCATATCTGGAACCGGAAGTAACTGGTCAAGCTATCCGAACCGATGAAATTTTTTTTAAAAAAACTGACAGGTGGAAAAACGTCTGACCATGACGCGATTAAACCTACTTAAATTCTTGAGTGAAGATGAGGTAACTGCGTTAAACAAGATAATAAAAACATATGTATATGCAAAACGCAGAATAAACCAAACGACTGAAAATGGCCAGTATAGAAAAAAATAAGATGCTACAATTTACGCTAGTTACGGAGGAATATCTTTGCTACCTATTGTCAATAAAATTTACGAGCATATGTAGTACCGCACAATTAAATTAGGGCCACTCGTATTTCTTAAAAGTATTTAGAGCTGTCTAGTAAGTAGAGAGAATATCATATTTTCTGTTGTTAAAATATCTTCTTTTACAGTATTGGCGACAATCCTTTACAACAACTATAAAATTCTCGATATTTTAACCATCACTAAACACCCTCCTCGGAATTAAACACAATTATAGGGAGTTATTTTTACTTCCTTTTCGTCATTCTAAGTACGGCGTTCTATGTGTAAAGTGAAAGATTCGGATATCCAATTCGTGAAATATTATAATTAGTTTTGTGACGTCTTTGTTTCCTGTTGTGTGTTGTGTCGTGTTTGAATATAAAAATAAAACCAAAAAGTGAAAGAACACTCAAAGGGGATTTAGTTGGTTCACTGCAGGAAAACCAAGTAAGATTTAGGCTTGGAAGAGGCTCCCAAGATTGGATCTTTTCACTAAGACAAAAGCAAGTGGAACACTCTATCAAACAGAATAAAAAAAAGTGTAGGTGGCCATTAAAAAAAATATAGATGATGTGATAAATTGAAAAAACAATGTCGAACAAAGTAGCATACACTATTAAAATATGCTACAAAATTAATAAACGTATTCGAGTATTTTTACAATAAACAATTTTCCTCTTTTTTTATGAACTTTATTCCACATTTTACAACCTAACTGTAATTTAATTTATAGTCAAAATGAAATGAAATTTTGTTAATTTTGTATTGTTGCTATTATTTTGACTGTAGATTTAAAACTTACCATTTTAATTGAATATACAATTAGAATTAATTTTAATAACAAAAGTTACAGACAAGATTTTGGAAAAATTTCTATTTTCCGCGCGGGATTCGAATCCCGCGATCTTTTCTATCTAGGAATGTGCCATCACCATCAGATCACGGAGACAGAGAACTGTAGTCCTTCTAATATGCTATTAATTGCGTTATAGAAACAGTTGTCAAATGAAAATTCACAGTAGCTTATGAATTGCATATAATTTTGGGCATAATTATATGCAACATCTAATATTGTTTCCAAATAGTGAAATGAAGTGGATGCTACTGCATTTTTCTTGTTTTTAAACTCTTTTAAATCGCATTTCTCTGTGTCTACATGTTGTATATAATGGTGACGATTCAAAGAACATTTTTGAAAAACTTCAGTCGTCTTACAGACAAAGCGATTATGTGCAAATTTTAAAAAAAACGACGATTTTACGTGTATTGATTGATAAAAATGTATAGACTGTAGTAATACTCGATGACTGAACTTTTCAATACAGATTAGTGAAAATATTGGGTTGGCAACTAAGTACTTTCGGTTTTGTAGTATAAAATAAAACACTTTTTTTAAACAAAGAATAGTTTTTAATCAATTATATATTTTCCATTTTGCTCAATGACCTTTTGACATCTTTCTTTCAGCTGCATGATTCCGCGCTCATAAAATTTCTGGTCCTTATCAGCAAAAAACTGAACCAGGTGCGAGTGAAGGTCATCGTCATTTGTGAAAGTTTTACCATTTCTGCAAACTTCGAAATAAATGGTAATCAGATGGTGCTAGATCAGGGCTGTATGGGGGATGTGGCATCACTTCCCAGCCAAGCTCCAATAGTTTCCCACGAGTTGCCAAAGATGTGTGAGGCCTTGCATTCTCTTGGTGGAAAACTACGCCTTTCCGATTTGACAATTCTGTCCGCTTTTCTTTGATTGCTTCATCCAGTTTTATTAATTGTTAACAGTAAACATCAGAATTGATCGTTTGGTTCCTTGGAAGCAGCTCAAAAAAACACAACACCTTTGTAATCCCACCAAACTGACAGCATGATCTTTTTTGGATGCAATTCAGCTTTCGATGTGGTTTGAGCTGGTTTATCGTGTTTGCTCCATGATCGTTTTCGAACTGTGTTACTGTACAGGACCCATTTTTCATCACCAGTGATGATTCTTTTTAAGAAAGGGTCGGTTTCATTTCGTCTAAGGTGCATATCGCAAAAGTTGATTCTTTGTGTTAAATGAATTTCTTTCAATTCGCGAGGTACCCAAATATCAAGCTTCTTAACTAGCCCAAGACATTTTAAATGTTTTTCGATTGTTGTGTGTGATACATGTAGCCTCTCCGCAACATCTCGAACAGTTATATGACGATCCTCTTCAATTATGACTTTGATTTGGTCATCATCAACTTCAGTAGGCCGACCAGAACGTTGTTCATCTTTGAGGGAAAAATCTCCAGAATGGAATTTTTTATACCAATTCTGACACGTGCTCTGTTAAGCAATTAGCACCATAAACTTCACATATCTTTTTGTGAGCCGCAGCAGCTTTCCTTCCTTTACGGAAATAAAATAGTAAAATATGTCGAAAATGTTCGTTTCTGCACTCCATTTAAAATTAACCCACAACTAATAGCTTCAATAAAAATCACGCACTACTTGCTTCTGAAGTTACGTCAATGTGACTAGTATCATGCGACAAACGGTAAAGTACAGCACTAACATACGTTATACAAAAAATAAAGCAACGCTCTCTATCAGTAAAAACCGAAAGTACTTAGTTGCCAACCCAATATTTCGGAAAATAGTTTCTGTAAGAAAAATTTGTGTACCAAATCACATTTTAAATGTAAAAGTGTAAAAATTGTTAATAATTTGACGAAGGAGGACCAAATTTTGAAATCAATTTTAGAGGTTTAAAATATAAACAAATATTTTGCGTCATGGTTATATAAAATTGTTCGAGTTCTTACTGAATAAGTCAGCATAGTTACTTGATTATGCTGCAAGAAGTTCTGTGTAAGAGGTAAAAATTAAAAGAAGTAATAAACGCAGAAAACGGCTCTGTAAATTTTATACGAGACGTATTGGATTTTCATTTCTCAAAGAGTTTAAAAAGAATAATTATACGCTTTTGTGATGTGAAACTCTAAAATTTTTACTACTTTTTCCATTGTGTATACGTTACATAAAATTTTAAAAAAATTATTATCCCCTGGTGAGATTTGAAGTCACGATTTTATATTTATCGACCATGTGTCCTAACCGGTAGTTCTCTGTGGTCTAGTGGTTAAGACAAATGTCCGATAAACAGAGATCGTGGGTTTAAATCTCACCAGAGGGCAGTAAATGTTTTCATAATCTTCTGCAACATATACACGATGTAAGAAGCAATGCAAATTAGAATTTTTCAATTTCACATCACAATTAAAACCTACCGTTGGTTCCGTTTAATATCTGTTTCCATAATTCAAGTTTTGGCAGGATAATAGATTCGAATATAGTTCTCTGTGGTCTAGTAGTGTTTAACCAATACATTTTTAAAAAATTTCTGCAACTTATTTACGATGTAAGAACCAACAAAGAATTTTTCAATTTTTAAAATGTTGATTCCGAAAGGTCTCCAAACTTGATAAAACTTTACAAAACGTTTGCAGTAAATAGAAAATTAAAAAAGGTTATATCATTCAAATTCTAAATAAAACTTTTTCATCTGAATCTGCAATCTGTTTTTCCTATTGTCAACTCAATTCACGAACACACTGTATATACCGTATACATTTAATAAATACACAAGAATAATAAAAAAAAAATAACTTACGAGGCATGATTCCCTGTGCGACCAATTGGTCTAGAGGTCGCCTGAGCATCAGTTTGACCTTGAGCGCTGAAACCATTAAAATAACCGCACATTAGTGTACAGAAGGAGCAATTCCTATATTAAAATTTAATAATGACTCTATTATAGGCGAGGTAATAAACAAGGCACGTTTGCGGAAGAACTGCATGAAAGTAACGTCGGAAGTGAATTTGCTCGGCCGGCCTGCGGTCAGTGCAGACGGTTTGTCTTGTCTGTGTCGCACAGACATTTGAGATAGAACTGGAGATTCTATTAGATCATCAAATAACATAATACAAACAAATATTCTTTTTGTATAATTTGGAAATTAGAGTTTTGTAATATGGGTAAGTAACATGTGTACGTAGACAAATTTTGGTCCTATTAGACATGGGTAGTAGGAAAGACATGAGTGCTACACCTACGATCTGTGGACCATGGCATAGTACTTTGTTAACGATCGCGTGTAGCGGTTCATATTTCGTTTTACAGGTAGGTGGTCATATATACACACACACACACCGAACTAATTATGGTGGTTGTTTAATTGGTTGAACTTTAGAAAAAGTCTACGGTTCCGTAAAATGTGCCGTTTTCCTTCGCGGCCAATGGCAGCAAAGAGAGCGCCAATTATCGTGAATTGCTCGCTCTTCATTGTTAATAGTTGTTGCAATTATACACAGTCTAGGTACGCGAAAAAAATCGATGGAAAAAAGTGTGTAATTACAGATCGTTCGGTTGGAATTTCGTATAATGTATGGAGCAATTCTTTTTTTTTCTCGCTAACTGGGGTACTTCAATACTTGCTCTAGTTTCTAAAGAGCTTGCTAATTGTACAGGTTCGCTTCAAATTTGATGTTCGTATTTTTTGGTTTCCCTTTTAAATAAGACATTTCACAAAAGCAATAGTTACACCATCTCGCGAACGTTGTTCATACTTTCTTCAACTTGGTTTCTGAACTGGAACCGCGTCTTCAACAATACTGGCACCGACATTCTGCCCGGGACATCTTCAGGGCTTAACAGTTTCTTATCAGTGTCAGTACGACTGTTAAGCCCTAAAGATATCCCGTATAAGTGATGACGAAACGCCGGTACCAGTGTTGTCGAAGACGCGGTTCTAAGATACAGAAAAATAAATAATTAACTGTATTTTTTGAATATGATCAAAAAAGGTAAATAATACATTGATACTCGTATTCTGTATACGAATTTCGACAACTAAGTTGTCATCATCAGTAGGTTATTAATCTGGATCTGCGGTAAAAGTCAGTACACACTGAAGGTAATTTTGATGGAGCCTGTGGTTGATTAACTTACTCGCTGAAGGTTGATATATAACCCCTTGCCACATTAATTTTCGTATTCTGTGTACGTATTTCGTTGTCATCATCAGCAGATAATTAAACCGGCCAGAAAAATCTGGTTTAGCAAAACATGTGTTGGATTGTAATCATAGTGTTAGCGCGGATTGTTTGCGTTTGATTGAGAACGTGTGTAATTATCGCGAATTAGATACGTATGAAAGTATGTACATTTTGAAGAATAAAGGCCATGTGTTAAACATTGACGCGGGCCCGAATAATTCGTCTCTCTTCGGTCTGCTAAATGACAGAAAAGGGACAGTGCAATAAATCACATGTAGGTACTTATCTGTTATGTCCGTTTTCCTTTTTTAATATCATTCATCTTAGTTTAAATAAAACAATTTTAAAAATCTCGTGAAACGAATGTACAGTGTACGTATTGGTTTTCAGCGGTACGGATCGCGTGTGGAATTTGTTTTCGTACGGGAATTTTTACCGTAGTTTTCCAGGTGCGACACTGTCTAATTATCTGCTGATGATGACAACTTAGTTGTCGAATACGTATACAGAATACAAAAATTAATGTGGCAAGGGGTTATCTATCAACCTTCAGTGATTCAGTACACACTGATTTAAGTTTCACACAATTTAATATATTTTTCTTATACTTAAATCTAACACTTAAACTAAGATACACCCCCTCTTCCATTTATGGGCTTCTAGAAAGTCAAAGAGGTAAGAATATGTTACTGTACCCTTATCTATATTTAACACATGGTTTATGTTTGTAATATATATGCATAGTTATCTAATTCACGGTGATTATGTGACAATTCGCAGTTACGTTATGATTAGTTTCTAGCACGTGTTTCGCTAAGTTTGATTTTTCAGGTCGATTAAACTTGTTATGCGCCATATGTTCTTTCACTAAGTTCCTGTCTAACGTTTATTCTGATCGATGTATTGTTTATTACAATCTAAGCACTTTATTACGTAAATCCCGTTAATAATACTTTTTGAAGATTTTTAAGATATTTTGTATAATTATATAATAAAATTTTATGTAATATCAAAGGGCCAAATAGTTTCTATTAAATAATTAATTGATACGGCTTTTACTTGATGAAAATCCATAAGAAAAATAAACACCAAAACTCGGTTGTGGAATTTTACTAGTAACATTTGTATCGCCAACACTGTGGCTTCTTTAGATTAAAATGTAAATCTAACACAAACGGAATATATTCTGGTCAACTAAACTATTTACTTTCACAATGAGGGTGACATACAATAACGAGAACATAAGTTTAACAATTATTCAAACTACTTGGTCATTTAACAAATTATTATGTTACATACAGTGTTGGCGAAGCAAGTGTTACTATTTTTAAATAATATTTTGTGAAAATCACACAACTGAGTTTTCGTGTTTAAGAAAATTTAAATTTTTAAGCATTACACTTGTTTTGATTACATTTTCTGCGTGGGCAAACATTAGATCTAACGTTTAAAGCATCAGTGAATAATTAGTCTATGTCTGGTATAAAATAAATATATTACCGGCTTAGTGGAATTTAAACTGAGCTAGTTAACAGAAAAAAAAGAATAATCAAAGCATACATTACAACAAAATAATCTATCCAAAATGCAGTATCATTTATTTAGATATATATATAAATATATATATATATATACTTATATATATTTATAAGGATCAAAAAGACCAAAACCCCGGTATAGTTTTGGTTTTTTTTCTGGTGGAGGTGTTTGCGTGTTATTGACTTTGGTTTGTCTTGTATTTTATGCATATATTTTTATTTCACGTTCCGTTTTTTGTATCATTCCCGCTTTTTATAATTCTGTACAGTTTCACGGACGGACAAAATAGGTTAAACTAATTTTGCTGAGTTGAGTTTTATTTTATTTTACAATGTATTTTAAAATTAAAATTGAGTTATTTATACAATTATTTCGAATCAGCCAGTGTATGACTCCTTTTAGTTTGTAAGTATTAATAATTGAATTGTAATTGCCACTACTGTTGGTGTCCATTTGCAGCACACTCCTGAAGAAGCCGCAAAGGTTTTGGCAACGAAATATAGAGTATTGAAAACAAAAATTGTTTGAGTCTTTATTCAACAAACCGATGTACCTAATAATAGTTGCGTTTCTTATATACACTACCGGTCATATTTATTTGCCCACTCCGATTTATGTGTTTCCTGAAATACGGATTACCTTTCGAAAAATCTGTATTATAATTATTCAACGATATTATTAGTGGAAGTAATTCCATATGAATTTCTACGAGAATCTTAAATCGTTTATGATATATCGTAAAGGTGTCATAAATTGGAAAAATACCATAAATATTATATAGGCTAATCCCTACAGTATTAACAGTTTTATCTACATTTCCGAAAGGTATTACCAATATTGTGTTATTGCACTAACTAATTACAATATTAGGATGTGTTATTCAAAAAGGAAAATAAATTTTATGTCAGTCATCGTTCATCTTTTGTTGCGAAAACAGTGAAATAGAGAGTTATTGTGAATATCTTAATGCAATGCCGAAGACGAAGGAATTATCTGTTGAAGTGCGTGCTATGATAATTGCTTATCATCGTACGGCTGAAAGTAATCGCGAAATTGCAAAAGAATTACGATTAAATCGCAGAACCGTTGATTATAACGTTAAAAAATTTGAAGAAAGATCTGGACGACGCAAAGCAACGATATCTGCAGATGACCGGCATCTAATACGGATAAGTAGACGCGATAGGCGAAAAACAGCACCAGAAATTGCTGCTGAAATGAAACCAGTTTCAGTGCAGTAGTTCAGTGCTGAAGATGTCCCATACAAATGGGTACGAAACGTCGGCAGATATACTAGTGACGCGATTCCAGCCCGAAAACCCAGAAGCAGATAGCATGGACCACGACCGCGGAAGTCTACGTACCAAATTAAATAGTTGTGTACCATTCGCAACTGATCGTTCTACAACTCTCTAAAGGCACGGTTGCAATGCGACCATTTGTTTTGATGTGCTTCGAGCGCGAACAACTTTTGTTGGTTTTGTCTCACCTTGGAGTACCCACACAGTCGACTGCTGTTTACTATCGGGCTCATACGTATATATCCAAGATTCAACACCTGTGACGACTTTATAAATGTTCTTTGAAGCAACGCCATTGTATTTTTTGTGCATTTCTTGGCACCAATCGACGCAAGCCCTTTTTTGGGCGGTTGTCAAATTATGTGGTACCCAACGTGAACATATCTTCTTAACGGCTAAATGTTCATGCACGTTGGTATTACTAATAAGAACTACAAAGAGATGCATCGATCTCACAGTATGTCACATGACGGTATTGAATTATCAATTCAGACACTGCATTAATGTTTTCCGACACAACAACATTTGTGAGACGACTTTCACGAAATTGATCGTCCAAAGAACGCCGTCCAAGTTTGAATTCACTATACCAACGATATAGTGTAGTTTTCGATGGTGCTTCATCACCACATAAAGAATTCAGCTCGTCGATGCATTCTCGTTGAGATAATGCACGCCGAAAGTTATGAAAAATAATTGCACGAAAATGTTCGCGAGTTGATTCCATTTTTTCGCTGACATAAAATTGTTGAGTTACTGTCAACAATAGAATTAGCGACCGGATGATAAAACTGTCAAGGTAAATATATTGTCAAAAATGACAAACTAATCATCAGATCGGAAGCAACACTAACAGTATTGCCAGTTCTCGAAATATAAACGGCTACCCTCGTATATATAAAGAGAAGAATAAAGGTCCTGAAAGAGTTCCTAAATGAAGTCCTAAGGTAATTAGAATTCGTTTGGGGACGTTATTTATTTGTTCAGCATAGGATACATATATTAATATAATATTTCTCAGAGTTATAAACAATTTTTTACAATACACAATAACATAATCAAACTATTGTCACGCAGAATTTAGATCTAGCGATAATTTTACGTTAAATTGATTTTGAGGACTAATTACATTTTAATGAATTTGGATTAAATACTTAAACAATTATATTTATGGGAACGCATGCTACCCGGCAATAATAATCACTAATAAATTAGTAATTGTTTAATTCATAAGGTATAAAATTTGCTCTTTAGCATAAAACAATCTTAATTATTAAACGGGTATCTAGGCATATTTACATCGAGAAAAATTACAAGTCCGTTGCAAAACTAATTAAAAAATATTATTACACATATCCACTATTTCATAACGCCTCATTTATATGAAGCATTTTTCACGTACATTAGCCTGCCTACACATCACGATATGCAGCAACCACGCGAAACTATTTACATACATCTGATTGTTTATTGTAAACTATTACAATACAGATACGATCTTAAAAAAAGTACAGTGTTTTGTCGTCTATTGTATTGTAATTTCGATAAAATCTAAATAAAAACACAAAATTAGGACTTTTAAATAATACGTGAAGGATATTAATCACATTCAGCTGTTAAATTTTAATTTAAGTCCAAGTAAACGCGACTATAAATTACTTCTTGTGAACATCTTAAAATACGATATTTTGTAGGTATGTTTTTAGTGTCTTTCAGCACATTTCTATAATACATTTCAAAGATATCCAAATACATTGGAGTCGCGACTTAAAATAAATCTATCCAGAGGAAGAAAATTTTTTGAGAATTTGTGCTGATCCGTTAAGAACGAACCCTAAATAACATATTAGAGTTCGAGCCGTACGAACAAGTATAGGTGAATGTTGTGAAAGCAGTTCTGGACATTAATCGTCCTGAAATTGTTTTTAGTCTCATAAAAATCCACTGGAACCACCGTTAGATCTATCGATGATGATTACATTATAAGTAACACAGTTTTTCCTGTCTAACAAGTACTACCTCATGAACTCGATCAGAAAAATGCTAAACCCGAAGAATGACAGTTTCTGCAAAAGTAAAACGTGATGAATGGTATCTAACGCATGACCGACTCCGTAAAAACATCTAACTGACCACCACCAGTTATATTTTGGGTTATACAGCATAAATTTCTTAAAGTGGAGCCGTTCTTAGACACCCATGCTGTGATGAAGGGGAGAATTGGTTTTGCACAGAATGACTCAAAAATTTTATTAAAACAGAACTTATTGTTATCGACATATAATTATCCATGTCAGGTTAGCACCCTTTTTAACCACAGCACAGATTCTGGGCATTTATTGAAACCGTTGGAATGAAGATGACTGTATAGGTAGATTGATAATTTTCAACAAATGGGTTCGCGAAAACATTAGCACAATCCTTAAATAAGTAAACTGGAATATGGTCGTCTCCGAGGGTACAATTACTTTCCCGTTTTTTTATTGCCTCAATGAAACAATCGTGGGTTGTACAAGGGACAATAATAATTGGATAACTAGCGTTGTGTTCAGGTGATATAATTAGAAGATATTCCAAAGTTATAGAATATGATCCATCGAACATTTCGGTGTCACTCGACAAGAGTGTTCGCAAAAATCGAGTGATTGATTGTCGATGAAGTACCATCCCTGGAAGTTATTGTACGCTGCTACAACGAGTTCCAGCGTGGACGTGTTTCGTTCAAAGACGAGCACCGGTCATCTTGCTACTATTCCGCTTGAATATCGTCGCATAGTCAATGATGAATGTAACCATTTCTTTGCCAACTGTGTTCCAAAAAGGGCGCGGGAAACGATCAAAGGCATGAATCATTCTGCATCAAGACAATACACCATTACACAACGCATCTCAAACATCAGAGTTTTTAGCTGCTTCACGAACGGAATTGATGACTCATCCGCCTTATAGTCCCGACCTGGCACTTTGTAACTTCTTTTTATTCCCATACATAAAAGAGAAACTGCGTGGACTGAACTTTAATACCCCGGAAGCGACTGTGGAAGCCTGCGAAAACTTCGTATCTGATGTGACCGAAGAACAATGGTTTCAATATTTTGAGAACTGGTTCCACCGAATGCAGAAGTGCATAGATCATAAAGCCGAATATTTTGAAAAACAATAAAGAAAAATTGATAAAAATAATTGATTTTTTTCAGTATCATCCGCACAATTTATAAAATAACCTACGAGGGAGCGTTTTTATATTCGCGGAATGAGCGGGTTGTAGAGGGGTGAGTAGGCGAATTGGGGGCGTGGCCTGTGCAGCGACTCATGATTAGTATAAATACGAAGTTTCATTGTTATTAGACAGTTAGTCTTTGAGCTATCGTCAACCAAGTAACATAATCAGGAGTGAAAAGTGAAATATGGAAAAAATCGAATATCGTGCCGTTATAAAGTTCTTTACCAGGCAAGGAAAATCAGTCGCGACCATAATGAATGAGATGTCATTGGTTTACGGCGACTCTTGTCCAGGAAAAACCATGGTGTACAAGTGGCATAGTTTATTTAAACAAGGAAGGGAATCCCTTGAAGACGACCCGAGGCCATGCAGGAGCATTGAAGTGACCACGCTAGCACTTATCCAAAAAGTTGAACAAATTGTACTCGAAGATGCTCGACTAAAGAAAAAACAACTCGCAGAAATGGTTGGAGTATCCGATACAACAATTTTTAAAATCCTACACGATCATCTCGGCATGTCTAAGGTCAGCGCAAGATGGGTGCCGAGAATGCTCACGCCGCCGCAAAAACAACAGCGCGTAGAGTGTTCGCGTGCATTTTTGGACCTCTGTAATGAAGACAAGGATGGTGTATTGAGTGGAATTGTTACTGGAGACGAAACTTGGGTTCATCATTATGAACCTGAGTCCAAACAAGACTCCATGCAGTGGCATAAAAAGGGCACAGCACCTCCCAAGAAATTTAAAGTGTCACAATCAGCTGGAAAACTCATGGCAACGGTATTTTGGGACTCGGAAGGAATATTAGAGCGACTAAAAGAAGCCATTAAAGAGAAAAGACGGGGAAAATTGACGACAACGCGCTCGTCCACAAGAGCTGCGTTGCGTTAGCTGCCCTGCATAAGGTGGGCTTCGAAATTGTGAATCACCCACCCTACAGCCCAGACCTGGCCCCGAGTGATTATTACCTGTTTCCGAAAATGAAAAAAGAGCTGCGGGGTAAAAAATTTACTGCCGATGATGAAGTCAAGGAGGCAGTTTCGGCGTATTTTGCAGATAAAGAGAAATCATTTTTTTATGAGAGTATAAATAAATTAATTGAAAGATGTGAAAATGTATCCGTCTTGCAGGTGAAAATATTGAAAAAGAAAAAAAATTTGGTTTTTTTATTTCCACCCCTTGTCCCCCATTCCGCGAATATAAAAACGCTCCCTCGTACGTATACATTTATAAAGTCCACCTGGAGAACACTAAAAATATCTGTCGCAACCTATGCATTATTTCCTTTTTAAATTTATTAAAACCAACATTGACTGCAATAAGTTTTATCGATAGGCATTTTTCTAGCTTGCAAACACAGTGTGCACTGACAGCTGCATTATAAATTTTGGGTATTTTTAAGTGAATTTAACCCCATTATAATACTTTTTTAGAAACATTTGAATATTCAAAATGTAATGCCCGTTTTCTAGGAAACAAAAATAAGATAGATTGTGCGACGGATTTAACATTTCGCATTTTGTTTTTACTTTAAAATTTAAAAATCTACGAAAACGCCCTTTTCTTAAAACATACTATAAAACTATGATTTTCATATCAAAGCAAACAAGCAAAATAGTGTAAATAATAAAAGTAGATTATTTTGTATCCATAAGTAATTTATATTTATTAATATATCGTATTAATAACATAAGAATATATATGCAGGCAATTTTGATGGAGCCCGTGGTTGATTAACTTAACCACTGAAGGTTGACATATAACCCCTTGTCGAAATACGTATACAGAATACAAAAATTAATATGGAAAGGGGTTATATATCAACCTTCCGTAATTAAATACGTATGTATTGGGTTGACAACTAAGTACTTTCGGTTTTGTAGTATAAAATAAAACACTTTTTTTTTTAAACAAAGAATAGTTTTTAATCAATTATATATTTTCCATTTTGCTCAATGACCTTTTGCCATCTTTCTTTCAGCTGCATGATTCCGCGCTCATAAAATTTCTGGTCCTTATCAGCAAAAAACTGAACCAGGTGCGAGTGAAGGTCATCGTCATTTGTGAAAGTTTTACCATTCAAAGAATTCTGCAAACTTCGAAATAAATGGTAATCAGATGGTGCTAGATCAGGGCTGTATGGGGGATGTGGCATCACTTCCCAGCCAAGCTCCAATAGTTTCCCACGAGTTGCCAAAGATGTGTGAGGCCTTGCATTATCTTGGTGGAAAACTACACCTTTCCGATTTGACAATTCTGGCCGTTTTTCTTTGATTGCTTCATCCAGTTTTATTAATTGTTGATAGTAAACATCAGAATTGACCGTTTAGCAGCTCAAAAAGCACAACACCTTTGTAATCCCACCAAACTGACAGCATGATCTTTTTTGGATGCAATTCAGCTTTCGATATGGTTTGACCTGGTTTATCGTGTTTGCTCCATGATCGTTTTCGAACTATGTTACTGTACAGGACCCATTTTTCATCACCAGTGATGATTCTTTTTAAGAAAGGGTCGGTTTCATTTCGTCTAAGGTGCATATCGCAAAAGTTGATTCTTTGTGTTAAATGAATTTCTTTCAATTCCTGAGGTACCCAAATATCAAGCTTCTTAACTAGCCCAAGACATTTTAAATGTTTTTCAATTGTTGTGTGCGATACATGTAGCCTCTCCGCAATCTCTCGAACAGTTATATGACGATCCTCTTCAATTATGACTTTGATTTGGTCATCATCAACTTCAGTAGGCCGACCAGAACGTTGCTCATCTTTGAGGGAAAAATCTCCAGAACGGAATTTTTTATACCAATTCTGACACGTGCGCTCTGTTAAGCAATTAGCACCATAAACTTCACATATCTTTTTATGAGCCGCAGCAGCTTTCCTTCCTTTACGAAAATAAAATAGTAAAATATGTCGAGAATGTTCGTTTCTGCACTCCATTTAACATTAGCCCACAACTAATAGCTTTAATAAAAATCACGCACTATTTGCTTCTGAAGTTACGTCAATGTGACTGGTATCACGCGACAAACGGTAAAGTACAGCACTAACATACGTTATACAAAAAATAAAGCAACGCTTTCTATCAGTAAAAACCGAAAATACTTAGTTGCCAACCCAATACATATTCATCATAGAGTCTACGTCAAACTGTATTAGTATGTAAGTTTATTGAAAAGCAGGATTTACATAAATTTTTTACTAGCTGTGTTCACTATCATAAAAACCGTAATATAATCAATTAGATGCCTAATGTTGCTTTCTTATGATTTTAAATGAAACATAAGCAATACAGTAATTACATCACAGACAAAACATTAGAGAAAACAACATTTACTCATACGCGAAGTAACTTTATTTCTGATCCTATATAACATGTCTGCTAACACTAACATCACTACGAAAAAAATCCATAGGCCCAAATACATGTCAGGTAGGACACTTTCGCCACATGAACTCGAGAAATTGTTTTTAAGTCCATGGAAAACGCAATAACAAAAACGACAATTGGTGAACATACTATGTCTCTCGCGACGACTTAGTAATGTATATGTGTATTTACTGAATCTCCAACGAACCAGTTTACGCCAATAAGTTTTTAAATATTTTTTATCGCGGTTGAAACCGTATCCACAACTTATAAAGATAACAAACGGAAGTATCAGATATATACCCGTAAGTATACGTATAAGTATACATATGTACGTAAGTTTATCTGAATTATTTATGTTTAAATGATTATCAATTTACATACACTTGCGAAAAGTATTCAAATGAAATATTATGTAATTAATTTGTTAATGCTTTGTTCGAAAATGAAAATAAGATTTGTATATTATATTATAACATTAACTGACACAAACTAATATAAAATTAAAATTTACAATTCATTAAAATTAAATAGATCGATCTAGTTAACTAAGAAATATATATATCGGGTGTATCGGAAAGTCACAACAGGTTTTTCTAACAGATGTCGCTAGGCTTAAGTATACAATATTATGATTTGACACATATGTCATTTTATTCTACTGACATCGAGCTTTAAAACCATACACGTTGATATTTTGCGAAAGTAACATTGTCATAGATTTATAGCTCTTTCAAAATGTCGAGTTTCGTACCTGAAAAAGTGCATTTGCGGCACGGATTACTTTTATTATTTAATCAAAAGAAAAAAGTGGATGAAAGTCATCGTTTGCTGGTAAAAACTTATGGTGAGCATGCTCTAACCATAAAAACATGTGAGGCGTGATTTTGACAATTCAAAAGTGGTGATTTCGATGTGCAAGACAAAGAAGGTTCAGGTAGACCGAAAAAGTTTTAAGATGCGAAACTGGAGGAGTTATTATATGAAGACCCAACTCAAGCTCAAAAATAATTGGGAAAAGCGTTTAATGTGGCCCAAAAAACGATTAGCGACCGATTACGAGCAATGGAAAAAATCCAAAAGATGGAAAAATGGGTGCCACATCAATTAAATGACAGGCAAATGGAAAATCGAAAAATCGTGTGTAAAATGCTGCTTCAAAGGTATGATCGGAAGTTATTTCTGAATCGAATAGTGATGGATGAAAAAAATGGATTTATTTCGTAAACCCAAAGCGCAAAATACCATGGCTATTACCCGGCGAAGCCGGCCCATCGACTCCAAGGCCAAATCGTTTTTGTCGCAATACAATGCTCTGTGTCTGGTGGGATCAGAATGGCGTGGTGTATTACGAATTGTTGAAATCTGACGAAACAGTTAATACTGATCACTACCGGCAATAAATTATCAATTTGAACCATATATTGATAGAAAAACGTCCAGAATGGTCTCGAAGACACGGTAAAGTGATTTTATAGCACGATAACGCGCCGCCTCATTCAGTAAAATCGGTCAAGGAAGCGTTGAAAGCACTTAGATGGGACACAATATCGCACCCGCCGTACTCTCCAAACTTTGCCCCGTCCGACTATCACCTTTTGATATCAATGAGGCGCGTTTGCAGAGCAGTACATCGCCAATTTCGAAGAAGTTATAAAATGGCTCGATGACTGGTTTTGTTCAAAGAACAGTTTTTTTTTTGGACGGCATACATGCCTGAAAATGGGCAAGAAGTGTAAAATCAAATGTCCAATACTTTGAATAAATAAATTTTTCCATTTTCTTAAAAATTATGTGATTTCTTTACGAAAAAAACGGTACACCTGGTATGTGGAGCTAGGTCGAAAGACTCCAATGATATTGAGAGAATAAATGTTAGACCCGTTAGGCAACACAACACAAGGACATTGGGAGAGTGGAAAAAGGTATTCTGGACCGGCGAATCCAATTTCGTAATATTCAGTTCAAAAAGAAGTACGTTTGGAGAAGTAATGGTTTGGGGTTGTTTTGCTGGAACATCTGTAGGCGATCTTATTCCAATGGTCGGTATTGTAAGAAAAAAAACGGTACAGAGAAATTTTATAGATGAGGTGGTTACAGGGGCGAATCAAAAATTATATTACGACGAAAATAACATTAATAATTTTTTAAGATTTTAAAACATTTTGTACAATTATATAATAAAATGTTTACAAATATATTGTAGTAAATGTTACATTTGTATTTCTATTATTTTCTGGGTAAGCAAACACTGATGCTGATATTGGACACGCGCGTCTTATTTATTGTGCCATAGACACCTCGATTATTCAAAGATTTTCAAGTATACATACACTGCAGGCCACAAGTTTGGAATCAGTTCCAGTAAATTCATAAAAATTAAAATTTATCTATGTTACGTTCGTATTACTTTGATATAAGTACAAAGGATTATTCTTAAGTACATTATAAAGCTTTACATAAAAGATGTAGTTTTAAATGCATTAATAGTTGGAAAATAACCAGAGATTAAGGAAACTCTGCGTGCGGTATTATTTATTGGAGCAGGTAATATTTCTGCATAATGAACGATTACCTGGAATGGACAAATTTTATTGCAGACCCTTCCGCATAAACCTTTTGTAATTACATTTAATTTTTATATTTATAAGTATTTATACATTTTGAAGTAATGAGAATAATTTTGTTGCTTCGTATCATTTAAAGTGTGTAGACACATAAAAGTGTGTAGAATCAGTAAACATCGTTTGATTATGGCGAAGAGAAAGCAGATATCGCTAGAAAAACGTGTAGAAATTATTAGTCATCATAATCGGGGAGATTATATACGGGATATCGCGAAAAGAATGAAGATATCGTACAAAGGTGTACAAAATACAATTAAAAGATACCAGTCTACTGGAGGGTATACGGACAGAAAACGATCAGGAAGACCAAAAATTACAACTCCTGCAGAAGATCAGACAATTATATTGACGTCGAAAAGAGATAGAAGATTAACGGCCTCGCAAATCCGCGGTGAGTTTAACAGGGAGCGTGAAACTCGGATCTCTTTAACCACAGTAAAAAGGCGGCTCAGAGCGGCTGGACTGATGGGACGTGTAGCAGTTCGCAAACCGCTTCTACGTCCGCAAAATAAAATAAAAAGGCTACAATGGGCTAAGTTACACAAAGATTGGACAATAGAACAGTGGGAAAAAGTACTATGGACCGACGAATCAAAGTACGAGGTCTTCGGTTCCAGACGTCGGATATTTGTAAGAAGAACTGCTACGGAAAAAATGTTACCGCAATGTGTGGTGCCCACGGTAAAACATGGTGGCGGTTCTGTAATGGTTTGGGGATGTTTTTCTTCGGCTGGTGTAGGAGATCTGGTGAAAATCGACGGAGTTTTGAAAAAGGAGGGTTACAGACAGATTCTCGAACACAACGCTGTGCCCTCCGCTCTGAGATTACTTGGAGAAAACTTTATATTCATGCAAGACAACGACCCAAAACATTCTTCTCATTTATGTAGAGAATATCTCCAACAACAGGATGCTGACGGTGTTTTACAAAACATGGTTTGGCCGGCACAATCGCCAGACCTCAATCCAATAGAGCTGTTGTGGGAAGAATTGGATAGAAAAGTGCGTGAAAAGTGTCCGACGTCCCAGACTCACATGTGGCAAGTTATACAAGATTCTTGGGCAAATATACCCAATGAAACCCTTACAAAATTAGTGTCTCGTTTACCGCGATTGTGTGCTGCCGTCATTAAAGCAAAAGGAGGGTATTTCGATGAAAAGTCCGTTTAGTTGATAATAAAAATAAGTGGATGTAAATAAATAAAATTTGCTTTTTTTTCTGCTTATTTTATAATAAAACGTTTTGGTATATTAATATTGTTTTATTTTTACAATGTTTGTTAAAGCCACTACAATATTTTCATTATATTCAGAAGTGATTCCTAACTTATGCAAGTGATTCCAAACTTATGGCCTGCAGTGTATATACAAAAGTTGCTACACATTTTATATTCAATCATTTGCTGGTATCAGAAAAACGATTGAACATAAAGTGTGTAAGTTTTACGTAGTACATTCGAAATTTTAAATGGAATACACCCTTTTCTATTGCATATTCTGGAAGTGGATGAAATTACCTTTATAAAGTCATATTAGATGCCACACTTTTCTAAACAATTGAAAGTATAAATAACAAATAACTGCACGTAAATTCTTTCGAACGAGTAAGCGGTAAAAATAATTCAATTGTTTTTCTGACACCAACAAATAATTTAAAATAAAATATTTAGTAACATTTGTATATGAAGTTCATTTGAACATCTTGCATTAAATCGATATGTTACGACACAATGAATCAGACACCCTGTATATTAACAAGCGTAAATATATACACGGCTGTCATCGAAAATACGGCATCGTTCCGAACGCTTAGGTGGAAACTTACATTCTTTGTTTTGTTCTAGAGAATTGAGCAAGGGAGAGGTGTCGACGATGGCCTTAGGCGGCGAAGCCCGTGGCGTCGACGGTTGCTGGCCACCCTCCGCCATGTTATTCTTCAACCACTCCGGCAGGATAGCCGATATGGTCTCGACAAGGTCCCGATCTAGTTGAAGTTGCCAATAGCCACCGGAACCAGATTCACTCCGGTGACCGGACTCTGTAAACAAAAGAAAATATGCATTAGCACCAAAATAATCAATTTTAGATGCATAACCACAAAATTATATTGAATTTTTTCTGAATAAACACGAAATACAGGTTGGTAGAAAAGTTTTGAAAGCGACACCTATTAAGCAGTAGAGGAATCAAAATTCATACGCCATTTTAATATTTCATGTGTCATATGAACACACTAAAAATTTTATCTCGATCTGTCAATTCATTCATTCATTGTTAGCAATCCATTTGAATTAGACGTGTCGGTGTATTTTTTAACAATGGAAAAAACTGAATATCGCGCTGTGATCAAATTCTTATTCTTATCAGCAACAGAGATTCATACAAAAATGGCGAACGTGTTAAAGGAATGTGCTCCTTCATTTCGAACAGTACATCGATGGGTTTTAGAGTTTAAACGTGGTCGTACAAGCGTTGAAGATGAACCACGTAGTGGACGACCAAAAACTGCAACGACAGCAGAAATCATTGAGCAAGTACATAATATGGTTAGTGAAGATCCGAATTTGACTAAGCGTGAAATTGCTAATACCATAGGCATCCCAGACGAACGAGTACTCCATATTTTACATGAAGAATTACATATAAAAAAGCTGTTTGGAAAGTTAGTGCCGTATTCGTTAACAATTCAACAAAAACTGGATCGAAAACAAATTTCTCAGCGCGACTTGGTGCATTTCAAGCGGAATAAAACCGATTTTTTGCGTCGTTTTATAACTACGGATGAGACTTGGATCTACCACCATGATCCTAAATTGAAACAAGAACAATTACAGTGGACTACGGTTGGTTGTTCAACTCCAAAAGAGGTGAAGTCAGGACGATCGGCAAAAAAGGTTATGGCATCAGTGTTTTGGGATGCAAAAGGAATTTTATTGATTGATTATCTTGAAAAAGGTAAAACAATTAACTCAGAGTATTATTGTAACCCTTTAGATCAATTGGATGCAAAAATTCGTGAAAAAAGACCTGGTTTAGCGGAAAAAAAAATAATTTTTCATCAAGGCAATGCGCCTTCACACAAAAGTGTTTTGACGATGGCTAAATTGAATGAATTAAAGTACGAATTGCTTGAACAACCACCGTATTCACCAGATTCGGCTCCGAGTGATTACTACCTCTTCAGAAATTTGAAACAGTTCGTTTGTGGAAAAAGTTTTTCATCGAATGAAGAAGCTATTTCAGCCGTAGAACAATAGATAGAACTTCCAGAAAATCATTACAGAGATGGTATAAAATTATTGGAGGATCATTGGAATAAATGTATTGAAGTTAAGGGAGATTACATTGAATAAAAAAACTAATTTCATTTAAAAATTCATATTGTGTCATTTTTGCTTTCAAAACTTTTCTACCAACCTGTATATTTTAGGAAACGTGTTTCATAAGGTGTCGAAGTTTGAAGAATGTAGTAGTTCATTTTCTAAAGAATTAGACCGATAAAAAACCTTATAAAACAAATTTATTTCGGGTTTTTTCTACTTTATATGGCCCACGTACCAAAATAACAAAATCTGCGTTAATTTACAAAATAATTTATTGTAAATTTGTGTGCGTAATCAAGTAATTGGTGATATTGATATTACTATTCACAAATTAAATATTTTTATTTCATTATTACACAGCGTGTACTAATTAAATACTTTGTAAAGTAATACATTATATGGTATCTGAGATCTGAAATACATGAAATAGTTCGCAAAAGTAATCTACTAATAAACAATTTACACAAACTTTACGGGAAAGAATTTGTGAAATTCAAAGTACAGTGTAAATAAAATTATACTCGAGACATGCAATGCTATGGACGGGAAAAAACATTTATACAATTATGGTCAAACGCTAGAGTGTGTTCAAATATTTACGAAAATACGAATACATTTTATTGACTTTTGTTATTATTCTACTAATTGTTCCAATACAAATATAGTATAACAAAAGTCATAAGTATACAAAATAAAGATTACGCAATGAACAAAAAGAAACAGAAAATATTAAAATCTTAAAAATGTGTAGGTTGTTCAATAAGTTTTGTCGTTGGATAAGAGATGGCGCTATTTAGTTCGTTGTTTCATTTTTCTAAAAATTCTAATTCATAAATTTTTTTTTAAATCACTAAGGTTGATATATAACCCCTTTCCACATTAACTTTCGTAATTCTGTATACGCATTTCGACAACTAAGTTGTCATCATCAGCAGATAATTGCAAAGTGTCGCACCTGGTAAACCACAACCTTAGTGGTTAAGTTAATCAACCACAGGCTCCATTAAATTCAACTTCATAAAATATTCATTAGAAAGCGTACGAAAACATGTGAAGTTTTCTTATTTTACATTTTCTCATTCGTATATTTACAGCAGTTCGAACTTGACGTGTTAGAGTGTTTTTCTACAATGCAAAAAATTTAATATCGTGCAGTGATCAAATTCGTATTTTTGGAAGGAATAGCACAAACACAAATTCATGAACGATTGTCAAAAGTGTGTAAAGAATCTTCACCTTCAATTAAAACAGTAGAAAGATTGATTGTTGAATTTAAACGTGGTCGTATAAGTCTTGAAGACGATGCACGTGAAAGACTTCCAAGAAGTGCATCAACACCAGAGATCGTAGCAAAAATACAGGATATGGTTTTGAAAGATCGTCGATTAACCGAGAGAGATTTAGTGGAAACTCTAGGCATCACATTAGGCAGTGTGAACACTATTCTGCCTGAAGTTTTGGGTTTCAGAAAGCTGTGTGCAAAATAGGTGCTTCGTTCGTTAATAATGCAACAAAAACACGTTCGAATGAGACATTCTCGACAACATTTGAAGCATTTTAGAAAGAATAAAAACGATTTTCTATTTATTTCCATTTTTATATGATAATACGCGAATATTTAATATGGGGCGTAATCTAAGATTTCCCATAAGAACGCCGTATCTTCTATACATTGCGGGATAATTGGGAAATTTTATATACACATTTCCGGTGAAGTTTCTGCTTCATAAGAGCCTAAATATTTTTAACTGGGTTCGCGTCTGAGGAGTGCGAAGGTGAATCCATTGATGCCATGTATAATACTATTTGTGTTGTATGATTCTTTTGCGAATATATGCACTGGTAAAATTGAAGGAACTGCAAAATTAAACTTGGAAGAAATGCAGAAATGGGACGCCACAAATGTCAAAATAACGTTTATTGTAATTTGGAGGCACGCCAAATTTCATACTTTATTCTCATAAAATCTTTTAAAAATGGTGATGCATTAAAACATTTAATGACCGTATCAAAGCTGATGCCGTCTGTTTGTAATCGCTTTTTGAAACTTGCTACCGTCTCTTTCTTTTTTCTTCAAAAAAGTAAATAATAAATAACAGACGAAACTCTTGCAGTTTGCTCATGCTGTTTTAATTATAAATGGTATGCTTCCTACAAATTATAGAAAAGATTTTGATAAAAAATCAAATACATACAAGGGTGGTCTGAAAAGTCTCCGACCTCAACGTGAAGATGGCAGCACTCATCAATAAAACCTAGGGAATGTAGTTGTGTATCTATTGTCAGGTACTCACCAAAGTTCCAGCCATTTTGGACGCGTTGTTGTTATTTGGCAGTCGTTTGAGTGAGTCAATGTGAGTGTCGAGTATCGAGCTGTCATTAAATATTTGTTTTTGAAAGGCAGTACGCCTACGCAAATCAAAGATGAGTTGGACACTGTGAACGGGGACTCTGCACCATCATTTACCACAGTGAAATTTTAGGCAGCTGAATTTAAACGTGGTCGTAAGTGCTTGGGAGACAATGAACATTCGGGACGTCCAAAAAATGCAACTACTGACGATAACATCGCTAAAGTTAACCAATTGGTGCTAAACGACAGTCGAATTAAAGTGAGAGAGATAGCAAAGGCTATGAATATGTCCAAAGATCGTGTTTGTCACAAGTTAAATCAAGATTTAGGCATGAGAAAGCTGTCCTCGCGTTGGGTGCCGCGTTTGCTAATGTTAGACGACAAACGTGTTCGAATGAACATTTCCATAATCTGTTGGCGTAGTTTAGACGCAATCAATCCGAGTTTTGGCGCCGATTAATTACTGTAGATGAAACTTGAATACATCATTATACGTCCGAAACAAAAATACAGTCAAAACAGTGGACTGCAAAGGGGAAACCGGTTCCAAAAAAGCAAAAACTGTTTTTCCGGCTGCGAAAGCGATGGCGACTGTTTTTTGGGATAGTCATGGAATTATCTTAATCGATTATCTTCAAAAAGGAAAAACTATTACAGGAGCATGCTACGCATCATTACTTGACAAGCTGACAAGGCAGAAATTGTGAAAAAACGGCCACATTTCCAGAAAAAGAAAATCTTATTTCAATTGCCATGGAGAAAATCCACGAATTACGTTTGAACTGCTTGACCATCCGCTTTACTCACAAGATCTAGCCCCAAGCGACTTGTTTTTGTTCCCTCATCTAAAAATTGCGCTCGGAGCAAAGAGATTTTCGTCAAATGAGGAGGCAATCAACTTCGTGAACAATTATTTTGCAGAGAAAAACGCCGAGTACTATTTAGACGGATTAAAGATGTGGATGCATCGCTGGGAGAAATGTGTAGAGTTACAAGGAAACTATATAGAAAAATAAATATAAATTTTAAGAAAAAAATGTCTTGTATCTTTGTTAGGTCGGAAACCTTTCATACCACACTCGTATTACATATCGTTCACTTCAAAATCTAGGAAAGGCGTTGCATATCTGTGTAAAAATAAAGGATAATATATTGGGTTGGCAACTAAGTACTTTCGGTTTTTACTGATAGAGAGCGTTGCTTTATTTTTTGTATTAAGTATGTTAGTGCTGTACTTTACCGTTTGTCGCGTGATACTAGTCACATTGACGTAACTTCAGAAGCAAGGAAGCAAGTAGTGCGTGATTTTTATTAAAGCTATTAGTTGTGGGCTAATTTCAAATGGAGTGCAGAAACGAACATTTTCGACAGATTTTACTATTTTATTTCCGCAAAGGAAAGAAAGCTGCTGCGGCTCACAAAAAGATATGTGAAGTTTATGGTGCTAATTGCTTAACAGAGCGCACGTGTCAGAATTGGTATAAAAAATTCCGTTCTGGAGATTTTTCCCTCAAAGATGAGCAACCAAATCAAAGTCACAATTGAAGAGGATCGTCATATAACCGTTCGAGAGGTTGCGGAGAGGCTACATGTATCGCACACAACAATTGAAAAACATTTAAAATGTCTTAGACTAGTTAAGAAGCTTGATATTTGGATACCTCACGAATTGCAAGAAATTCATTTAACACAAAGAATCAACTTTTGCGATATGCACCTTAGACGAAATGAAACCGACCCTTTCTTAAAAAGGATCATCACTGGTGATGAAAAATGGGTGCTGTACAGTAACATAGTTCGAAAACGATCATGGAGCAAACACGATAAACCAGCTCAAACCACTTCGAAAGCTGAATTGCATCCAAAAAAGATCATGCTGTCAGTTTGGTGGGATTACAAAGGTGTTTTGTTTTTTGAGCTGCTTCCAAGGAACGAAACGATCAATTCTGATGTTTACTGTCAACAATTAATAAAACTGGATGAAGCAATCAAAGAAAAACGGCCAGAATTGTCAAATCTGAAAGGTGTAGTTTTCCACCAAGATAATGCAAGGCCTCATACATCATTGGCAACTCGTGGGAAACTATTGGAGCTTGGCTGGGAAGTGATGCCACATCCCCCATACAGCCCTGATCTAGCACCATCTGATTACCATTTATTTCGAAGTTTGCAGAATTCTTTGAATGGTAAAACTTTCACAAATGACGATGACCTTCATTCGTACCTGGTTCAGTTTTTTTGCTGATAAGGACCAGAAATTTTATGAGCGCGGAATCATGCAGCTGAAAGAAAGATGGCAAAAGGTCATTGAGCAAAATGGAAAATATATAATTGATTAAAAATTATTCTTTGTTTAAACAAAAAGTGTTCTATTTTATACTACAAAACCGAAAGTACTTAGTTGCCAATCCAATAACTAATAAAACCGCACATCTTCCCTGTAACACCTTGAAAGTATAATGAATTGACTCAGATGTTCAGCAAAATAAATCGTAAAAATTTTATTACAATTTACATACAGAATATAATAAGTTTCGATCACTGAAATATGGGGGCTAAGCATACTCTAGAAAAAATATACACAGAATACAAATCGTTCTCCTTTGATTATTTATTTTAAGAGATAGATTAAACTTCTAGAATAATAGGCGATTATTGAGGTCGTTACTTTGTGAAATTCTATTAAACTAAAGAATAAATAAAACACTTTGGGTAAATTTCACACTATATTAGCAATAAATATATAATATAGTGTGAAATTTAGAGAGTGTTTTATTTATTCTTTAGTGTTTTATTTATTCCTTTGCCGAATAGAAAAACTTTATTTCGTAAATATAAAAAATAGGTAAAAACATATACGAGTACGAAAAAAAGACTTCAATATGTAACATTTATCCAAAAAGAAACTAAACTTTTGACGGAAAACAAAAAGTTAATGGCGCCATCTGTTGCGTATCTTTGTCGTGGCAACTTCCATTCGCGTCTTAGTTATTTATGACTCATGTTTCATTAAGAGCTGAGTCATAATGCCGAGAGAGATTGCGTGTTTTAATAAACTGTTAGAAAATAAGTTCAATTATCTGAGATTTGCTTTTATGCTTGACTTGGTAAAAGTTTTATCGGAACGCATCAAATCCTTCAAAATATAAACAATTGTAAAACGCTTGTTTCTTGAGTGATTAAAACAAGTGAAAGATAAGGACAACTCAAACCGCCCATATTTTTTTTTTATTTAAGACGCACTAATTGCATATAATATTACGATTAATATACAAATTTAGTAGTTGTAGTAGTAGCAGTAGTCAAAAATAAATAGAATTGAAGAAAATATTTTTAGATTGGTTAAAACTTTACAGTCGAATGCAGACATTCACCATTGATATAAATATAGTAAAGTAGCAGCCCAAGATTCGACCCCTGCGGAACACCCGATAAAACAACAGAACTAAAACCAACACCACTCTATGAAACACAACACGTTTTATTATACGAGGGTAGCCGTTTATATTGCGGAAACTGGCGACACTGTTAGTGTTGCCTCCGATCAGATGATTGCATCGTGAAGTTTGTCATTTTTGACATTATATTTACCTTGACAGTTTTATTATCCGGTTGCTATTTCTATTGTTGACAGTAACTTGAAAATTTTATGTCTGCGAAAAAATGGAATTAATCGCGAGCATTTTCGTGCTTTTATTTTTCATAACTTTCTGCGTGGATTATCTCAACAAGAATGCATCGACGAGCTGAATTCTTGATATGGTGATGAAGCACCATTGAAAACTACGGTATATCGTTGGTATAGTGAATTCAAACTTGGACGGGGTTCTTTGGACGACGAATTTAGTGAAGGTCGTCCCACAAATGTTGTGTCGAAAAACATTAATGCAGTGTCTGAATTGATAATGCAAGACCGTCATGTGACATACCGTGAGATCGAGGCATCTCTAGGTATTAGTAACACCAGCGTGCGTAAGATCCTGCATGAACATTTAGCCGTTAAGAAACTATGTTCACGTTGCGTACCACATAATTAGACAACCGCTCCAAAAAGACCTGCGTCGATTGGTGGTCAGAAATGCACAAAAAATACAATGGCGGTGCTTCAAAGAACATTTATAAAGTCGTCACTGGTGATGAATCTTGGATCTACACGTATGAGCCCGATAGTAAACAGCAGACGACTGTTGGTATTCCAAGATGAGCCAAAACCAACAAAAGTTGCTCGCGCTCGAAGCACACCAAAACAAATGATCGCCTGCTTTTTCGGAAAAACCGGTCACGTTGCAACCGTGCCTTTAGAAAGTTGTAGAACGGTCAATTCCGAACAGTTGTGTACCAACTGTTTGTTTGCCAAAAGTTTTTGAAGAGATAACGAAAAGAAACCGAAAACGACAGATCATTCTCCACCATGACAATGCGAGCTCTCACAATTCGGTTCAAACAATTGAATATTTGACCGGGCAAAACATTGAATTGATAAGCCATCCGCCTTACAGCCCTGATCTGGCACCCTGTGATTTCTTTTTGTTCCCACACGTGAAGAATGCACTTCGTGGTCAACGGTTTTCTACACCGAATGAGACAGTTGAGACATTCAAAACTCATATTTTGGAGATAGCGCCTTCACAGTGGCAGCAATGCGTTTCGGATTGGTTTAAACGAATGCAAAAGTGCATTGATTTTCAAGGAGAATATTTTGAAAAGCAATAAAACTATTTTCTATAATAAATTTTTTTTTGTTTACTATTCCCGAAAAATAAACGGCTACCCTCGTATAAGTAGGATTCCATTAATTTAACTATAAGAGATTGCAGATATATAAATCTTGCGAAATCAGTGTATATTACTGACAAATTGTGTTATTTCAACTAAGTTAATGAGAGTAGAATGGCCTGACATAATTCCATGCTGGTTTATAGAAATGTATGGCTGAATACGAGAAAAAGAAAATCATATAACTTCAGTAAACTAATACTTAAGGATTAACTAGCGATGTCCTTCGATATTTACATAGGCCTGCGGTGGAAAAATTGTTTGAAATATAATCAGTGATTTTTATAGTTTTGTATACGCTGAGTATGGAAAAAATAATTAAGAAAATCCATCACGCAGTTTAGTAACAAATTTCACTTGAAATTGTCGACAATTAGGCATTTTAGGTAATTAAGCATTTCGTTAATAATGAAAATTAGGCTTAGATTGGCTATGGGAAATATTAATTTGGTCTGATGGCAACACTGAGCAGCTGTCAAATCTTTGTTTGCTTTTTCTTCATACAGTGTGTCCCTTGACTCTACTCTACACGTGTTTTCTGAGTTTTATTGAAATGGCAAGTGTTTTATTTTATATTCTGTGTTGTTAATTATAGTCAACTTCTGGAGTCTTGACTTATAGAGCAGGTGTTACTTCACCCGATTGTTTCTGCTATATTTATGGTAACATGTAAAAAAGCAACAAAGAAATAATTCCGATTTCATTAAAAAAGTACACTTCGCTTACTTTGGGATGATGTTATCTTTTAAACTTGCAACCACATTTCTTGGGAATGAAAAGGATCCTGATTACAAGATCATTACAGCTGAAATGTTTTAGAGCTTCAAGAATTTAGACTGTAACATGAGCCTAAAAGTACATTTTGTCCACTCACACCTAGACTACTTCCTAATCTTGGTGCTGTCAGCGAAGAACAAGGTGAAAGATTTCACCAAGATATAAAGGAAATGGAAAAGCGTCATCAAGGAAGCCTGAATAATAGCGAACTGCTGTTGGATGTTGAATAGGGACGATCCCCAGCGATTCTGTAGTGGAAGAAGGGCAAAACGAAGTTTTGATGGAAAGCGAAAACGATGCTACAAGAACTATTAAACAAGATCACTCGGTTTTACTATTTTTGTGTTGTTTTTAAGAAAAATATTTGGGTACTTATGATTTTAATAAAATGTAAAATAAAATGTATGTACATTCCATAATTTTTTGTGTTTGTTTTTTGTGATAGAAAAAAAAGGTTTTCGTTTTTTAATGCGACACTACAAAACACACAAAAGAAGTGACTAAAGTTAAAGCAATTTTTAAAAAGTATTTTTTTTGCAGACGTGTGTTATTTTAACATTAAAACAGGACGTACAATTTCAGAGACTCGTAAGAATTTTCACTTGTTACGAAAAACACAAAAATGAATACTAAGGACAATTTACAACCTGTTTACCTGGCGTTGTGACACCCGGTATGACATTTCAAACCAATAACAACACGACCACGTACCATTTCACTACCGAAATGTTTTCGAGGTGATGTAAGATAGAGCTGTTCGGGTGGGTGTTTTCAAGATTTCCGACAACAATATCACAGGTTATTTTAAGCTTATTTCGAACGAATAATAATAAATGTTTAACTGGTGTCATCAGAACCAAAACCTGTGTGATTTATTTATTTAAAAAAATAAGATTTTAACACCTAATTAGTCAAGTAACATATTAAATAACTACCTGAATTTATAACGCAGCACAAATTTAAACCTGATTGCGAATTTTAGCGGCGAAAGTTCGAGCTGGTTCTTGTTCATTATGCAAATAAATTAGAACAGAAAACATGAATTTACGACACCGGAATTTTATAGGTTTTCGCGAATTAACACTTATACATTGTACATATATTAAGTCCTCTGTCATAATTTACACAACTCTCCAACCGAGATAAGAATCTCAGACTGTTAACACTGCATAAATACTAATTCGTTTGAAATTTAGAAGTCGTTTATATTTTTTTCAATTACTATTACAATCGCGTAAACTGACACGAATAAAAAATGTGCGAAGAATACAAATGCACGGGATCATCAGGGCATCGTGTTTGCCTTGACTACGTACTCTTAACTACTACGTTACACCGGGTAACAAAACGGAGAATTAAAGTGTACGTATTGTAGACAAACCTCACTACCAACTACGCACACAATCACACACGTATCCAACTAGTTAATCCACGATATTTGCAGAGGCTTTGTTGTTGTTGTTGTCGTTGTCAATAGTCGCTGTCGATATATGTGGGAGGAACAACTTGTTTCGTTTTTCATTTGAGAACCGGATTTCTCTGGTTGCTGGGACTGCGAAGTAATTCGAGTGACTGTTCTTTTGTAAGTTCACTTATTGCGACCGAGTTTGTTCCAAAGTCTCTTTTTGAAAATGTACATCTGTTAAAGTCTACAAGGAGCAGTCTTTATAATCCCGGAATGGGTATAAAAACAAAAGGCTGGCGAACAAACGAAATTTACTTTGTAATATATCAGTTCGTATTATTATTTAATTGAATAATTTTTAAATTTGTACAAAGATTGTTATTTACAAAAGGAAGTAGAACGTCGAATAAAAAAAAAACAAGAATATTCGACACACGTTGTTTTGTTAAAATTCAACACCGGCGTTAATACATCGAAAGTCACTGGAATCATTTGTGTGGTTTACGGAGAAAACGTAATTGGGGAGAGTAGAACACGGAAATGGTTTTCTCAATTTACATAATCTCCTTTGATGACGATGTCGCGTTTCAAAATAGACTTGAGGACTTGTTCATTCCGAAACCATTGAATTTCATCAGTCGTGGAAAATCATTGAGATAATCGTGAATAATTGGAGAGAATATATTTTCGATTAATTCGTGTATTTTATTCATTATAAAGTTCAATACGAACGCTACAAAATCACGCATCAACCTAATATTATAGGCTCAGTAAAAAATGTTTCAAAATCATTGGTTTAATGTAAATATTTTTGAAAATTTTTATGAAAAATGTTGCCAACAACTGCTATGAGTTCATCACCATTCTTTATGTCATCTAAATGTATTTTCACCTATTTTAACAAGACGCGAAAACTACGAACGATCTAAAAGGTTCACAATGGATGGTTCTAGTGATCTAGTCTGCTGCAACAATCCATACTAAAAACTGTTGCACTACATCCCAAATAATTTTTATGTATTCTGCTGATTTAATGGTTAAAATTGCTATCTTAGAGTGTGCATTGATTTCTCTTTTTGTGTTACAACTGCATCTGTTTATTCATCGTTTTAATACTGAGATCAACATTGAATCAATACCTCCTTAGCGAATGCAATCAGTTGCGTACTGGATTTGCGAGTGTAATTATTACAAGGTCGTATAATTCTATTATTGCATTAAGAAGCCACGACATGTTAAAAAGAAATACGACACAGAGGATTAAAACAATAGAATATGAATTAGAAAAAAAGCTAACGTATAAATATCTGACAGATGTACATACAACATAGAACCGGCCGAGAAACGACGGGATTTTATTAGAGTGACCATGAATTTTATATCTTTTCATCCTCGAGATACTTTCCTTTGCAGTGGCAGTTAACCAGAAAGAAACGTCAAAACATTTACACAGAGCAACGGATTTTATTATATCTCCACCTCAATTATGCTTACACCTTTTACTTGTTTATTATTAACGTGTTCTCCCACTCTCGAAGAATAAAAGAAGTCCGATTCCATCTAATGCCTGCTATTTGTAATAACAGAAATAACTGACGCGCTATTTACAAAAATCCAACGCATTTACAGCGTTAGAGCGTCAACTATCAATCTAATAACACAATACTTTAAATACTCGAATCTCTTTTCGAATACTCACCGGGTCCAACGAAAAGTACACAGAACTATTTTCGTTCTAAGCCAAGGCCGTAACGTTAGCGTTGATTTTTTATTTTTTTGGCAAACCATAAATAATTACTACATACTTTCGGAGTTTTTTTCAATACAATATTTCTTGCGTGCGGGTTGGTAATATCAAAACGAATCGCTTAATTGTGTGTGTGTTTTCTTTGGCCTCTAGATTTGGCGAGAAATTTTTTTCAAAGTTATCGTTCGTTAAAATTCTCTTAATGTTATTAATTGTGTCACTAGAATGTTCGAAATACATAAAATTTTTATTTTAATCGCTGCCAAAGAAATTAAAAAATATGATCGTACATTTTTCGCAATCTTCCATCTTTTATTTGTGACATATTTTTGAATTTTAAAAATATTTTCTCTTAATACTACTCGATTGTTCTTAATTTGAAAAGAAAATTTAAGTTAATGTTACGAATTTACATTATATTTCGAATTAAAATGATCCAGTGAGCACAAATATTGGGTTGGCACTTTTTTTTTAAACAAAGAATAGTTTTCAATCAATTATATATTTTCCATTTTGCTCAATGACCTTTTGCCTTCTTTCTTTCAGCTACATGATTCCGCGCTCATAAAATTTCTGGTCCTTATCAGCATAAAAGTGAACCAGGTGCGAGTGAAGGTCATCGTCATTTGTGAAAGTTTTACCATTCAAAGAATTCTGCAAACTTCGAAATAAATGGTTATCAGATGGTGCTAGATCAGGGCTGTATGGGGGATGTGGCATCACTTCCCAGCCAAGCTCCAATAGTTTCCCACGAGTTGCCAAAGATGTGTGGGGCCTTGCATTATCTTGGTGGAAAAGTACACCTTTCCGATTTGACAATTCTGGCGTTTTTCTTTGATTGCTTCACCCAGTTTTATTAATTGTTGACAGTAAACATCAGAATTGATCGTTTGGTTCCTTGGAAGCAGCTCAAAAAACACAACACCTTTGTAATCCCACCAAACTGACAGCATTATCTTTTTTGGATGCAATTCAGCTTTCGATGTAGTTTGAGTTGGTTTATCGTGTTTGCTCCATGATCGTTTTCGAACTATGTTCCTGTAGAGGACCCATTTTTAATCACCAGTGATGATTTTTTTAAAGAAAGGGTCGGTTTCATTTCGTCTAAGGTGTATATCGCAAAAGTTGATTCTTTGTGTTAAATGAATTTCTTTCGATTCGTGAGGTACCCAAATGTCAAGCTTCTTAACTAGCCCAAGACATTTTAAATGTTTTTCAATTGTTGTGTGCGATACATGTAGTCTCTCCGCAACCTCTCGAACAGTTATATGACGATCCTCTTCAATTATGACATTGATTTGGTCATCATCAACTTCAGTAGGCCGACCAGAACGTTGCTCATCTTTGAGGGAAAAATCTCCAGAACGGAATTTTTTATACCAATTCTGACACGTGCGCTCTGTTAAGCAATTAGCACCATAAACTTCACATATCTTTTTGTGAGCCGCAGCAGCTTTCTTTCCTTTACGGAAATAAAATAGTAAAATATGTCGAAAATGTTCGTTTCTGCACTCCATTTAAAATTAACCCACAACTAATAGCTTTAATAAAAATCACGCACTACTTGCTTCTGAAGTTACGTCAATGTGACTAGTATCACGCGACAAACGGTAAAGTACAGCACTAACATACGTTATACAAAAAATAAAGCAACGCTCTCTATCAGTAAAAACCCGAAAGTACTTAGTTGGCAACCCAATAAATAACTAAGTCATTACTGTACGTAAAAAAACTAGTACTAAATTACACAGAAGCTTAAGAGTTGAGTAAAGAACAACTCTATTATCGAGAAGGTCTTGACTAAGATGTATTTTGTCTATTGAAGGCCCATCGGTCAACTTGACCGTCGTCAACGATAAATTTCTAACTCAGAATGTGGAAGAATTGTAAATATCTATTCGCAAAATTAAATAGATTCAAGAAATAAATGATTTAATCACTGAAGGTTGATATATAACACCTTTCCACATTAATTTTTGTATTCTGTATACGTATTTCGACAACTAAGTTGTCATCAGCAACAGATAATTAAACAGTATCGTACCTGGAAAACTACAGCAAAAGCCCGCACAATCTGTGGAAATGGGTTATATGTACATCAACCTTCGGTGATAAAATTAATCAACCACAGGTTTCATCAAAATTACCTTTAAGTATTTGATATTAATAATTATATATAAATATACAATAATTAAGTTCTTTACAATGGAAAATGAATAAAAATTATTATTTTCTGCAACGTTATCGTTGATTCAAATCACATAAATTATTTAATCATTTCTGGGCGGGAGAAGAACCTGAACCTCTACCTGCCATTTTCTAGACGATAAATATATAATTATTAACATCAAAATAGCGTGACAGCTATTTTTAAATAAATATTGCATATAGATCTGTTTCCATACTGCGATTTATGACGTGTTGAAGTGCTATCCTAATTGGTAAGGCAGCCGTCTAAAAAACGGCAGATAAAGGTTTGAGTCTTTCTTCAGCGCGGAAATTTTTAATTAATTTCTGTGATTTTAATTAACGATGGTGTAGTAGAAAATATAAGGTGCGCAACTAAGTTCTCGCTGTTTTTCAAGAGATGGCTCCAGTAGTAAGTGCTGGTCGATTTTGACATAACCAAAACGTCATGAACCAAGCTTAGACATATGGTAAACAAACCGCTTTGACACATTAGTGATTTTGTTTTTGCGTCATATACTTTTGGTTGTGTGAAAATGTCTGATTTTGTGCCAAATAATCGTTATTTGCGGGAAGTGTTGCTCTTCTTCTTACATTCGAAGAAAACGGCGGCTGAAGAAGCGCATCGAGAACTCCAAAAAGTATACGGAGATGCTGCTCTAAGTGAAACAACGTGCCGTGATTGGTTCCGTCGCTTCAAAGACGATGATTTCGATGTTGACGACCGTTCGCGTGAAGGAAGACCAAAAACCTTCGAAGACGCTGAATTGGAGGCATTGCTCGATGAGGATCCGTACCAAACGCAAAAAGAGCTTGCTTCAGCATTAGGAGTTACCCGCCAAGCCATTTCCCAGCGAGTGCATGCGTTGGTAATGATTCAAGGAACTTGGGTTCCTTATGATTTGAAGCCAAGAGACGTTGAGCGTCGTTTTTTCGCCTGTGAACAACTGCTCCAGCGGCAAAAAATGAAGGGTTTTCTTCATCGCATCGTTACGGGTGATGAAAAATGGATTCATTACAGCAACCCAAAGAGAACAAAATCATGGGGACTGCCCGGTCATGATTCTACGTCGTCGGTTCGGTCAAATATTCATGCTGCGAAGGTTTTGCTGTGTATTTGGTGGGACCAGGGCGGTCTTATTTATTATGAGCTGTTGAAACCGAACGAAATCATCACTGGGGAACGGTATCGAACTCAATTGATGCGATTGAGCCGAGCATTGCGCGAAAAGCGGCTACAATACGAGCAGACGCACGAAAAAGTGATTCTACAGCATGGCAACGCTCGACCTCACGTTGCCAAACCCGTTAAAACCTACTAAGAAACGCTCAAGTGGGAGGTCCTACCCCACCCGCCATATTCCCCAGATATTGCGCCGTCCGATTAATACTTGTTCCGTTCGATGGCACATTATCTGGCTAATCAGCAGTTGATTCATTTGTAAACATTTTTCCACAATAAAGTTGCATTTTCATCAAAATAAAAAAACAGCGAGAACATAGTTGCGCACCTAATAACAATTTTCATCAAGAAATATTTATATATTGTACTTCATTTGAAAGACACTACTCTGAATAAATAAAAATAAACTAAAAATGTATTTTGGATACAAGAGATCGTTTTTAAAGTTCCGAAATTAATAGTTTTTAATATTGGTGCAATTTTCTACTAATCAAAGAAGGGGTAAAAACCCCTTACCACATCGATGTTCATATTCTGTTTACGTTTTCAACAACTAAGTTGTCATCATCAGCAGGAATGTGTGTGTTTGGTCTTCGCGTCAAGCAGTTCGCATATTTCTCTGTATGAGGTTTAACGTGATTAATTTCTGCTGATAACGACAACTTAGGTGTCGAAATATATACAGAATTCTAACATTGACGTAATTAGGGCTTTTTTACCTTTTTTTGGTTAATTTAATTAACCACATCATTAAAATACTTTCACTTTTCTACTTTTTATTGTTTTTAAATGACATCTACTCTGATAACAGGTTAGTCAATTTACAAAACAATTGCAACATTCATTTTATTGACAATCAATTTGTGTAATTATCAAAATAGAAAATAAAAAAAACAAAGAGCTGTTAAAAGCCCTAACGAAATCGGTAAAACTTTCAAAAATGATTTTTTAAAGAATATACGGAATTGTAAGGATATACGAATGCTTGGGTTCTCAAGCATTGCTAAAGAAGGAGTCTCTGACAATTTCAATGAAGCTACATGGATCACTTTGTTATTCATTTACTGTATGTTAAACCTAATAAAACCATTTTGATCATTTTCAAGTATTCAAACGTACTAATAATAACTCTTTTTCTAATTTTTATCTAATTTATCTAATTTTTATTAACATCTCTTACTTTTAAGTACTTATCTTTATTTTACAACAAATAGTTCACTCAAACGACGAAAGAAAAAGGGCTTCGCTAAATTAGGTAACCATAAGACTCACTAAAATGGTAATAACACCTTTTTTTACGCGTTTCGAAGAATTCACATCTCGTCAGGTAAACGTGTGTCGTTAATAAACGATTCTCTGTGGTGTACATTTTCGATACAAAAAAAATTATGAAAAAACAAAATTTCCCTTTTGCGTCCAAACATACGAATGGAAATGCAACAATGGCGAAAGCTACATTGGATACGGTGTATATAAAATATGTATTTGCTTAAAACTTTTGCCTTCTGAAATTCTATTTTAAAATGAGTTCATTCTTCAGATGAAATACAGGTTGGTAGAAAAGTTTTGAAAGCAAAAATGAAACAATGTGAATTTTAAAATGAAATTAGTTTTTTTATTCAATGTAATCTCCCTCAACTTCAATACATTTATTCCAATCATCCTCCAATAATTTTATACCATGTCTGTAATGATTTTCTGGAAGCTCTGCAAAATACTGTTCCACGGCTGAAATAGTTTCTTCATTCGATGAAACACGCTTTCCACGAACGAACTGTTTCAAATTTCTGAAGAGGTAGTAATCACTCGGAGCCGAATCTGGTGAATACGGTGGTTGCTCAAGCAATTCGTACTTTAGTTCATTCAATTTAGCCATCGTCAAAACACTTTTGTGTGAAGGCGCATTGTCTTGATGAAAAATTATTTTTTTTGTTCGCTAAACCAGGCCTTTTTTCACGAATTTTTGAATCCATTTGATCTAAAAGGTTACAATAATACTCTGAGTATCTTTTTCAAGATAATCAATCAATAAAATTCCTTTTGCATCCCAAAACACTGATGCCATAATCTTTTTTGCCGATCGTCCTGACTTCACCCCTTTTGGAGTTGAACAACCAACCGTAATCCACTGTAATCGTTCTTGTTTCAATTTAGGATCATGGTGGTAGATCCAAGTCTCATCCATAGTTATAAAACGACGCAAAAAATCGGTTTTATTCCGCTTGAAACACACCAAGTTACGCTGAGAAATTTGTTTTCGATCCAGTTTTTGTTGAATTGTTAACGAATGCGGCACTAACTTTCCAAACAACTTTTTCATATGTAATTCTTCATGTCAAATATTGAGTACTCGTTCGTCGGAGATGCCTATGGTATCAGCAATTTCACGCTTAGTCAAATTCGGATCTTCACCAACCATATTATATACTTGCTCAATGATTTCTGCTGTTGTTGCAGTTTTTGGTCGTCCACTACATGGTTCATCTCCAACGCTTGTACGACCACGTTTAAACTCTAAAACCTATCGATGTACTGTTGGAAATGAAGGAGCACATTCCTTTAACACGTTCACCATTTTTGTATGAATCTCTGTTGCTGATAAACTTTCCAAAACAAAGAATTTTATCACAGCGCGATATTCAGTTTTTTCCAGTGTTAAAAAATACACCAACACGTCTAATTCAAATGGATTGCTAACAACGAATGAATTGACAGATCGAGATAAAAGTTTTAGTGTGTTCATATGTATGACACGAGAAATATTAAAATGACGTATGAATTTTGATTCCTCTGCTGCTTAATAGGTGTCGCTTTCAAAAGTCTTCTACCAATCCGTATTATGTGCAACGTTTACCATATCTTATTCCTATAAATTCCTTTCATAATATGTACATATACAACTACTCATAAGATACTCTGGCGTAATAAAGAAATAATTAAGATGGTTCCGTGTGGTTTTTTTTAAACGGATTCCTGCTCCTTATGAATAATTACTTTAACTAAAGAATTTTAAAACCCTTAATTGGCAATAGTTAAATCTACACCCAATAAAAATTATCCTAAAACGAAAACGATGCCTCACGAATACACATCTGTATATTACTAATTACTAATTGTGTTACTAAAGCCGTAAATCACGAGATATTTATTATTAAATCTAGTTGAATCAGTTCTTATGTGTTCGAATTTTATTTGTTTAAACATCGACGCGCTGTGCTATTGCTGCATACAAAAACCACCTATGATGATGATGATATGAGGGAGTATTATTTTTGTTTACAAATTCGTGAACATCAGAGAGTCTGGGCGGTTGCCAAGCAAAACACAGTTCTCCTCCGACGACGATGATTATGACGAAGAAAAACTGAATGTTCTCTGACAACCAACCTGACACACTTAATCGGCACGGCCTGGCCTACCCGAAAAATAACGTAGATCGTTTCCGCTAGAAATAAGTTAGGAATCGGCGTTTTCTCTTAACTTAAAAACTGCAACGTTAAACTTTTTCCATTAATGTTTATTTAGTTTTAATTTGATCGTTTCGTTGAGAAGAAACGTAATTGTTTACAGTCAGTACAATATCGTTGATTTTGTTCGGTCTATGACAAAACAAAAACGCCTTTATGTTTACAACAAAAAATTTCCATAGGACTTTGAAATTTGACGATATTAGAATCGGTGAAAATGTGCTAAACGGTTTGAACTAGATTTAAATGTATACGTCCGATTTTGATCACCAATAATTAGCACTACTTCAAACGTTCATTTTCTTTTCTGGAGATTTTCAAAGCATAGTCAATATTAGGAAAAGATTCAACCGCCATTGGCGTACAATATTATTACCGTTAAGGCAAATGTTTCAAATAATGATGTGCAGATGAAAATAATTGATCCATATTTTTAATAGATAAATAACGATATTAACATTTTATTGCCAGCTCACTTGTACGATGATAGCCGTTTATATTTCGGGAATAGTAAACAAAAAAAAAATTTTATTATCGAAAATAGTTTTATTGCTTTTCGAAATATTCTCCTTGAAAATCAATGCACTTTTGCATTCGTTTAAACCAACCGTGAAGGCGGTATCTCCAAAATATGAGTTTTGATTGCATCAACTGTTCCTTCCGGCGTAGAAAACCGTTGACCACGAAGTTTATTCTTCTCGTGTGGGAACAAAAAGAAATCACAGGGTGCTAGATCAAGGCTGTACGGCGGATGGCTCATCAATTCAATGTTTTGCCCGGTCAAATATTCAATTGTTTGAACCGACCTGTGAGAGCTCGCATGTCATGGTGGAGAATTATCTGTGGTTTTCGGTTTGTTTTCTTTATTTCGTCAAAAACTTTTGGCAATTAAAAGTTGTGTACCATTCGGAATTCACCGTTCTACAATTCTCTAAAGGCACGGTTGCGATGTGAGCGGTTTTTTCGAAAAAACAGGCGACCATTTGTTTTGATGTGCTTCGAGCGCGAACAACTTCTATTGGTTTTGGATCATCTTGGAATACCCACACAGTCGACTGTTGCTTACTATCGGGCTCATACGTATAGATACCGCCTTTTTGAGCGGTTGTCAAATTATGTGATACCCAACGTGAACATATTTCTTAACGGCTAAATGTTCATGCAGGATCTTATGCACGCTGGTGTTATTAATACCTAGAGATGCCCCGATCTCGCGATATATCACATGACGGTCTTGCACTATCAATTAAGGCACTGCATTAATGTTTTCCGCCACAACATTTGTGGGACGACCTTCACGAAATTCATCGTCCAAGTTTAAATTCACTATACCAACGATATACTGCAGTTTTAGAGGGTGCTACCCTTGTATTATATTTACTAAGTATTAATGCTAATAAATAGCCAAATTACTCATGCTACTGACAAAATCATTACTGAAACTTTCCTCCGAAGCTTTTCACACATCATCGTCTCACCGATTTCCCTACACCAGCTGTTTCTGTGCATCAAATGAAAAAATTAAAAATATAAAACAAAATGTTTTTTTCTATAATAGATTAGTGAAAAGAAAACTAAATTCTTTGTCCATTTTAACGACAACGTTGACATCTCCAGAAACAATGTTAAAAGATTAAGCTTTAATATGTATCTGGTAACGTACTTAATTGATACAGTAGTTATTAGGAATATTTAGTACAAGGGAGCGTTTTTATATTCGCGGAATGGGGGACAAGGGGTGGAAATAAAAAAAACCAAATTATTTTTCTTTTTCAAAATATTCACCTGCAAGACGGATACATTTTTCACATCTTTCAATTAATTTATTTATACCCTCATAAAAAAATGATTTCTCTTTATCTGCAAAATACGCCGAAACTGCCTCCTTGACTTCATCATCGGCAGTAAATTTTTTACCCCGCAGCTCTTTTTTCATTTTCGGAAACAGGTAATAATCACTCGGGGCCAGGTCTGGGCTGTAGGGTGGGTGATTCACAATTTCGAAGCCCACCTTATGCAGGGCAGCTAACGCAACGCGGCTCTTGTGGACAGGCGCGTTGTCGTACAAAAGCAGAAAACCTTTTGTCAATTTTCCCCGTCTTTTCTCTTTAATGGCTTCTTTTAGTCGCTCTAATATTGAAGCGTAATATTTTCCGGTTATAGAAACACCTTTATCTTTATAATCAATCAACAATATTCCTTCCGAGTCCCAAAATACCGTTGCCATGAGTTTCCCAGCTGATTGTGACACTTTAAATTTCTTGGGAGGTGCTGTGCCCTTTTTATGCCAGTGCATGGAGTCTTGTTTGGACTCAGGTTCATAATGATGAACCCAAGTTTCGTCTCCAGTAACAATTCCACTCAATACACCATCCTTGTCTTCATTACAGAGGTCCAAAAGTGCACGCGAACACTCTACGCGCTGTTGTTTTTGCGGCGGCGTGAGCGTTCTCGGCACCCATCTTGCGCTGACCTTAGACATGCCGAGATGATCGTGTAGGATTTTAAAAATTGTTGTATCGGATACTCCAACCATTTCTGCGAGTTGATTCTTCTTTAGTGGTCACCTCAATGCTCCTGCCCGGCCTCGGGTCGTCTTCAAGGGATTCCCTTCCTTGTTTAAATAAACTATGCCACTTGTACACCATGGTTTTTCCTGGACAAGAGTCGCCGTAAACCAATGACATCTCATTCATTATGGTCGCGACTGATTTTCCTTGCCTGGTAAGGAACTTTATAACGGCACGATATTCGATTTTTTCCATATTTCACTTTTCACTCCTGATTATGTTACTTGGTTGACGATAGCTCAAAAACTAACTGTCTAATAACAATGAAACTTCGTATTTATACTAATCATGAGTCGCTGCATAGGCCACGCCCCCAGTGCGCCTACTCACCCCTCTACAACCCGCTCATTCCACGAATATAAAAACGCTCCCTCGTATTATAAAACACAAATAAAGGCCTATCAATAAAAATATTTGCTTGCTATATAGCGGGTAAACAATATACTCGGACGTACGTTAATATATAATATGTAGATGCGTACGACAGCAATTCAAATCAACAAAAATGTTTGTTGTTTCAAATTTAAAAACACATACTTTTTCAAATACGGTCCTGTATTCAAACTGAAGCTTAATAAATAAACAGAAATTATATGATGTCCATTCAAAAATAGGCACTTATTTGTTTACGTTCACAAAAAGATTCTCCTTCACATTTCAGTAATGTAATGTGAGTTTGTAAATTATTCATAAATGTATCCGTATATCTATCTGTGTCCTTTTCTATATGTCAGTTGTTCTGTTGTTTTTATATCTCGAAATAAATACAATATAAAGTTTGTAAATTTTTAAAGAATTTTGAAGGGTACAAGTTCTGTGGAATTTGTGATTTAATATTATAAATATGATTTTCCACTACAACCTATATAATTATTTAAAGAATTTTTATTGTAAAATTGTAAATAATATTTATATTAAATTCATGCCGAGAAACATTAAAATTACATTTGTAATTTGTAAATTAATGTTCATTTATTTTACTATGTTCTTCTTGCCCTTTTATCAATAGTATCCTTGTACTTTCGCGGCCACGATCTTCATGACTTCGCTGCAATGTATCACGATTTCTCAATCTGTACACCGTTTGTAAGATTAAACACTTGAAGGACATCTTCGGTTCAGAAATCGACCGTCATAAATACGTTTATTAACTCTTAACATCTGTTTCACCGTGTAGTAAAACTACATTTGTTAATTCGCGATTTAAATAAGCCACACTTCACGGAAGTTGGTAATAAATTAACTTGTAATTTACAATATGTATCATCGCATCTCTAACTCCCATCACAACGTTTCAATAGGGGTAGCAATGCCATTATAAAGGAACGCCAAATTTATTAAAGTTGGATGGAGCCACGCCTTTGATCTCGTTTGGTATAAAGTTTTCGCGCATTAGCATTTTATGCTTTATACATTACAGCATACCCGTATTAAAATACGTCGACGTATTTCATTTACACCTCGTATACTTAACGATTTCGAACGCAGTTGTTACTTACTGGCCCATTTCGAGGATAGCGTGAGCAAGTTCAGAATCTTGGTCGATTCAAATCCTAAATCCAAAAAAAAACTCGCTTCAGAGTATCAACTGAAAGGTTTTGCCGTCGTAAATAAGGGAAAACGAAATTTACGTCTTACAAAAGCATCGAAAGCGTGGAAAAGACATGAGACAATATCCTGCCTAAGGTTAAGAAAAGTGTCATCATGTAAAGCATTGAAAAGGCAAAAATTGACTCTTTGGAGAGTCGGGCATTAGATGCCAACGTCAACAAGGCCAACAGAAATCGTTTAACTCAAAATCGTGAAGCAGTAGTGTTCTGAACGACAGTCCTAGGTACAGCTTTCAAGCGAAAACAAGAGCAAATTATCGAATGTTGTCCAAAAAAAATACTAAACTTGGATGAAAAAGGGAATGGTACAATGTCAGACAACCGATTCACTTTTGAAAATTAAGATCATAGAGGGTGTTTCAAATTGCGCGGTTTTTTTAAGAACAAATAAAATATAGATGGCGCACTGAACTTATCTGGATATGTGGGCATCTAAAAAGTTCGATGTATGACATTTATAAAAATGGCTTCGTACACGGTACAACAACGCGTTCAAATTGTTGAATTATTTTATGTAAATCAGCGTTCTGTGAAAAAAGTTTTTAGAAAATTACGTGAATTTTATGGTTTACATAATCGTCCATCTGAAAGCACTATTGATCGAATTATTAAAAAATTTCAAGAGACCGGCTCCGTGGAAGATCAAAAAAGTGAAAAATACAGTCGTAGTGGTCGTTCACAGGAAAATATTGGTTTGGTTCATGAAAGTGTGCTGAAGATACTGAAATGTCCATTAGATGACGTTGACAACAACTTTTACTTAGTGGATCAACAACATGGCTTATTTTACACAAGGATTTAGCTCTGAAAGCATATAAGATTCAAATAACACTGGAACTGAAACCATTAGATCATTTAAAACGTCGTTCATTTGTCAATTTCATCAATGAACAACCAGCTGATTTTTCTCAAAAAATAATGTTTTCCAATGAGGCACGTTTTGAACTTGGTGGCTATGTTAATAAAGAAAATTGCCGTATCTGGGGTGAGGAAAATCCACGAATTATTCATGAGAAACCTATGCATCCTAAACGAGTTACTGTTTGGTATGCATTATGGTCAGGTGGTGTAATTGGACCTTACTTCTTTGAAAATGCTGCTGGTGAAGCTGTAACTGTCAATGGTGATCGATATCGTCGGATGATAACCGACTTTTTGTGACATGAATTAATGAATATTGATCTAGAGGATATGTGGTTTCAACAGGATGGTGCTACACCTCACTTTGCACACGAATCAATTGATTTATTGAGAGAAAAATTTCCTGGACGTGTAATCTCAAGAAACGGTGATGTTAATTGGCCTTCTTTGGGTTTATGTGAAAAGTCAGGTTTATAAATACAATCCACAAATCAATTCCTGCTTTGAAAGATGAAACTAGTCGTGTCATTGGTGAGACAGAGCCTCAATTATGTCAAAATGTCATTGAAAATGTTAACAAAAGAGTGGACGTCTGTAGAGCTGCAAGAGGAAGCTATTAGGCAGATATTATTGTTCGCATATAAATGTCATAACTGATACTTCAATTACCAATAAAAAGCTTTTGAAAGTGAATGTAGATTATGTGTTTTATTTATTCTTTAAAAAAACCCCGAAATTTGAAACAACCTTTACATTTATTATTAAGACCGTTCTTCATGAATTCGGCAGATATGTTTTCGTGTACCTCGTAAACCTTTTTGTGGTGCCTTCTGTGCAATTTTACATATAGAAAATTAAAACGTAAAGAATATTTGAAAGTATTTAAAGTTGCGCTCATTTGAAAAAGGTAAGTAAGCCAGTGAAATATATATTCTTTCATATCTGCAAAACATCTGAATATAAATTAATGGGGCAAACGAATAAATGCAATGAAATTTCATTCATGAAAGTGTCGCGTCACCCCGGACCTTCCTTTCGCAAAGACCGAGTGAATGTGTTTAGAGAATCGTAATCGATTTTTACGCATACATTAATTACATATGCTGTTTGTCCCCTCTATTCCGTATCTGATCAGACACACGCTGGAAAGGCATTTTTTTTCTCTCTCGTCATTATGCAAGACGGGCTCGGTTCCAAGGTGGTATATGCAAGAACCAATTGCTGGACGACCGGTCATATAACTCTAACCGCTGTCGTAAAAAGCGAAGGTAATACGAACATATGGTTATCGCCCACGTTTACACGTGTTTAATCAGCGAAAAAATATCGTATTTATTTACTTCCAATACAGTAAAGTAATTTAAAAATATAACGTCTCATTCTACATTTGTATACTTTCTGGAACTCTGCATTTAAGGAACCTTTTGGAAGTATTTTTTCGTATTCATACGATTCATATTTTCCAATATGATAGCAAGGAAAGAGAATTACATACTCCTCTCTGAAATAACACCGTTCGCCCGAAGAAAAACGTAAAACACGTCCCAAAACTTTCCGTCTTAGGTTTTCTATATCTTTCCTTCTTTTCCTGTCTCTCTCTCGGTGGTCCCTTGAAATATACGCCTAATCTATTGAAGATATTCGCGTGGCTTATAAATAGCACAATTCTAGTTTTATGCTAATATAAGTATGTCAACAGATGTGCATCATCTACGTTCACTTACCTTCTGTCTCTGTCCCTCTAATGATGAATTTTTTCTGAGTTAAATTTAAAAGTGGAATTATTTTGAGCTATCGAATTTACTTGTAGAAACGTAAATATGCACGGATATTTTTATGTTCAGGCGAGTGACTGACTGAAATAAAAATCGACTGTAATTTTATCAATTTTATGTCCTATTTTATTTTCTCATGTTCAAACTGTAAAACTTTTTTAGAAATCAAATCTAAATATCACAATTAGATTTATATATGTATATTGTTGGAGCCACCAAAGTTGGTCGATGTATCAATAACGCTGCGAAATACGAACATATAGCGGCATTTGTCTACTACGTGTACCGGAAAGTCATTACCGGTTTTTATAACAGATGTCGCTAGGCTTAAATACGCAATGTTATGATTTGACACATATGTTATTTTATTATTACGAGCAATGGAAAATCCAAAAGATGGAAAAATGGGTGGCACAACAACTGAATGTCTGGCAAATGGAAAATCGAAAAATTGTCTGTGAAATGCTGCTTCAAAGGTGTGATCGGAAGTCATTTCTGCATCGAATAGTGATGGGTGATGAAGAATGGATTTATTTCGAAACCCTAAGCGCAAAAAATCATGGTTATCATCTGGCGAAGCCGACCCATCGACTCCAAGGCCAAATCGGAAAATGGGTGCCACATCCATTGAATAACAGGCAAATGAAAAATCGAAAAAGCGTCTGTGAAATGCTGCCTCAAAGGTATGATCGGAAGTCATTTCTGCATCGAATAGTGATGGGTGATGAAAAATAGATTTATTTCAAAACCCTAAACGCAAAAAATCATGGTCATCATCTGGCGAAGCTGGCACATCGACTCCAAGGCCAAATCGTTGTGGTCGCAAGACTATGCTCTGTGTTTGGTGTGATCAGAGTGGCGTGGTGTATTACGAACTGTTGAAACCTGATGAAATATAATAATAATAATACTGATCGCTATCGACAACAAATTATCAATTTGAACCACGCATTGATAGGAAAATGTCCAGAACGGGCTCGAAGGCAACGTGATTTTATAGCACGATAACTCGCCGTCTCGTACAGCACATCAGGTCAAGGAAGCGTTGAAAGCACTTGCATGGGACATAATATTGCTTACAGAGCAGCACTTCACCAATTTCGACGAAGTTAGAAAATGACTCCACAAACGTTATTATTCAAAGGAAAAATAGTCCATTGAAAGATGGACAAGATGTATAGAATCAAATTACTAATACTTTGAATAAATAAATTTTTCAATTTTCTTGAAAATTATGTACTTTTTTTACGAAAAAACCGGTAATGACTTTCCGGTACACCTGATAATTTATCGGTAGTCACATGTTTTGAAAAAAGAAAGGGCGCAAACACTTTTCTAATAGAGTTACGCGCTACGTCTTGTAAAAAAATGTTAAAAAAAATAGAAACAGATGTCTGTAAAGCATGTGTATTATGCACACATGTGTCACGTATAATACAGATAAAATAGTGTTTCGCCCTTTGACTTATGAAGTTTGTCTTTTCTACGGTTCCGATATTGTTATAAGAAGTCTGCTAAACAAAAACTAAGAAAACAAAAGTTTAAAACCAATCCTAGCATTGAAATGACTGAAACGCTGAAAGCGAACACAAAAAAGCAAATGCAAGCAAAACACGACTAATTGGAGAAAACTTTTATTGTAGCAAGACGATGACCCCAAACGTATGTCCAAATTGTGTAGGGAGTATATAAAGTAATTAGAACGGAAAGGAGTAATCGTTATTACGAAATGACCTCAGAGCCACGACTTGAATCCTATAATTGTTATGGGATGAGCTAGACCCAACTACAGGATGCAGGGTCAAAAATAAAACCGGAAACCCTAAGAAATTACTAGAGAAGATGCCGAGATTGTGTTCGACTGTAGTAAAAGCTGACGGAAGTCACATCAACGAATCAAAACTTTAAACAAAATTAAAAGAATATTTTTTAAAATGCTGAAACTGTTTGAAATAATACTTTTTTTAAAACATTTTGTATACTGAGATAATAATTTTTTGAAATTTTATTTATCACATTTGTTTTTTCTATTATTTTCTGGATGAGAAAACATTTTCAGAAAATAGTTAAATATACTTTATCAAGGATATGTATTATTTTATGTAAATTATTTTCTTTAGATGAAGAGATTGCAGTTACCTTGAAAGATGGATTTAGAAGAACAGCGTTATATTCAATTATAAAGCAAAGGTTTATTCAAATGGAATAAATATTTCTTAAGATACTTTTTTGCATAAGCTTCTGATAATAATTTAAGTTCAACTTTAGTATATGTAGTTGAGAATTTTATTTTAATTATAATTTAAGTAAAATTCTTGCAACTTCATTTTAATCTAAGTAAATATTAGTTCGTGTAACAACAGAGTCGATTGAAATGAAGGGTACATCGTTTTTGAAAGACACCAGTTGAAGTATAGTACACAAGAGCATCAATATTCCACTTGTATGCAATCCCTTTTCCATTATAAAGACAAATACATCTAAAAACAAAATATTTAAAAGGATATACACTACCGGTCATATTTATTTGCCCACACTTAATTTTAACCAAAAGTTTTAACCAAAACAATCAAATGTGTACTGAAAATTTATTTATTGTACCAATACAATAGTGTAAAATAAACAAAAAATAGTTACATTTTTCTTATATAAAAACTTTATCATTAATTATTATTAAATTTTGCTCTCATCAATGTGCCCACCTTTATTTTTGACAATTGCGGCACATAACCGCGGCATCCTTTCAATTAATTTTTGCAGTGTATCTTCTGTAATTTGTGCCCAGGCTTCTTGAAGTTGTTCCCACAGTACAGTGGTGGATGATAGAACACGTTCTCGAACCTTCCGGTCCAATTCTTCCCAAAGAAGCTCTATTGGGTTCAGATCAGGACTTTGAGCTGGCCATACCATTATAGAGATTTGCCCTTGCTCTTCTAGTTGACGCAAGTAATCGCCACACAATCTAGAAGTGTATTTCGGATCGTTGTCCTGTCGAAATACAAAGTTTTCGCCAAGAATCCTTAGTCCTGAAGGAACAGCGTTATTTTCTAAAATTTCCTTGTAGCCTTCTTTTCTTAGGATTCCCTCAATTTTGACGAGATCGCCTATAGATCTTCCACCAAAACACCCCCAAATCATTACTGAACCTCCTCCATGTTTTACGGTAGGCGCAATACATTCTGGCAGTACTCTTTCTCCTGCGGATCTTCTTACGAATATTCGCCTTTTACTACCGAAAAGTTCAAACTTCGATTCGTCTGTCCACAACACATTATTCCACTGATCAATCGTCCAATTCTTATGTTCTTTAGCCCAATTTAGTCGTTTTATCTTGTTTTGCTTTCGTAGTAGTGGTTTTCGCAGAGCAATTATTCCGTATAAACCCGTTTGCCTTAACCTTCTCTGTACCGTGAACACACTAATTGGTTTAGCACGCGCTCTATTCATTTCAGCAGCAATTTCTGGTGCTGTTTTTCGTCTATCGCGTCTACTTATCCGTATTAGATGCCGGTCATCTGCAGATGTCGTCGCTTTGCGTCGTCCAGATCTTCTTTTGTTGGAAAATGTACCACTTTCTTCAAATTTTTTAACGTTATAATCAACGGTTCTGCGATTTAATCGTAATTCTTTCGCAATTTCGCGATTACTTTTACCCGTACGATGATAAGCAATTATCATAGTACGCACTTCAACAGATAATTCCTTCGTCTTCGGCATTGCATTAAAATATTCACAATAACTCTCTATTTCACTTTTTCCGCAACAAAAGATAAACGATGACTGACATAAAATCTATTTTCCTTTTTGAATAACACATCCTAAAATTGTAATTAGTTAGTACAATAACACAATATTGGTAATACCTTTCGGAAATGCAGGTAAAACTGTTAATACTGTAGGGATTAGCCTATATAATATTTATGGTATTTTTCCAATTTATGACACCTTTACGATATATCATAAACGATTTAAGATTTTCATAGAAATTCATACGGAATTACTTCCACTAATAATATTGTTGAATAATTATAATACAGATTTTTCGAAAGATAATCCGTATTTCAGGAAACACATAAAATTGGGGTGGGCAAATAAATATGACTGGTAGTGTATGCAAAGAAGTACATAGCGAATGAAAATAGTATCTCTTAGACCTAATACGAATATACAAGAAGATAACAAATGAAGATAAATCTCATTATCCACTTAGGAGATATTAAAAGTTTATCTTTGTATAAAAATAATTGACAATGATTCATAGGGAAATTAGGCAAAAGCTACTTGGTTCATATAATATATTTTAAACTGTTATGTCTCTATACAAATGTGTCGTTGAAAGTAAAAAGCCTCAACAAAAATAAAGCAAGGTTCACCGTATGTAGAACGAATGTTTTTTGATAATTCGAATATATATATATATATATATATATATATATATATATATAATGTGGTAGTCCTTGGAATCTCTCGACATATAAGAAAAGATCGCAGTCGAAAAATATATAAAAAGAAACAAAATTGGGCGAGGTGGCTCATAAAGATTAATGATCCAGAAGGGTACTATTTAGAAAATGTCTACACAGTTGATTGAATCTAAACTTAAGCGTCGTAAAGTCGTTAAAAAATAAGTGACAAATTAGAAAATATTAAGGAACTTGAAATATAAAGGTGATCATCACTTATTTTCTTTAATAGCTAGTTTTTCTTTAATTTTTTGATAATTAAAACTAAGTCTAGCTGACTAATGTACATCCACAAGGTTGCTTCAATACTGTAATATATCAGTAAATATTATTATTACTTAATTACTAAAGGAAATTCTTATGTAATCGATCTAGCCATGAAAACAATTGCGAATGGAAATGATTTTGATGTCGAATAATATCAACCTTTACTAAGACATGGTATTGAAGTTGAAAAATGTTTATAATTTTAGTAGCAATTTGAATAGTAGTAATACGTGGGATGTCATTAAGTTTTGCATAGTGGGATATTAGAGGGCGCCACTAATCAAATGCCAGTATTATAAATTAACCTCCACCTTTAGTTAACCTATGTTAAATCTAAAGTTCCAGTTTGATAAGCGTAGTGTTGTAGCTACAACGATCTGTTAAAGTTGACAAGTTAGTTGAAAAATGGCGTTAAACAACGAACGTTTTCGCGGAATAATTTTTTATAATAACAATATAATAAGACAATTATCTCGTCAAGAATACCTCGCTGAGTTAGTTTCTGTTTTCGACAATGAAGCACTACAACAGATGATGAATCTTGCATTTACCCATACGAGCCAGAAAATAAACGCCAGTCGCCTGTTTGAGTGTTCCAAGTTGAAGACAAACCGACAAAAGTCATCTGTTCTTGAAGTGTCTTCAAAAACATAGTCGCGACGTGTCTTGAAGGCAAGTAATGTAGCAACAATATCGCCGAGCTTCAAAAAACCAGCCCTGAACGATGAATCATCCTCCAGCAAGACAATACCAGTTCGCAAACAGCACACAAGACAATTGAATTTTAAAGGCAACAAAACGTCGAATTTTTGAACCATCCTCTGTACAGTCCGGACCTGAGTCCTAACAATTTCTTTATCTTTCCGAAAATCAAGAACGAACTGCGTGGTCAAAGGTTCCAGTCATCAGAAGGAGCAGTCGATGCCTCCAAAAACACAATTTTGACTGTGCCAATAAACGAGTGGAACAACTTAATTTGGTACGTAGACTTCCGCGGTCGTGGTCCATGCTATCCGCTTCTGGGTTTCCGGGCTGGAACCGCGTCAATAGTTTATCTGCCGACGTTTCGTACCCATTTGTATGGGACATCTTCAGGGCTGAACTACTGCACTGAAACTGAGTTCTGCACTGAAACTGAGAAACATTTGTATGGGACATCTTCAGGGCTGAACTACTGCACTGAAACTGAGTTCTGCACTGAAACTGAGAAACTCAGTTTCAGTGCAGTAGTTCAGCCCTGAAGATGTCCCATACAAATGGGTACGAAACGTCGGCAGATATACAAGTGACGCGGTTCCAGCCCGGAAACCCAGAAGCAGATAGCATGAGTGGAACAAATGTTTCCAGAGTTGGTTCGAGCGCATGCAAGAGTGCATTAATCTTCGCGGAGAATACTTCGAAAAAAATGAAGTCTTTAAAAGCTATCTACTGTTTCCAGTTTTATATGCGACTTAAAAGACAACCCACATATAAGCACACAACTTTTAGGGACTATAATACCGTGGTGCCCTTTTAATACCTTTTGATGCAAAGAATTCTTCCTAATTTTCTGAGATATTGGCTAGTTCCAGCCCTAGAATTAACTGAGAATATCTCATAGGTAGGAAGTACGGAATTATTACCTACAATAGTGTGCAGAAGAGTAACAACATAGCTGACCCAGTTTATCCTATTGTCGATACAAAATACAAGAAATTTACGTTTAATGTGACTTGATCACGAGAGGTCGAGATAGTGTGATAAGTGATTGTGTTTCATGGTTGTTAAGATTCAGTTTGTTGTGATCAAACCACAACCTCACATCCCCTAACTCCTCTTTCTCATTACAGTATTAACATAGTTGTATCAGCATATAAGTAAATTTTACGGTGCACGTTATATGCAACTCAGTTATGTATCAGGTTGTTACATATGAAATGTCCGATTTTATAAGGAATAAAAAAAAGTCTAAATTTAAAAAAATATAAATATTTATTCTGCAAAATAGTCTCCATTTACATCAATAGTTTGTTGCCAACGGTCTGGAAGCTGAAAAATTTCCTTTGAAAAGAAATCTAGGTTTTGACGGCTCACATATTGCTCAAACACTGCTATTACAGACTCCCGATCAGGGAAGTTCCTATTTTTTAAGTGATTGTGTAAACTTTGGAAAAAATGAAAATCAGTTGGCGAAAGGTCAGGTGAATAAGGTGGGTGAGGGAGAATTTCGTAACCAAATTCCGAAAGATTTTGGATTGTCTGTCGTGCAACATGAGGTCTTGCATTATCATGAAGAAGTATGGGTCCATGTCTATTGACTAGTGAGGGCTGCAAGCGGCTCAATTTTCCATGCATAGTTTCCAGTTCGGCACAATAGGACGCTGCCGTGATGGTTTCACCAAGTTACAAAAATGAATAGTGAATAATACCCTTACTGGTCCACCATACAGTCACCATAATCTTTCGCGGGTGAAGTGATGCTCGTGCATGCTGTCTTGGTTCTTCACCTCGATCTAACCATTGTCCTGACCGTCTCCGATTATCATAAAATATCCACTTTTCGTCACACGTTACCATTCGATGAAGAAATGGTTTAACTTTCTGTCGATTAGCCAAAGAGGTAACCACCTTTAATCGACGGAGCTTATTGGCTTCCGTTAATTGGTGCGGCACCCATCGATCGAGTTTCTTCACTTTGCCAATCGAAGAAAGGTGACGACTAATGGTGGCAATGGACACTTGAAATGTTTCTGCAAGGCTACGCACTGTTGTCGACGGATTACTTTCAACTTCTACACGCAGCTCGTCGTCATTAACGGTGCTACGCGCATATCCGCGAGGCTCATTTTCCAAATCAAAATTTCCCTCGCTGAATTTTTTAAACCATCGCCGTAATGTGCGTTCATTACACGTGGTTTCACCGAAGTCTGATTAATTTCTCGCGTTGCTGCAGTTGCATTTAATCCCTTTTTAAATTGAAAGAGGTAAATTGCCCGAATATCTCTTGCCGACAGCATTTCCGTAGGCGAGACGAGGACAGGTGTATTAATCTTTCCAAGAAATGGAACAGGTACACACTTCAAAATAAATACCCTTTTTTACAAATACAATAATAATTTTCACCAAAAACATACACGTCTTCACACTGGTGCGATTCAGTTCAGACTGAAGGAAAAAACGGACATTACATTTGTAACAACCTGATATATAATAAAGGGAATTGGTCCCAATACCGAAACCTGGGAAACCACATGAGTCCGCCTTATTACTGGCGCAATTCTATTATTGAGTGGCATGGTATACCATTAATAAATAAACGGAAAAAGCATATATTTAATTCAAAATAGACTTCGACTATTTTCAACGAAAATATTAAATTTTTAATTATTATCAGTACCGGTGCTTAATGTGCAAAAACTATTCAAAGTAACAATTCTACATCGTTACTCCAATAGAAACAAACTGTATTAATTTTTTCGTGAAACAACAACAAACGAAATAATTAATACAGTGTATTCCTTTACCACAGTGTATGTATATAACTGCCGTACACAAGTTGTGGAGCATCAGCGTAAGTCAATGGTCTAAGTCGACCAAATCTCGAAATACTCAACCTATTTTATCTGAGTCATTAATATAAAATAAAAGTAGGAGGGCGGCAAGTCAAAATCTTATTCGCAGAAATTCACATCGTGTATAAAACTTACATAATGCTTCGCACATGTTGGACAGACGGGCGTCCCGACGAATATTTTGTAACGTTTCTGGTCTCTTAACAAATCGTTTTTTTTTCTCTTCCAACATCGAAAGACGTCCGATTTTCGACATTTATCATCTTCCGCTCGGGGTTATTGTACCTGATTTCGATCGCGTAAGATCTAGATTATTCACGTTCCCAAATATTTTGTTTTCGTCAATAATACAAAAATCCAGGAAGTGAACATTTAGAAGAGTTAAATGAGATGGATATTTTACATTTTATTAAACTAGAATTTGTATGAAATATGGGGGTGGTTTGATAAGTATAATGAAGAAATGATTCTAATTTTTACTTCATTTTATATCGTATATACCAGGTTGTTCAATAAGTTTTGTCGTTCGATAAGAAAAACACGATTTTATGGTTTGATATGCATTTTATTATTCAATATAACCTTCCTGAACTTCCGTACACTTGTTCCAGTGATCTCCTAATTTATGGATTCCATCCCTGAAATGAGAATCCGGAAGATTGTCGAAATACGCATCCACGGCTCGACAAAACTTATTGAACAGTCTGGTATAGATTAATAAAACCCCTTTCCACAATAATTTTCGTATTCTGTGTACGTATTTAGACAATTAAATTGTCACAGTGCTATCATTTGCCGCAGTGAAATTTTGAGCGTCTGAATTTAAACGTCCTACCAGCTTGGTGACTATAAGCGTTTGGGGCGGCCAAAAACAGTAACCACGACCTATATCATCGAAAAAGATCACCAAATGGTGCTGGATAACCGTCGACTTAGTGTTAGAAAGATAGCAGAGGCTATAGGAAAAAGAAATTGTTTGTTATACATTGACTAAAGATTTGGACATGAGAAACCTAACTGCACAAGGTTGCCACGTTTAACTCACTCATGGCCAAAAACACATTTGAATGAACATTTCCACGTGTTGAAACAATTTAGAAAATAAAACTTGAATACATCACTACACTGCTGAAACCAAGCCACAAATCGAAACAGTAGTATGCGAAGAGTGGATCTGTTCCGAAAAAGTCGAAGACTCTTCTATAGGCCGGAAATTGACGACTCTTTTTCGGGATAATCATGGAGTTTTGTTAATAAACTATCTTCAAAAAGAAAGAACAATAACCTGGGCACATTACGCATCATTACATGAAGAAAAGGAAAGTTTGGTTCCATCAAGACAACGCATCGTCTCATACTCTAATGTTTGCCATGTCGAAAATGTACGATTTGGACTTCGAATTAATTGATCATCCATCGTATTCACCAAATCTAACATCCAGCATCTTTTTCTGTTTCCTCAAAGTTTCAGAGAGATGAGGAAGGCTGTCACATTCGTAAGCACTTATTTTGCAGAATAAGATGTCAACTTATATTTGTTCAGATTAAAAAAGTGGACACATCTCTGGGGAAAGCGTAAGGACTTACAAAGAGAGTATGTTGAAAAATAAAACTGATTTTGATGAGAAAATACTTGTTTCTGCGTTAGGCTGGAAACTTTTCAGACTACCCTCGTGTATAGAGAGATAAATATATGTTGCACTCCACTTGAGTTACGAGCAGTAGACGATAGCACTATTAAACACGGTTAAATCTATTAAATAATAGTTAATAAGATATGTCTGCTCCTGTGTTTAATAAAGCCAATATTTACGACACCATTGTGCGTTTCATAACAACTTCGTAATCAAAGCAAAATAGGAACGAAAGATTATAAATGCGCAAGAACAGGTGGAGATGGTTCCTACGTAACGAAGAAGTTCGATATTTGACAGACAATAAATCAATAAATTAATTTCTTACTTAATTATTGACGAGAATAAGCGATGAACTAATGTAGACTTTTCATAATAGTCACGCTATAAATATTTATGTGCGAATGAAAAGTTGTTTATATAAACCATAAATCCCTCTGAAAATAAAAGTGACTAATTATTCACTCATCTCATGGATCAATTTTTTAATTTTGATAAAAAAAATAAAAAATAACTCAAGTGTTCAAGTGTAAATTTCATTTTTTCGTAGTTTTTCATAAATTATTTTTTCCAAGTGCCATCTTGTAAGCGCAGACGTTCCACGATTAATTCCTAAAACATCAATTCCGTAGAGATTCTTTTAGTGTGTACATAACATTAAGAACAAACGTTTTCTTCTGAAAATATCTAGTTTCGTAAACTCTAACGAGATGTCTGCAGTTTTTACACATCCAGGTTACTCTCATAATTTGTAAACAGCGTGCGTGTTGAACTAGTCTCAAACGTTTGTATTTAGGAAGTGTTTATAGGGATCTTCTGAAGCGTCTGTCAACAATACCTTACTCAAATCTGTGTTGATGATTGCGTGCTTTTCGAAACAAATCGTCGATCGATATATTGTGTTTGTTAGAAGTAGTCGCCCACGTACTATCCCGTTGCAAGACCTAAATATGCGCCGTACGCATAAATTGAGTTCACTATTAATGTGCATCTAAAATGAATGTCTAAAGTGGTGTTTATGGCAGTATTTATATAAATTTGTGCCTTTTTCTTCCTCAATATTAAATGCCGTATTGTATACCGTAATTCTAGAAACGAAAAAAAAAGTAATAGGAAGCATTTACGTGCAAACACTAATGACGATACACTTTGACGCAAATTCGGTTCCCGAAATAATTTTCGACTGCAGCGTTTATAAAAAGAAAGTTATTTGACAATGTTATTGTTATCTCTAGTGCTATTATGCATAGCTTCTATATTGTTACGGATTGCCAGAAATGGCACGCGTCAAAGAGAGTATTTGCGTAATGAATCGACAACGGTCGAAACGTCATCGACAGAAAGTACACACGTTCTTCGATGAGATAATAAACTCGAAATAATAAAAGCTTTAAATGCTTTTATGCTCACCGATTCTAACTACAGTTATTGGTCATTAAATTGAGGTACACGTAAAACTGATTATCAACAGAGCTTTCGGGGAAAATAATGATGCATTTTGTAACGGATGGTGTTCGTTTCAGTTCATTTTTGCAGTGCTAGATTAATTCTTTTATGGTATGCTATAGTGATATGGCATAATAATAGTTTTATCATGACAAATATTAACATCATGTTAGAAAATAACAACAATTTGGTTGAAAGTTCAACTTTTTATAAAATGTCAAATAATGAATTAAATCACTCACTCCTGTCCAATTAGAAGCTGGAACTGGAAGATTAAAACGTGGATTTTTGTCCTATTTTACGTTTGGTTACAAATAAGTGTCATGCTCGTGACAAGTTATGTCATAGTGCAGTACAAGAACAATGCCAATGATTGTCCACAAAACTCCGTACCGGTGCTTTTAACCTTAACTACACCTACAGTAGAAAAAGAGAATAAATGACACTATACTTTTCTTAGGCGCCGTAGTAATTAGAAGTAATCTTAAACTAGAAACTGATATTCTTCTAAAAGAATCAGTTAATAGATTTATTACGGCGAGTTCAAAACGCAGCATGCAGCAACAAATGACTTCTTTCACTTTTCTTAACAATCATTTGTTTAATTACCCACTAGCAAAAGGAAAAGGGTTGATTTTATTTAGAACATTGCGAGATACAATGGTTTTGAATCAGAAATAATCAATAGATTAATTAGGAAGACTAACATAAGAAAGACAATCCGGGATACAACATGTCTGTCACAATTTATACAATTCACCTTTCATTTCACTGCAATTTTCCAAGGATTTTATTTCCCTTGGCAATTCGTTAAATAATTTCACGCAAGAGTAGTATGCTCCACGTTGGTATAACGACAGTCTATGGCGAGGATATAAATATTTTAGGCCGTGCCTGGTATTGTAAGTTAATGTTACAGTTCCGGATTCAAAAATTTCTGGATGAGCCCAGGCAAATTTAATACATTCATATATACATACACCGCTACAGTTGTTAGCATATTTTCTCGTTAGAAAGCACCCCTGCAGCTATCTCAGTGTCTCATACTATTCACTATTCGTACTGCTTGCTTTTGAACTACAAAGACAGATTTTAAATTACTGATAAGAGCTCCCCAAAAAATGACCCCATATCTAAGTTGATTATAAAAATTTGAATAACAAAATAGCTTCGCTATATCCTTATTTGTATTCTTGACCAGTGTTCTTAAACCATAATTAGTGTTACTTAGTTTCTTGGTTAGTTTGAAGACGTGTCCAGTAAAAGTCAGCGAGTCATTGATCGTTATACCTAGGAATGGGACACTAACACATGGATCAATAAGTCCCGAGACTAACAATGAAAACAACATTTTTTTTGCAAAATTTTTTTTTATTCATCAACATAATCACCTTTTAGGGTGATACAATGGTTCCAACGCTTTTCCAATTTTTCAATACCATGTTTATAAAAAAATTTATCTTTCGCTTCAAAATAAGCTTCAGTTTCAGCGATGACCTCCTCATTTGAGCCAAATCTTTTTCCCTGGAGCATTTTTTTAAGATCAGCAAAGAGCCAGTAGTCACTGGGGGCTAAATCTGGCGAATATGGGGGGTGGGGTAGCAGATCAAAACCCAATTCGTTCAATTTTGCCATTGTTTTCATCGACTTGTGGCAGGGTGCATTGTCTTGGTGAAAAAGGATTTTTTTTCTCTGCATGTGCGGTCGTTTTTTTGCGATTTCCTTCTTCAACCGCACCAGTAAGTCAATATAATAATCACTGTTGATCGATTTACCTTTTTCGAGGTAGTCAATGAAAATCACGCCATGTGTATCCCAAAAAACTGACGCCAGGACTTTGCCAGCTGACTGCTGCGTTTTCGGACGTTTCGGACGGCTTTCGCCAGCTGTGCGCCACTCAGATGACTGCCGCTTCAACTCTGGAGTGTAGTGATGTATCCATGTTTCGTCCATGGTCACGTAACGACGCAAGAAATCTTTTTTGTTGCGAGTAAATAGCGATAAACAGCTTTCTGAATCATCGACTCGTTGCTGTTTTTGTTCCATCGAAAGCAATCGCGGCACCCACTTGGAAAAAACCTTTTTCATGCTCAATTTTTCATGAAGGATAGTAAATACACTTCCATATGATATCTGTGTCATCTCAGCAATCTCACGGAGCTTCACTTTACGATCTTTCATTATAATTTTTGTCACTTCACTCACATTTTCCGGTGTAACGGCTTCCACAGGTCTACCCGAGCGTTCCGCGTCATTTGTGTCGGTACTACCACGTTTAAACTCGGCAAACCACCGACAAATCGTTGCTTTTGATGGACAAGAGTCCGGGTAACATTTTTCAATCCATTGTTTTGCTTGCGTGGTGTTTTTACCCATTAAAAAACAATGTTTTATCAGAACACGAAACTCGGTTTTTTCCATTGTTTAAACAAACTACAAAACGACTTTACTCCAACCTCGATAACTCAGCTGTTTCTCGTCCGATCGACTTAAAATTTTGACACGTTTCAAGCAAAGGTTAGTACTCTAGAAAGACGTGGTTACTGGTGAACTACGAGCGCCATCTATGGGTTAGTCTCGGGACTTATTGATCCATGTGTTATTTACAAAATTATAAGTTTTATTATGTAATGTTATGTCTTGTGGAGTATGAGTACGGTAACTTTTGAAAAGTACGCATTTAGTTTTTGTTATATTTAATATGAGATTATTATCATTTAACCACTTTTCTAGTTTCTCCATTAAAAAATTTCCTTTATCAATTCAGAATAAGTTTCAGCTTTAAATAGTAAAGTGATATCATCTGCATAATTAATAACAAAACAATTATCAGTATTAGATATAAGATCGTTCATAAATATAATAAAAAAATAGACGACCCAGGATACTGCTCTGCGGTATACCAATAGTCACCAATAGCTCTTTATATACAATATCGGAACCAGTAGCTACATTTTTAACTTTATATACTTTTGGTAAAATAGCGATTCGCAAATAAGGTTTCGCATTAAAAGAAAACAATAGTAAAGCAATTAGAAACATCTCGGGATTTATTACTTGTATACTGACAAACACGCAACATTTCATTAGGCAAGGAACGTCAACTGGAGCAAAGAGTTCGCGAAAGAATCACTTAAAGCGAACGTAAGCGGTCGTATACTTGAACAAAAATGTATTGTGGACGTAGAACGTGTCAGTGATGCGGGAGGAATGTGTTTATACGAAACTATTTCCAGGACGTATTTGCGTTCATTTATTGCAATGCCGATGCCGTCCGCCTGTGCACCTCCCGTTGCGGTTCCGCCCGCCGGCAATCAGCTTGGCGAAATTCTAAACTGGAACGGGAGTTGTATAATTTGCTGTTTGTTTTAGAAAACTGAACGCGCGAAACGTGTTAAAGTGGGTAGGTAGACGTAATCTGTTTATTCTCCTCGAAAGCATCTTTTAACGTTTGCTTACGAAATGTAATAATACACAGTTTGTCCAATTTATTGTGTCACAATTGTTCTATAATTTCCAAATAAATATGACATACAAAAGTTGCTAGACGTATTATTTTCATCATTATCATTCGCTTTTAATATAAAAATAATTGTACAACTCGAATGTTTAAGTGTTTCCTAAATACATTCGGGATTTTAAAGGTAATTCAACTCTTTTCTATTGATTATTCCGAAAGCGCATGAAATTGCCTTTTTAATGATATGTCACATGTCGCATTTTCTCAAACAAATGAAAGGATGTATCGCCAATGAAGTGATGAAATAATAACTGCATGTAAATTTAAGTTATTTCCAACGCGAGTCATGAAAACAATTGGCAATGGTTTTAACGAATTGCGGCACAAACTATTCGGGAATGTTTTCTCGTTCAACAACATTATCATCGCGACCATATAGTACGAAGTAGGGTGGGTCCTGATAAAAAATAGTGATCAACAGAGCTTTCGGGGAAGCATTTTTGCAACGGATGGTGATTCTTTTATGGTGTGCTATATGACATAGTATAAATATAGTGTTATAATGACAAATACGAGGGTGGTCCCAAAAGTACCCGACCCTATAAAAAAAATTTTGGAAAGAAATATATTTATTTTTTAACATAATCTCCTTTCAGCTCTATACACTTTTCCCAGCGATGTTCAATATGTTCGATACCCTTTTCATAATAAGAACTGTCTTGCTCCTCAAAATATCCATTAACTGCCAACATCACTTTTTCATCGTTGGAAAATCTTTGACCACTGAGCAATTTTTTCAACTTTGGGAACAGAAAATGTTCCAAGGGAGCTAAATCTAGGGAATAGGGTGCATGAGGTAGCAATTCAAATTTTAATTCATTAATTTTAGCTATTGCAATATCGGATTTGTGAGCTGGTGCATTGTCTTGATGAAACAGCACTTTCTTCTTAGACAAATGCGGCCATTTTTGCTTGATTTCTTCGCTCAAACGTTGCTATAAGTTCGCATAATACTCGCCGTTGATAATTTTTCCTTTTTTAAGATAGTCAATGAAAATTCTTCCACACGCATCCAAAAAAACCGATACAATGACCTTGCCTGCAGTTGAAACGGTCTTCGCCTTCTTTGGAACAGGTTCTCCCTTCTGAGTCCATTGTTTCGATTGTTCTTTTATCTTGGATGTAAAGTGATTGATCCATGTTTCCGTGGTTATGAAACGGCGCAAAAATTCTGCTTTATTGCTGTGAAACTTCGCTAAACTCTCAATTGAAACATCTTCGCGACAATGTTTTTACTCGAGTGTAAGCAAACGTGGCACCCATCTTGCACACAGTGTCCAAATGTCCAAATTTTCAGATAATATGCGATGTACCGCACATTTAGAAATGCCTACTATGTCTGCTAACTCGCACACTTTCAGTTGACGATCATCCAGTACCGCTTTGTGGATTTTTTCACCATTACTGCAGCCGATGGGATGGCTCTGAAAGTTAAATACTTCAAAAACCTTCGAATTTTCTCCAAATCAAGTTTGTCGGTAAATATACATACATGGAGATCCCATTTAATAGAAGGATATTTTAATTTGGATCGCACTAAACTGTAATATATAATTCCTAGTGTTGTTATGCTAGAAAAACTTCCGCGTGTTCATATTAAAAGGGACAATAACGGAGATGCAGAGATTCGAATCGTTTTTATATAGTCTGCAAGTTTCAACTGCGTGTCAAACGGAACACCCATGTCCGAGACTGTTGATGATATATCATGTGGTCCCTATATATATCCGGAATCTTATAGCATATATGCATATGCCTTTTGAAGTTGAGCTTGATTACGGTTCTTTTAGCCTATGTACCCTTGACCCTGTTCCACCATCTTTTGCGCTTCGGCCTTAGTAATTCCACATCACTCAGTCGATCGGGTCTCCTCGACGGACATTGGATAATTGGAATAATTCCGATCTTTTAATTGAAAAGCCATTTTGATTTTTTATAGTTTCTGATATGACAATTTAAAATGAATTGATAAAACAAAATTTAATCATTTAAAAAGGGTTCACAATAAAATTCAAATCCTAGTCTAGTGACGCAAGTGTTTTTAATCCATTTATCATTTTAATAGTGAATCAAGCGAGTAATAAATTGTCCTTTTTTCCACGTAAAACATCCCGGTATTTTATTATTAAGGTGTAGGTATGTATCAGGTAGGTGGTCGTTGCATGCGTGTTGTGTGAGATTCTATTTATACCCAAAATTCGCATAAATATAGTCAGAGTGTCTCTACTGCTGATTCAACGCATCTAAATTAGCCAAAGCACCAAACTATATTGTGTGAGTGTGTGTGTGTGCGTGTATAAGCATGTACTAACGTGATCTATTTAAAATTCATATATTAGAGTAATGTATCGAATTGACGTGTATTTGCAAAGCGTTTAATCGAGATTGATGCCAACAGCACTAAAAGAAGCGCAAAACGAGTATATTTTTCCATCAATTTTCATTACGGAGTTACGAGAATATTGGAGCTTTTGGAAATTTCGTTCCCGGTTTTTTTGTATAGGTGGCGATGCTTGTTATTGTTATAGTCTGATAACGGGGACGCTGCCTTTATTGTTGACCAACATAAACATTATCAAGTAAAGCCGGCTTTCCAAATAAAATAATCGCCAGGAATTCGTTAATGTTGATCAAATGTTTAACATTCAAAGTGGTGAAGTAAAATAATTTTTTAATAAAAAAAGGACAGCTCATACTTATGAAACATTATATACGAATATACTGTTATGGTTAAATAGATATAAACAATAGCAACATGAAATAAAATTTGTATAATTATTTATTGTATTCGTATAATAATTATTATTGTTAGTACGTACACTACCGGTCATATTTATTTGCCCACCCCCATTTTATGTGTTTCCTGAAATACGGATTATCTTTCGAAAAATCTGTATTATAATTATTCAACAATATTATTAGTGGAAGTAATTCCATATGAATTTCTATGAAAATCTTAAATTGTTTATGATATATCGTAAAGGTGTCATAAATTGGAAAAATACCATAAATATTATATAGGCTAATCCCTACAGTATTAACAGTTTTACCTGCATTTCCGAAAGGTATTACCAATATTGTGTTATTGTACTAACTAATTACAATTTTAGGATGAGTTATTCAAAAAGGAAAATAGATTTTATGTCAGTCATCGTTTATCTTTTGTTGCGGAAAAAGTGAAATAGAGAGTTATTGTGAATATTTTAATGCAATGCCGAAGACGAAGGAATTATCTGTTGAAGTGCGTGCTATGATAATTGCTTCTCATCGTACGGGTAAAAGTATTCGCGAAGTTGCAAAAGAATTACGATTAAATCGCAGAACCGTTGATTATAACGTTAAAAAATTTGAAGAAAGTGGTACATTTTCCAACAAAAGAAGATCTGGACGACGCAAAGCGACGACATTTGCAGATGACCGGCATCTAATACGGATAAGTAGACGCGAGAGACGAAAAACAGCATCAGAAATTGCTGCTGAAATGAATAGAGCGCGTGCTAAACCAATTAGTGTGTCCACGGTACAGAGAAGGTTAAGGCAAGCGGGTTTATACGGAAGAATTGCTCTGCGAAAACCACTACTACGAAAGCAAAACAAGATAAAACTACTAAATTGGGCTAAAGAACATAAGAATTGGACGATTGATCAGTGGAATAATGTGTTGTGGACAGACGAATCGAAGTTTGAACTTTTCGGTAGTAAAAGGCGAATATTCGTAAGAAGATCCGCAGGAGAAAGAGTACTGCCAGAATGTATTGCGCCTACCGTAAAACATGGAGGAGGTTCAGTAATGATTTGGGGGTGTTTTGGTGGAAGATCTGTAGGCGATCCTAAGAAATTTTAGAAAATAACGCTGTTCCTTTAGGACTAAGGATTCTTGGCGAAAACTTTGTATTTCGACAGAACAACGATCCGAAACACACTTCTAGATTGTGTGGCGATTACTTGCGTCAACTAGAAGAGCAAGGGCAAATCTCTATAATGGTATGGCCAGCTCAAAATCCTGATCTGAACCCAATAGAGCTTCTTTGGGAAGAATTGGACCGGAAGGTTCGAGAACGTGCTCTATCATCCACCACTGTACAGTGGGAACAACTTCAAGAAGCCTGGGCACATTAATTGAATGAATTAATTGAAAGGATGCCGCGGTTATGTGCCGCAATTATCAAAAATAAAGGTGGGCACATCGATGAGAGCAAAATTTAATGATAGTTAATGATAAAGTTTTTATATAAGAAAAATGTAACTATTTTATATTTATTTTACACTATTGTATTGGTACAATAAATAAATTTTCAGTACACATTTGATAGTTTAATAATTATGGCTAAAACTAAGGGTGGGCAAATAAATATGACCGGTAGTGTATATACGAATATACTGTGTTGGTTAAATAAATATAAATAATAGCAAATTGAAATAAAATTTGTATAATTATTTAGTCTATTGGTATAATTATTATTTTTAGTATGTAAATTAGATAAAAGCTATTTGCCATATAGATTAATAACAATGACTTTTTATAAATTTGTGTAAGAAATAAGATTTAATGATATATACACGTAGGTTACTTTAAGTGTTGCGGTTCAGCTAGGTCCCGTAAAGTGGCCCTGTCGGAAATATTTTTGTCATATTGGAATTAACGCACGAAACTTTTCGAAGCATGATTTATACGATTTTAGAAACGGCCTCACTCGACTAGAGTGTTCACAAAAAATCAAGCAATTGTTTGGTGATGAAGCACCATTAGCATTCTACCTCAGCCCGTCTCCATAGCTTCTCAACATTAACCAGGAGAATCAGATATTGATGAAGTTTCTAATCGATCATGTCCTAGACATTTTCAATCGGATTAAGATTCGAAGTATGAGCTGGAAGTATTCCGATTTTGTGCTCTTGCATAAGTCTGTACTTACTAAAAGAGATACAATGTAGAGGAGTACCACTCCATGTAACACTCCGTATTTGTAAAAGCAACGTGTCATTGTCTGCTCTACACTAGACGTGTTCGGCACCCAAATGTTATCTCGAAATTACTTAGGTAGCGGCTGCGACCATTCATTGCACACGTAGCATATATACACTCTGGCTGTTATAGTACACCAACATCTGCCGATGAAAACGCAGTTCTTCCTCAATGCACCGATAGTAGCGAACACCTTATGAGACCTCTCCCTCTCCCCGCTAATCAGACAGATGTGAAACTCACTGGCTCGAATTGTATGCCTGTATCCCAAAAATTACGCTTGTATCTCCGTGAGTTTGAAATATACAGGGTGTAATTTTAAATAAATTCCAACAGTGTATATATTCATGCATAATAGAATTGATTATGAGCAGATATTCTCTATTTCAGTCAGTATCTCACATTGTTTGGCCCGTTATGCCTTCTCATTAACTTGTCAATACATAGAACCAAGATGTCTGTGTAGAGAATTTCTTCTTTTCGGCTGTATAGTATTTCTATAAGTATTCGTAACACTTAGATTCGTTCTACTATTGTTATTGGTTCAAATTTTTGAAGAATCCGCAACAAATTAGCGCACTTAGAAGTAGTTATTGCATATTTTGCAGAATTAAAAAACTTATAAAACAGAACAAATCCAGAACGTTATACTTTCCTATTCCAGAGTTTTAACACAATTTTCTAAATTAAATAAAACAAACAGCATACACGAAACCAAGCTGCCTTCGACAGCTAAATTTAACCTTGAAAGCACTGGCGAATCAGCTTCATATGTCAATGACTAAGTTTACGTCGTTCGAACAGTTTCTCCATCCGATGTAAAAACAAGTGGAGATTTATATTTAGAGCGATTTGTGTGAAGTTTGTACAGCATTATTGAGTGCATAGCGAGTCAGCATGAACTGTTTTTATTATAGCTTTAAATTCTAATCGAATGCACATACGTTTCATACGGACGCATACATCGTTTTCGAGTAATTACGGAAAGTCGTAATACCTTTGACGATCGCTTAAGAAGTATTAAAATATAAGGAAACGGTACTTCATCAGGTTTTCTTAATGTCAATTCCATACTTTTCTTTTTTGACATCTTTAGTTATTTACATTAGGTTTTGTATATACACAATTACTATGTATAATATAATCCTGTGATTGAGCGTTTGCCTGTTGGTTAATAAAGGTTATTATTATTATTATTACTGTTAGAGTTGAGATACTTTGTCCGCGGGCCAGGACCGTAACAAGGCGAGTGTACGAATGTTTTGTTTTATAAATAACACACTTACATTATGCACATGTGTTGTTGTACAGCACCAAATGGATAAGACTGACAAAATGTCTGCAGCATGACGTAAGTTTCCAAATTGGACTCTAAGAGCAAAGTAGGTCGTGCTGAAAAGATGTCGTTATATTTAAGAAATGATACCTCGACATCTACGGATGCAATACACACACCATTGCAAATTTGTCCTAGTCTGGTAAAATCGAAATCTTTGTTTATAACAGTTTCGAACTTTTCTATAACTCACATATTTTTATATTACTTGTAGCACATAGTAGTGAGTATACATCGTCCACAATTTGCATTAACTTCACTGAAATTTTTCTATTGAGTCAAATTTGTTTTGAATCGGTTTCAATTGAAGTATTTTCAAATCTTATCTGGCTGCGGTTTCGTTAGGTTTGAATCGTAGAACCACAGACTTTATTTGTTATATATTTGGTTGTGAAATTTTCGCAGTAATAGAAAGCCGCTTTCAACAATGCTCCCCAACGTGTGAGGATTGGCTCAGGTAGCTCACGAATACCTTAGTACCGTCTGTGGAACTCTCGAATTCATTTGGGAGATTTCAAAAACACTCTAATAAAAGGCGTAACCTTTTAACAAGCTGAAAATACCAAATACCATATTACCCAAAGGCACATCCGCAAGTTCCAGACCTTAGTACCCAAGAAGGTAGTATGGAATACGACCGCGGAAGTCTACGTACCAGTGCAGTTGGTATTTGAAATTAATGCATTCACCTCCGAATAATATTGTCGAATACTTTGTGCTGTAAGGAGTGAAGCATGAACTTTACACATCACATGTAAAAGTTCCTCACGTTTGTCTCTAAGGGAATGACCTGTACTACATATTGTCGCTGCACCATCGCTCATAAGCCTCAGCAGTTGATCAGTTGAAAGTTGAAATTTCTTTAGCGTATCCAGCACAATCTTCATAATTGCTTTGCCAGTGCACTGTTCTAACTTTTTGCTACCTAACACAATGAGAAATGTCCCTTTAACAAGGTCTATAACACGTCGACACATAACCGCAGCAACGTAACTTTTACTACAGCTTTGATCATGTTTTCGATGTCGTTACGCACAGTTGGCATATAGCTCTATAACGCTCTCCGGGATGGTAGCTTCCAGTTGGGATTATATTTATTCCAGAAGTCATGCAACGATTGCGATTTTTTCGCGTTTGCCCTTAGCACCATTAATATATAAATCAATTCATCAATAAACTTTCACACTGCCTTAACCAATGGTCTCATTTTCCCTTACGCACATCCGTCATACTTAATAATTATACGTTCGCCTTATATAAAGATCCGCTCGGTTCTAACTTATAATTCTACACTTAATCTGTGTTATTATATTAGAATGGTTGGGGCGCTGCGAACTCAGTACGAACCTGACCCGCGGGAATACATCCCAACTCTGATTATTATTATTAAAACTGTTTAAATAAAATCGTTTCCTGTTTTGGAATTGAAAGAGATTTAAAGATTGATGTTCCTCAATGTTAAACATATTACGAGTAATCTGGTACGTAGACTTCCGCGGTCGTGGTCCATAGAATATAGTATTACAAGTAATTTGATCTATGTCGGGGATTCGCAAGTTTCCGTTATTTATGCTATCTGATTCTGGGTTTCCGGGCTGGAACCGCGTCACTAGTATATCTGCCGACGTTTCGTACCCATTTGTATGGGACATCTTCAGGGCTGAACTACTGCGCCCTGAAGATGTCCCATACAAATGGGTACGAAACGTCGGCAGATATACTCAGTTTCAGTGCAGTAGTTCAGCCCTGAAGATGTCCCATACAAATGGGTACGAAACGTCGGCAGATATACTAGTGACGCGGTTCCAGCCCGGAAACCCAGAATCAGATAGCATGGACCACGACCGCGGAAGTCTACGTACCAAATTCCGTTATTTACTTTTGAACTTTAACAACCGCAGTAATTATATATTAATTGCATAAATGTAAATTCAACTGTAGTCATTGAGGTGGTGTAATAATTTTGTCCTCAGTACTTCTTTTTACTTAACACAACTATTTGATTGTGTGATATTTCTCTTTCCATTTTAGTTTATCCTTCAAATATGATTAACATTTGTATTTCTGTGAACAGATTACGTATTTCTCCGTAAAATTGTAAAAAACAAGTATTTATTTTGTAAATGTAAACGTGCAATAACCAGCAAAAACGTATAACAAAGTTCCATAAAATTTAATTGCAAATGTTTTATTTTTGTAACAGAAACAAACAACAATCGATTTCATCATTCCTTTATGTGTGTGCCCTGATAATAATCACATGAATTGATCGAAGAGAGACTTTTTCTATTTTCCTGCCTCGCAAGCGAGTAGAGCAGCTGTGCGTCGGCCGACAACAGAGAACAGATTGGCAATCGGCCAAGCATTTGTAGATTTTCAATAATCGTAATCGCATAGAGATACAAGTTGCGAAATACAACGGCGATGAGTCTACTGACCGATAGAATCAGGCGAGCTAACAGCCGGTAAATCTAGCAAATGATACAGTTATCACATCTACGTGTGTATCAATGAAAAGAAACAATTTAGAGCGCTTAAGTTTGAAAAAAATTCAACGTACAAAATTTTTTTTTAACTCTGAAGTATTCAATAAATACATAAGAGAAAAAAATTATAAATCGAATTATTCCGCATATAAAATAAAGTTGCTTTTTAGGAGCGACATCAATGGAAAATCAAAAAGTCGAAATTCTAAAGTCGCCCATATTCGAATCTATGGCTAAATTACTGGTATGACCGTTGCTATTCACAGAAAATTTTAAAAATACAATTTTTTAACCTACAGTTTCTTTTACATGACATTTTCCCTCACCAGTTTACGATTTGTTGAGCCGGCCCGAGTGAACTAATATACAATTACACAACATAGCTGTAAACAAAATCATCAGGCGCCAGTCGCACTTGCACCGGGCGTGGTACCGCGTGCCAGTAAAACCGACAATCTCAAGTTATAAGTAAAGCTACGCATCGTAACATGTTAAAAGAGTAGCACGCGTTGAAATATACCAGGTTGTTCAATAAGTCGTTCTATAAGCAAAACACGTTTTTTTTGAAATAAATTTTATTATTTAATATGACTCCCCTTAACTTCAATATACTTGTTTCAGTGATCTCCTAATTTATATATATTCCACCCCTGAAGTGAGAATCCGGAAGACTATCGAAATACGCTTTCACGGTTACTTTTTTACCTTTTCGGTCGATGAAAATTGTTTTCTACGCATGAATTTTTGAGATGTGAGACTAACCAGAAGTCATCGGGAGCTAAATCTGTCGAATAGGGTGGATGTTGCAATAATTCGTACTTTAATTCACTAGTTTCTTGCGATGGTTTTTTGAGCTGTGTGAGAGAGTGCGTTGTCTTGATGAAAAATGATTTTTTTCTTCTGTAAACTAGTTCTTTTTTCATGAATTTTTTCCAGTTTATTGTTTTACCAATTCGGAGGTAGTCCATGTACAAAGTTCCTTTTGCATCCCAAAAAAAACACATACTAACACCTTCTTGGGCAATTTTGGGACCCTAACTCGTTTCGGAGCCGAAGTACCGGGTATACACCACTCCCCAACCTCTTGTTTTGTGTAAAGATCATGGTGGTAGACCCAAATCTCATCCATAGTGATGAAACGACGCATAAAATTGATTTTATTCTTACTAAACGGTTTCAAGCGCTGCTGAGAAAGTCGCATTCAAATGTGTTTCTGTTCCATTGTTAACGAATGCGGCACCCATTTTGCACACAGCTTTCTCAAATCCAAAATTTCAGTCAAAATATTGCTCACACTGCCTAACGAGATGCCTACGGCTTCTACTAAATTATTCTCGGTTAATCGACAATCTTCCAAAACCATATTCTATATTTTTGTTACGGTTTCTGGTGTTGATGCACAAGAATTAAATCATTTTTTCCACTCTAATTTACAAAAGCAAACAAAAACCTTGATACCTGGAATCGATCTACTTATATCTAAGTACTTATATACCAGAATGTTGGTATATATGGCTTGTGTCCAGCACGTAAATTAATAATTTTTTTCTAAATTCCGTTCTGGAGATTTTTCCCTCAAAGATGAGCAACGTTCTGGTCGGCCTACTGAAGTTGATGATGACCAAATCAAAGTCATAATTGAAGAGGATCGTCATATAACTGTATCGCACACATTGAAAAACATTTAAAATGTCTTGGGCTAGTTAAGAAGCTTGATATTTGGGTACCTCGCGAATTGAAAGAAATTCATTTAACACAAAGAATCAACTTTTGCGATATGCACCTTAGACGAAATGAAACCGATCCTTTCTTAAAAAGAATCATCACTGGTGATGAAAAAATGGGTCCTGTACAGTAACATAGTTCGAAAACGATCATGGAGCAAACACGATAAACCAGCTCAAATCACATCGAAAGCTGAATTGCATCCAAAAAAGATCATGCTGTCAGTTTGGTGGGATTACAAAGGTGTTGTGTTTTTTGAGCTGCTTCCAAGGAACCAAACGATCAATTCTGATGTTTACTGTCAACAATAAATAAAACTGGATGAAGCAATCAAAGAAAAACGGCCAGAATTGTCAAATCGGAAAGGTGTAGTTTTCCACCAAGATAATGCAAGGCCTCACACATCTTTGGCAACTCGTGGGAAACTATTGGAGCTTGGCTGGGAAGTGATGCCACATCCCCCATACAGTCCTGATCTAGCACCATCTGCTAAGCACCTTGAATGGTAAAACTTTCACTACTGACGATGACCTTCACTCGCACCTGGTTCACTTTTTTGCTGATAAGGACCAGAAATTTTATGAGCGCGGAATCATGCAGCTGAAAGAAAGATGGCAAAAGGTCATTGAGCAAAATGGAAAATATATAATTGATTAAAAACTATTCTATTTGCCAAACCAATAGAATCACCTTAAGAAAATGTATCAAGCACCTCTCCTTGTTCACCTGTACTTTTCTTTACAAGTATGCCGCCGTTATCGTCGTCTCTACGTCGATCATATGCGTTGGTATAAATCGTTTGTTACTTCAGAACTTAGTTGAATTTGATGGAGCCTGTGGTTGATTGACTTGATCAATAAGGTTGATATATAACCCCTTTCCACATTAACCAAGATGTACACTCAGTGTGCATCTTGGTTTTGAACGGTGTGGATCGCGTACGGAGTTTGATTTTCGTGCGGTTGTTTTTCGCCGTGTTTTACCAGGTGCGACACTTTGAAATTATCTGCTGATGATGACAACTTGGTTGTCGAAATGCGTATACAGAATTTACAAAGTTAATGTGGAAAGGGGTTATATATCAACCTTATTGATCAACTTCAGAACTTGCTAGTTATATAACTTGCTGGGTATATAACTAACAAGTGTAGGGGGTCATTAATTTTGCATCCAACTGTACAACCGAAATTTTTATTAGTTCCTTATTACGATGCCTTTATGAATCGCCTAGCTTACGAACTCTGTCTGTGAGTGAATAACCATGTATTCTAGCCTCTTCGTGAACACATATCAATGAAAGTGGATGTAATTGCCCGTTGCGAAGACGAAGGTTCTTATTTTAGCAATAAATGGGAGGATAGATAAACAATAAAGAAAAAAATTATTAGATGAAGAATATAACAAGAAAGTAGTCACATATTACTGTACGATTTTAAAATTAAACTCATTCTTTGCCAAATGCTAAGTACTCTAACTCAGTAGATAACTTAGGCACTCAAATTTAATGAGTAAACCTTCAAACTTTACGATGTATAAACACAATAATTAGCAGAAACAAACAAATTAGTATCTCTATCGTATCCATCATATATGTATGTATACTCCTTCGACTAAACAACCAATACATTATGTATATGCGCGTATGGTTTTCGACACCAAACGGAGTTATTATTTTTGGCAGAACATAACTAACCTCTCCAACATTTATGTACATAATGAACATGGACACCACAAACATACAAACATTCACACACACACACACGCGCACTTTAACATCAATACTGGCGAACGTAAGCGTTAGGTTCGGCACCTACTACTCAAAATAAATCTCAGGTACACGGTGTTTACTCTCCGAAGGACGACAGACGTGTCACGATATTAATAAAGCCTTGGTGAACTAATGAACATTATTTATGACGGCTGTCGTCCTCATGTCCAGCACCGTATTAATAATGAAACAGTTGCGGTGGAAATTCCGATATGATGTTTGTATACACGGGAAGATATAACAATGCCTCGGGCACGTAGGGCCTGTATACGCAACCGTTTTCCGCTTCATTTATGCGTTAGCAATGAACTTTGCTTATTAATTTTAACGGATGGGTGATCGGGGTCGCATCACCTGTCGCTGACACCGCCGCTGCTTCGAACTTTGCGTAAATACATGTGTTTAAATGATTGATGGGATGCAAAATGTTATAATTTCGCCACGAAATTGTTTTTGCAATGTTCAAAAGCGAAAAAAGAACTTAAAAAATGGATAAATATTCTTACTACTTTCCTAGCAATCTGTTCCATTGTCTGTTTGATATATTTTCTTATCAAAAACGTAACTTGTAATGTAATATACACAGTCTGTCGCAGAGAAAACCGAACTTTTTTTAAAATAAAAACAAAAGCTTAATATTTTGGTAAAATTCATTTATTTTATTCAAAATAATCGCCTTCGACTTCAATACAACGTTTTGCACGGTCAATTAACATGTCGAAAGAATATTTTTAGAGAAGTCCTTCAAGATCGCTGTCGTTGCCTTTTTACTGCTTCGAAGTCAGCATAACGCTTTCCTTTCATCTGCAAATGTAGTTTGGAGAATAGATAGAAATCACAGGGGGCCAAATCCGGTGAATGGTTGATGGTTAAAATGCCACTTGTAGCTAGAATATCAGTGATAACCGTCGAGCGATGAGATGGTGCATTATCATGTAACAAAGGCCAGCTACCATTTTGACGATATTGAGGGCGCACACGACGAATACGCGCCAAAAGACGCTTCATAGCACTAAGATAATATACAGCATTGACTTTTTGATTAGTTGATTCGAACTTTATGTGCACTATGCCTTTCGAACTATAAAAACAAATCAACATTGTCTTCACTTTTGACTTCTCCAAACGGCTTTTTTCCGGTGTTTCTTCGCTTGGATGCTTCCATTCAGAACTTTGACGTTTGGTTTCTGGATCGTATTGAAAACACCACGTCTCATCACCAGTTACAATAGAATACTTGAAGTTGTCATCCTATTTTGAGTTTTTAATCAATCCAGTCTGTACACTGTTGAATTCAGTTAGCTTGTGTGGTACAAACCTTGCACAAATCTTGTTCAGTTCCAAATGCTGTATCAAAATGCGATGAACTGAATCTTTGGAAATATTTAATCCCATTCCCACGTCATAAACACGCATGTCCATACACTTGTCTCATCAAATTAAACGTTTCAGTATACGGTTTATCGGGTTTAAAACAGAACTCGATATTTGCTTCTATTCATGGTGAATTGCCAAAAAAACTAACTCCTAAACAACTAAGAACTGTCGAATCGACTGTCATAGAAAACAGTATTGCCAATTTAAAGTATTCACCCTCCAAAAAAATCTGTGTATATATGTATATATATATACCGTGAATATATTTTATAATGCAACATGCACATACATACACTAGTTGCTAGAGTAACGTAATAATGAAATGACAGCAATGTATTTTAGCGTGTATTTTATTTTGCAACATAGGATGTCAAAATAAGTTGCTCTATTTTTGAGGTATGTATAGTGTAGAAGAAAAACTGTTATTAGTGAACTGGTATAACTCGCATATGAGTTTGAGGAGAGTAGCAGATTTGTTTCAAATTACATATCCTGACCGTCCAAGACCGAGTCCAACTACAATAAGTAGGTTAGTACAGAAGTATAAAAATAATGGATGCATCGTTCCTAATCATAAAAAAAAAGAATAGGCCAAGATATGTTATTACTGACGCCAAAAGAGATGAAATTCTACAAACAATCGAAAATAATAATATGCTCTCCACAAGAGCTTTAGCACAAACTACAAATGTAAGCAAATCTTCCGTGCATAAACTACTAAAACGAGAACATTTTAAGTCGTATCATTTTCAAAACCATCAGGAACTAATTGCGAATGATGCAGAAAGAAGAAGTAACTTTTGTGAAATCATGTTGGATAAGCTTCATAATGATGATACTTTACTACGCAGAATTTGCTTTACAGATGAAGCAACATTTTATGTAAATGGTGAAGTAAATTCACAGAACTGACGCTACTGGAGTAGACAAAATTTGCATAGATATCATATCACAAGGACTCAGCGGCCACAGAAAGTCAATGTTTGGACTGGGTTGATTGGACACCATATTGTAGGACCGTTTTTCATTGAGGGTACTCTTACAGGAGAAAAATATTTAGAATTGCTTGAGTACAGAGTTATGCCAGCCCTCCACGCTTTAAATATTGATGGTGAGATTTGGTACCAGCACGATAGCGCGCCGGCACATAATTCTCATATGGTTAGAACATTTTTCAACCGAAGATTTCCAAACCGTTGGATAGGCCGTGAAGGAGAAGTAGAATAGTCCGCAAGGTCACCAGACCTGTCTCCAAACGATTTCTTTCTTTGGTCATGTATCAGAAATAAAGTTTTTCATGGAGAACCTCTAAACAATATTGACCAATTAAAAAATAGAATACAAGTTGCTGCAAGAGAAATAACTCCAGAGCAGATACAAAATACAATAAATGAATTCTACAATCGCTTAGGATACTGTCTGGCCGTCAATGGTGACATTTTTGAAAATTTGTTAAATTAGTTTTTACATTTTGTTCAACTACTGTATTTCACATCCTATGTTGCAAAATAAAATACACGCTAAAATACATTGCTGTCATTTCATTATTACGTTATATATGTATGTGCATGTTGCATTATAAAATATATTCACGGTAGATACATATATTTGCCGATCTCTGCTATAAAGTGCAAGATGAAAAATGTATCTCGTGATTTTAGATCCCCATTTGTTTTAGAAATTTTTTTAATCTAACATTAAACAAGTTTTGTATTTTTGTATCTCTCTCTACACTAAAGAGATATGGCCTTTCAAATATTATTACACAATTGAGATATTTTTGCATTTTTTCGATTTGATTTTTTTAGAGACCTTGGTTCCGATGCCGTCACTTTCTTTTGTATAATAAATGATGTGTGAGCTAGTTCATTTTCTACAAATTATTTGAAGGACGACTTGGACTTTTAAATCATTACTGCTTGGACATTATTTATTTAAAGAAAAAGCGAACATATTTTTATAAACGTTTTATTGCACATCGTTACAGAACATAGTTACAAGAATTCAAAACCTTTAATAATACAAGATTAAGTATTCTACTGAGTTTTCTCGATTATTTTCTTCACCTTGCTCTCAATATCAATCATATACGTAGTCTCTCCTCCCCATAGACTTCCAGCGAAGCCCAACAAGCGCGCCTTGCATATGATAGGTGCCCCCCACAGAGAGCCTAAAGTTACAAAGGGCGATTTAAGCAACTTTATGTTAAAGTACCACTCGCCCGAAGAATTTTGGCAATATATTACTGAATTACCGCTACATTGACGGCGTATTTTTGGATTTATTTTCATTATTTTATCACTGTTACCGCACGGCATCGCTTCCTTATATTTAGAGAGAGCGCTATTGTGCCCTGGGAGTGATATTAGTTTAAAATTACAGAACACATAACAGCCCGTTCCATTTTTGTCTTTTGCGGTTTGGATGACGTCAACCCTCTGAAACGGTTTCGAAATTCTTATCAAGCAAATATCGGAAACGTTTTTTACGTCTTTTTCACGATCGAAATCTCTCCGCTCTCCGTCCTTGCAGTTCATATAATCGTTTCCGCCGATCATGTATGAAGACTCCACTTCACTGATCACCTCCCCACAATGAGCGTCCACTGCAACCCAATTCGATCGGATATAAACGCCCAAACAAAACACCGCCTCCGACGGACCTCCCTTCTCTTCAATTGTGCCACAAAGGCGTACCAAAGAGGACGTTTCGTCTTTTGACTTTACACGAGCGATCACCACGAGAAAAATTGCCAAGACTTTACAAAACGACATCGTTTTTCTTTTGAATTTCACTATTGGAATGAACTAACGAACGTGCAGTAGAACAAACAATCGATTGCATTTTAATGGGGCGAGAGAGACATCAGAGTAGGGGAACAGGTTACAACAGCGTAAGAACGTGTAAAAATAGCGATACGAAAACCCATAATTTTTTTAATAACCGATATAATGGAAATACACGAATGAAAATGTAATTGCTATTTAAATAAATTATATATCCTCGTAAAACAAAATATCATTAGTTCTACCAAGAAAAATGGTCCCTTTTTATTTATTTTAAGCGACTTTCGTCAAAATATCCACCTTTATGGCGGGTTTACACTATGCATAGATTAGTGGCGCCAGTAACAATTGTCGCGCCAGTAAATTTAAGTTGCGTGTATAACCATCAACTGGCGTACAAGTCAAAACTTTGACTGGCGCCACTAATCTATGCCTAGTGTAAATCCTCTTTTATACTCACATTAAAGCATATTAAATTGTCGTTAAAACAGCTTATTTCTTTTTTTAATCTGATGAATAATTTTGAAAAAATATATAGTTTAAGTCAAAAGTTTACAGTGGGCCGATTTCTATGCACGCAAGTCTATATATATTGGGTCTGGGAAAAAGTTCGTGGCGTTTTTCCCGATAGATGGCATTGGTTGCCGATAACTAAAGAACAACAAGTCACAGCGACACCACCGAGGGCTCGTTTTTTAGATGACCTTCCGAACGTTAGTTTGAGCGTAGAAACATTGTAATCGGTGCAGTGGTTGGGAAGTTATTCGCACTTGAAAATGGAGAAGAATAATGAGAAATTTCGCTATATTCTGCAATATTATTATGATAAGGGGAAGAACGCTGCGCAGGCTTGTGATAAAATTTGTGCTGTGTACGGTGAAGGTACTTTATCGAAATCTGTTGCGCGGAAATGGTTCGCTCGCTTTCGTTCTGGAAATTTCAATGTGAAAGATGAGTCACGCTCCGGTCGTCCAATCACTGAAAAATCTGATGAAATTCTTGAAAAAGTCCAACAAGATAAGCATATCAGCAGTGTCGATGTTGGCATGGAGCTAGGCATTGACCACAAAACTGTTTTGAACCATTTACACAAAGCTGGTTACAAAAAAAGCTTGACGTATGGGTTCCTCATGAGTTGAGCGTGAAAAACATGATGGACCGAATTAACATCTGCGATGCGCTGCTGAAACGGAATGAAATCGAGCCGTTTCTGAAACGTTTAATAACCGGAGATGAAAAATGGATTACGTACGATAATCGGAAGCGTAAAAGATCGTGGATAAAGGATGGTGAGCCGTCACAAGCGTTCGCTAAGCCAACATTGACGCCAAAAAAAGTGATGCTGTGTGTATGGTGGGACTGGAGGGGAATCGTCCCCTACGAGCTACTTCCAACTGGTCAGACGATTGATTCTCAACTCTACTGTGCACAACTAGAGAGATTACGCCAGGCGATTGAAAGAAAACGGCCCGAATTGATTAATAGGAAAGGTGTTGTCTTCCATCATGACAACGCCCGATCACACACTTCTTTGATGACCCGTCAAAAATTGAGAGAGTTTGGTTGGGAAGTTTTGATGCACCCACCTTACAGTCCGGATATAGCACCCTCTGACTATCATCTGTTTCGATCTCTGCAGAACTCTCTCAATGGAATTAAGTTGGTTTCAAAAGAAGCCTGTGAAAACTACTTGATTCAGTTTTTCGACCAGAAACCACAGAAGTTTTTCACCGATGGGATCATGGATCTACCAAAAAAATGGCGAAACATTGTCGATAATAATGGAGCATATTCGGTTTAAATGAATTCGTCCACGCGCCATGCGGGGACCAGTTGAATTTTACTGAAAAAACGCCACGAACTTTTTCCCAGACCCAATATATATATAGATACATATATTTCCGATCTCTGCTATAAAGTGCAAGATGAAAAATGTATCTCGTGATTTTAGATCCCCATTTGTTTTAGAAATTTTTTTAATCTAACGTCTAAACAAGTTTTGTATTTTTGTATCTCTCTCTACACTAAAGAGATATGGCCTTTCAAATATTATTACACAATTGAGATATTTTTGCATTTTTTCGATTTGATTTTTTTAGAGACCTTGGTTCCGATGCCGTCACCTTCTTTTGTATAATAAATGAATGTCTGAGCCTGTCATTTTCTACAAATTATTTAAAGGACGACTTGGACTTTTAAATCACAACTGCTTGGACATTATTTATTTAAAGAAAAAGCAAACATGTTTTTATAAACGTTTTATTGCACATCGTTACAGAACTTAGTTACAAGAATTCAAAACCTTTAATAATACAAGATTAAGTATTCTACTGAGTTTTCTCGATTATTTTCTTCACTTTTCTCTCAATATCAATCATATACGTAGTCTCTTCTCCCCATACACTTCCAGCGAAGCCCAACAAGCGCGCCTTGCATATGATAGGTGCCCCCAACGGAGGCCTTGCAGCTACAACGATCGATTTACGCAAACTTCTGTTAATGTACCACTCGCCCGAAGAAGTTTGGCAATATTGCGCTGAATCATCGCTACATCCACCGCGTATTTTTGGATTTATTTTAATTATTTTATCACTGGTACTGCACGGCATCACTTGCTTAAATTGAGAGAGAGCGCTATTGTGCCCTGGGAGTGATATTATTTTAAAATTACAGAACACATAACAGCCCGTTTCATTTTTGTCTTTTGCGGTTTGGATGACGTCAACCCTCTGAAACGGTTTCGAAATTCTTATCAAGCAAATATCGGAAACGTTTTTTACGTCTTTTTCACGATCGAAATCTCTCCGCTCTCCGTCCTTGCAGTTCATATAATCGTTTCCGCCGATCAGGTATGAAGACACCTCTCCACTGATCGTCATCCCACAATGAGCGTCCATTGCAACCCAATTCGATCGGATATAAACGCCCAAACAGAACACCATCTCCCATCGACCTCCCTTCTCTTCATATATGGAACAAAGGCGTACCAAAGAGGACGTTTCGTCTTTTGACTTTACACGAGCGATCACCACGAGAAAAATTGCCAAGACTTTACAAAACGACATCGTTTTTCTTTTGAATTTCACTATTGGAATGAACTAACGAACGTGCAGTAGAACAAACAATCGATTGCATTTTAATGGGGCGAGAGAGACATCAGAGTAGGGGAACAGGTTACAACAGCGTAAGAACGTGTAAAAATAGCGATACGAAAACCCATAATTTTTTTAATAACCGATATAATGGAAATACACGAATGAAAATGTAATTGCTATTTAAATAAATTATATATCCTCGTAAAACAAAATATCATTAGTTCTACCAAGAAAAATGGTCCCTTTTTATTTTAAGCGACTTTCGTCAAAATATCCACCTTTACACATAATAAGTTCTTTACAAATTTTGGGTAGTCTCAAAACAAGTTTTTGAAGAGTTTCAACTGGAATGTTGTTCTAAGCATTTCTAAGGTGTTCCCACCGCTGTTGCTGCGACTTTGGACAGTGTTTTTTCACTTTTCTGTCTAGTTCATCCCACAGCAACTCGATAGTCACATAGCCCTCACAAAGTTTAGCACTATGTTTGGGGTCATTATCTTGTTGAAAATAAAAAGCTTCTCCTATCAATTTAATTCCGGACGGAAATGGGTGTTCCTTTAAAATTTTTAAATATGCTGCTTTTCCTCTAGCACCATACACTTGTTTCATCAAATTAAACGTTTCAGTAAACGATTTACTGGGTTTAAAACAGAACTCGATATTTGCTCTCTATTCGAAATTCATTTTTCGACCAATGCCAAATACACACTAATACTTCATGCGCAATTTCTCTGGTTCTAATGCTGAAAATGTCATGATATTTTGACATAACATTGGTGAAGGATCTACCTTACCGACGCATATTTTTTTAATAGATGGCGCCACTAAGAATTACTATTTTAAAAAAGTTCAGTTTTCTCTGCGACAAACTGTGTATATAAGGTATGAAGATACACACAAATGCTTACGATTAGTTACAAGTTAACTTGAGTTTAATTACACATTTATAAATTATATTTTATTTTATACAATCAAATCAAATTACTTTAACGTTAATATGACACTCGATTATCATAATAATTGGTAAGACAACGTGAAATTAGTACATAATACATCATTAATACTGATAACAACACCTCTCTTTTATATAATACATATATTTAATTTTTGTTTCACATCAACTTAATATATACATGATAACATCTTGTCTTATAAAGGGTTTTCCAATAAGGACTTGACAACTTTTTTTCAAAATAAAATGCAGACCATTTGAGGTATTTCAAAAACTTTATTATCGGGTTGAAGTACAAGCAAAACATTTATGAATGGAACTCGACTTCGTTCATATGACCACCGCGGGCACGTTTGCAGCGGTCGATTCGTTGGACCCAATTTTCGATGACTCGGCCACACAATTCGGCCGAAACGGGTGCTATTTCGTGTTCAATGTTGGCTCTGAGCTCTTCCAACGTTGTCGGCTTGTTGGCATAGACCAATGACTTGACGTAGCCCCAAAGAAAAAAGTCTAGAGGCGTTAAATCGCACGAACAAGGCGGCCAATCGACTGGTCCATTTCTTGAAATAACACGCTCATCAAACCTACTCTTCAATAAATCGATTGTAACGTGTGCTGTGTGGCTGTGTAGCTTGTGGCGTCCTGCTGAAACCACATGTTGTCCAAGTCCATATCTTCCAATTCGGGCCAAAAATAATCAGTAATCATGGCGCGATAACGATTACCATTCGCAGTGACGTGACGATCATTATCGTCGACGAAAAAATATGGCCCTATGACGCCGCCGGCATGCAAACCGCACCAAACAGTTATTTTTTGTGGATGAAGTGGTGTTTCATGAAGCACATGTGGATTTTCACCCGACCAATAACGCATATTTTACTTATTGACGAACCCATTGAGCCAAAAATGAGCTTCGTCACTGAAAATGATTTTGCGATGAAATTGATCATCTTGACGCATCTTTTCCAGAGCCCAATCGGAGAACGTACGTCGCTTCAAATGGTCCATCGGCTTCAATTCTTGAGTCAGCTTGATCTTGTATGGGTGTAAACCAAGATCCTTACGCAAAATTCGCCATAAAGTGGTCTGGGCGATGCCCAACTCTTGAGAACGCCGTGGAATTGACTAATTTGGATTATTTGCTACGGACGTTTCAACGGCAGCGATATTTTCGACACTTCGACCAACCCGTTGTCTCACTGGCACGGCAACATCACAAAACGAATATGTAGACTCAAATTTTTGCACTAAACTTGTTACTGCCTGTCTACTAGGGCGAGAATTACGACCGAAAATCGGAGTTGACGCTCTTAAAGTAGCGCTCACCGACTCCGTATTTCTATAGTAAATTTTTATAATTTGCAGACGTTGTTCGTTCCTGTACTTTACCATAATGAAAATGTTAAGTTTACTGAATAAACTGACAGTGACAGTTCGATGATTAGTGAAAGGGTGCGTTCACAAATTGAATTAAAAGTTGTCAAGTCCCTATTGGAAAACCCTTTACAAACATAAAAATCAATTCTTATAACTCTATATGACAAAAATTAATTACAATATTTTATAACTTTATTTCGTATCGATATTGTTTTATATTTATTGAACTATATCACTTCATAACAGTATAACTACATTTATATGTATTACGCATACACAACGAACGAGACAAATATTGCTTTTACATGCCAAAAGTATTTGTTTATTTATTAAGTTTACAAAAAGGACGATATTCTAAAATACTGGATTACTTCTAATAGGACAAATCAATACTAATTTGTAAAACATAAGAGCCGCCAAGTTATTGTCACGAGGAAAAACCTCAGACAACTAACAAGATTGTTTCAGCGCATCTGGCACCGCCCGCATAAAGTTTATTCATGCGACAGGGAATTAATGTATATTTACACTGTAATAAAATAATATTCATTATAAAAATACATACTTGGCAGACTTTCTCACAGTGGATTAAAATAATTTTGAAGCAAGATCAAATACGTGGTTTTATTTTGAATGTATTCATAATCAGATTTATGTGAAGCAACAAGAATTTTCTCTTCTCTAAATTTAGAATTAAATAGGATTACGAATATTTGAATACTTCGTGGAAAACTACGAGAAAAATTGTTACATTTCAACAATGTTAGCTGTTAGATATTACAATGGTGACAATTACTATTTCTCAGTATATTGAACTTGAAAGGACTTGGATCAATAATACTAAAGTGCTCATAATGCTAAGACGGTGGTCCCATAAGTAGCCGAGCTGACCTAGAGATGGCGGTAGTTGTTTGCAAAATGACACTATATTAGAAAGTACACAATCTATAAGGCATATGTTTCAAGTTTGAAGACGCCACGTTGTTTAGTATTTGTTTGGCAGCCATCAATAGTGAATGTTTCATAACCATGGATGAAACGTGAGTCCGTCACTTCACACCCTAGACAAAACAACAATCAAAACAATGGACTCAAAACGGAGAACCGGCTCCAAAGAAGGCGAAGACCGTTTCATCTGCAGGCAAGGTCATGGCATCGGTTTTTTGGGATGTGCGTGGAATAATTTTCATTGATTATCTCGAAAAAGGAAAAACTATCAACGGCGAGTATTAGGCGAACTTATTGCAACGTTCGAACGAAGAAATCAAGCAAAAACGGCCGCATTTGGCTAAGAAGAAAGTGTGAAACACCACTTTCTTCTTAGCCGATGCCATGACCTTGCCTGCAGATGAAACGGTCTTCGCCTTCTTCGGAGACGGTTCTCCGTTTTGAGTCCATTGTTTTGATGACAATGCACCAGCTCACAAATCTGTTATTGCAATGGCCAAAATTAATGAATTAAAGTTTGAATTGCTACCTCATGCACTCTATTCGCCAGATTTAGTCCCATCGGATTACTTTCTGTTCCCAAACTTGAAAAAAAGGCTCAGTGGTCAAAGATTTTCTAACAATGAAGTGATGTCGGCATTTAATGGCTATTTTGTGAAGCAAGACAGTTCCTTAAAATACTACTCCATTGTTTCAAAAAATTCCTTACCTGACCGAAACTTCTTTTCAGGAGGGAAGAGTTTGAAGAATCAGTGAAAATGTCATTGGGTACCAAATCTGATGGAAAAAGATGGCTGAAACACAAACTAAAATCTCAAATTTTACCCCCTCCAGTTAAATTTTTTGTGAAGAACTTGATAAAAAGGGGCTGTTCCAAATCGTTTCTTCAGAAACTACTTTCTTTGATTTGTTTAATAAACTGGCATAAGAAGGTTAGTTAAAAAGTCAAGTGAAAACTGGAATGACGCATAGATGGCGATGACTGCAACGTCAAGTGTCAAATTTTAGATAGAGGCCTTTCTTAGTTTCTTCTTCTTCTTAGAACTGGTTATTTAAGAGCGACTCGGAGTTTTTGAAGAGGTGGATAATGTTGAAATTCGTACTATCAATAAGTACTTTTGTTTGAAAGGCTCATGGGCAACAAATATACATATGAGATAAAGGATGGTTTAAAGAACTCGGCTCCTACTTTTCCACTATCGATAAATGTGAACTCGAATTTGGTCGCGTAACTACTTGTAATGCACCACGTAGGCAACGTCCAAAATCTGCCATTATATTGGAAACCGTTGAAAATGTACATATTATGGTGTTTAAAGACCATAGTTTGAAAATGATTTTTCAAACAAATCTCGTTCTTATTTGTGAGTCTCCAGATGTAAACAAATTCGAAGTCGAAGAAGGGAAAGATAGTGTTGGATGTTTCCAATGGAACATGGGGCTATACTTATTAGAATTAATGATTCAGGGCATGTATGACTACTTTAATCGCTCAAAAGTACATTTGCGAAGTTCTGGAATCATTCGCTTTTCCATATATCCAAGGGCTAAATGGCGCCGCAAGACAATGCCCGTCCTCATATTGCAGCTGTTACACTACGGTTCCTGCAAGAGGCGGAATATCAATATTATCAATTGATCTGCGTAGTCGCCAAGTCGATCACCCACAGAGCACGACTATGGTATGCTAGATCGAAGAGTTGATATATTTTCAAATCCACAAATGAAATTACAACAACCACATGCCCTACAATTGGCTTGGAATAAATTTCCACATAGGTCCATTGAATATATTCGTTTGCATGAAATGGCAACTCATTATTAAATTTTCTCTAGGGTGTATAAATTTTTCATTGAAAATTTAATTATTTATTATTCTCGACGCACAAGTTTATGCATTATTTCAGGTTTTTCCATTTAGATATTTTTTCACGCTCTTGTAAGATTCAAATCAAACTTGACCAGTCACTAAAATAATTACAGAGTTAGAATATAAATATAAATTTTTTCGAAAGATGGCACCTATAATAGAACCTCACTTGACAACAAATTGTCCCTTGATATCCTCAAAAGAAATAAAATTATAATAATCTTAATGTCGACTTTTGCTTTAAAAAATGTGCCTTGAGAAAAGGTAATTTTTCTGCAGAAACGTCACAAAAAAATAAAGCATTAGTTCTTCGATAATGGACATTTTTCGCGACTCCGTGTTGTATATTCTCATCACACTATTAGAGTTTTGCAAACGTAATTCTTGGCCGAATCTCGACATAAAACTAACAGTTTGCAGACAGATTTTGATTTACAATCAATAAAACCGGGCGGACGATTTAAAATTCTAGAATTCGGGGACCAAATGTCGGTAACAGTACCCAGAACGATATATCAGAGCTGTCGCGTTGTTGAGAGCATACGCGCAAGAAGTAACAGAATTTTTCTCGGATGGCGACGCCCACGCCCCATCACGCACAAGTTGGCACAATTTTCGGCTGAAAAACATGTATTTTGAAAACAGGAAAATATGCAAATATCTATTCGTATTACGACGTTCTTATATTAGAGTCAAAAGAAAAACAATTAACCTCTTTAACGCAATAAAAAAACTTTATAATTTGAAGTGAGCGATGTTTCTGAAAATATTTTTTGTTACCAGTTTTTAAAAGGGACCACTTTATGTGTCACCCTTCATTTCTTAAATGATATGGATAGGCAGAGCCTCGTACAAAGTGAGATAAGATAGAGAATTAAATTTTATTAAGAACATCGCGAGAGACAATGGTTTTGATTCGGAAATAATCAATTGATTGATTAGGAAAGCTAAGTTAAAAAAGACAATCCGGAATACCGCATGTCTAACACCTTAAAACAATCGAGACAAGTAATTTATATGCTCACCGTGTCACCGAATGACGAAAAATTGGAATAGGGTTTCTACAGAGACCGCTTTTCAAGTAACCACATGTCTGTCACCTCAAAACAATCGAGACAAGCAATTTATATGTGTAACGTTTCACCCATTGATGAAAAATTTAAATAGCGTTTCTAAAGAACCCTGTTTTCAAATTACATTTCGATCCAGTAACTCTATTAAATCTCTTAGGAAATGCGAAAGACAAAGTCGAGTTAAATCGGAAATGAGAGATTTATGACATAAATTGTCTAGATTGCAATAAACAATACACCGGTCAGACAAAACATTCGACAGGAAGCCGGCATAAAGAACATATGGCGGACATAAGTTTAATCGACCTTAGAAAACTAGTTTAGCAAAACACGTGCTAGAAAATAATCGTAATGTGACCGCAAATTGTCTACATTTAATCTACAATATAAGTAATTTCCGTAGATACATTTCAAAAAAACAAAAATCGTGTATTAAACACCGATAAGGATTCAACAACAAATTCTTACCTCTGAAGAAAAATGCCACCGCTAAAAAAGTTCGCAAGTGTAAGAGTGGGGGTGTACTTTAAAATAAGCGGTTAGTTTTTAAAACCGAAATACATTTTGAATTATGTCACACATATCTACAGTGTGTTTGACTTTTGACGATTGAAGTCTGATATGGATTTGTTTTAGTGCGAGTTTTACTGCGGACTAAGATGCGCCACTGTGATTAATTATCTGCTGATGATGACAACTTACGAAGATAATTTGACAAGTAGTGAGAATGACACATAGGTGGCGCTCTAATTGGTAAAACAAATGCACTGTAATTTAGGTTGGCTTTTTATATGTTTACATTCCGATATTTAGATAAATCGGTTGATTAGTTTATTTTTGACAGCTGATTGAAAAAGAAGCAACACGTCGTTTTGTTAAAATGGAAAAAGCAGAGTATCGTGCCGTGATTAAATACTTCGTAATTAAGGGTATGAAAGCTGCCGAAATAAAAGATGAGTTACGGAAAACGCTAGGTGAATCTGCTCCATCATCCGCCACAATAAGTAGATGGGTAAATGAATTTAAACGTGGTAGAACAAGCTGTGTTGATGAAGCGCGCTCTGGAGCACCCAAAATCGTGACTTCTAAGGCAATGATTATAAAAATCCATAATATTATTACGCAAGATCGACGACTGAAAGTGAGAGAGATAGCAGACATGGTAAACATTTTAACAGAACGCGTACACCACATTTTACGAAAGAATTGGGCCTTTTCAAGCTTTCGGCAAGATGGATGCCGCGATTGCTTACGACTGATCAAAAGTTCACTCGTTTGCGCATTTCCAATGAGTGTTTGGACCTTTATAAACGGAATCCGGTTGATTTTGTAGGCGATTTATTACTTGCGATGAAACTTGGATACACTACAGTACACCCGAAACTAAACAACAGTCGGAACAATGATTAGAACGTGGTTCTGCACCTCCAAAGAAAGCGAAAACCACTTTATCGGCAAACAAGGTGATGGCATCAATTTATTGGGATTCAAAGGGCATTTTGGTCATTGATTACCTTCAGAAAGATGCCACAATAAACGGACAATATTATGCAGAACTTCTACAAAAATTAAATGTTGAGATTCGTGCTAAACGGCCAGGAATGGCAAAGAAAAAGATTCTGTTTCACCAAGACAACGCTCCCTCGCATACCAGCACAGTTGCGATGTCCAACATCCACCAGTTGCATTTCCAATTAGTACTGCATGCGCCTTATTCGCCGGATCTAGCCCCTTCCGACTTTCACCTTTTTCCAAAATTGAAAACGGTCTAACGACGACCTTATCATCTTCGTAAATGAGTATTTTGCAAGCCTTTCAGAATCGAATCTTAGAGATGGCATAAGGGCATTGGAGCACCGTTGGAATAAATGTATTGCTCTTTTAGGAGGCTATATTGAAAAATAAAAATTATTTTGTATTTAAAAAATTCGTTTTTCTTTTCCATTCTCACTACTTGTCAAACTACCCGCGTAGTTATCGAAACGCGTATACAGAATACGAACATGATTGTGGAAAGGGGTTTTATTTACATTTTTTGAATTAATCAATCAACCATAGTATCCATTAAAATATACTTACATTATGCAAATAAACTGTTTCTGTAAGATGAATATTTATCAAATAAAAACAGAATATCATTTACAATAGTATTCCCAAATTAATGCTGTTTTACAGAATTGATTGTAGATATCACTTCTATTTTAATTCCAGCATGAACACACAGAATTGCAGATGTGTCATAAGAACTGGCTCTACGAAAGTGGTTTACAAAATTTTAGTCCTAGGAATACACCATAAGAAAATACATCATATTCAAACAGATCTTTCTTCATAGATTACGAAAGCGTAGTGGAAGGGGGAGGGAGGCAATATTAAGATTTTAATACTCTCACTTCAAAGGGAATACATGAAATATTTTATTAGTTAAACACTTGCATGTCTATTCCTAATAACGGGACTCGACAATTGTTTACGTATGGATCATAAACGTTTCATACAGGATAACGAGAAAACTGTAAATTATCCGAAGTGAATAGACAAGTACTTCCTATGGATATATCCTTTTTCGTGACGAGAATGTTCGAATGAAAATCATCAAAATGAATGCGATTTATTTCAATGCTAGCAGAAAATTAAATAAAAATCAACATAAAAATGCAGTTTTACGTCCCAAAATGTTTCCCGTATGAATTTTAATCGACAGAAATTTGTATACAGGGTGAGGTTTTTTTTATTTTTTGCATGAGCTTCTCGGAAACTACAACAGATACAAATTTGGTTACATAGGACAAGAAGTGTAGTTTAACGAACTTTGCTGTTGTATTTCAGCAAAATTTCACAGCTTACTAGATATGTTATTTACAGAAAACTAAATTGCTCCATTTTCTATAACTTCATATAACTACTTTATTATTAAATTTAGAGAAAAGTTCTAAGATACCTTCTACTAACTGGTGTTAACTAATTTTTTATCAGACTCACTCGTATTGAAATAAGTATAACCCAAACTTTTGTTTTTCAAATGGCACCTATAATTGGCTACGACTGCATTAAAAAAATTTCCCGTTATAAAAATGTACCACTTCATATACACAGTCTGTCGCAGAAAAAATCTAACTTTTTTAAAATAGTAATTCTTAGTGACGTCATCTGTTAAAAAAATATGCGTCGGTAAGGTAGATCCTTCACCAAATTTGTGCTTATCACGTACGAGTGTGTATGGGTGGGATAAATGATTTAAAGACGGTCGTACGGACATAAATGACGAGGAACATCCTGGTGCAAAAAAATCTGTGGCTAAGTAACATCGAACTTGTGCGCGAATTTATCAGAAATGAGCCGAAATCGTCATTGCGCTACGTGAGAATGGAATTAAATATTTCCAAAAATTCGATTCATCGCATTTTGACACAGCATTTGAAACTGAAATTTGTGCAAGGTTTGTACCACACAAGCTAGCTGAATTCAACATTATACAAACTTGATTAAAAGACTCAAAAAAGGACGAAAACTTCAGGTATTCTATTGTAACTAGCGATGAGACGTGGTGTTTTCAATATGATCCAGGGACTGAGCATCAAAGCTCTGAATAGAAGAATCCAAGCGAAGAAAGACCGAAAAAAAGCCGTTTGGAGAAGTCAAAAGTGAAGACAATGTTGATTTGTTTTTATAGTTCGAAAGGCATAGTGCACATAAAGTTCGAATCAACTAATCAAACAGTCAATGCTGTATATTATCTTAGTGTTATGAAGCGTCTTTTGGCGCGTATTCGTCGTGTGCGTCCTCAATATTGTGAAAATCATAGCTGGCGTTTGTTACATGATAATGCACCATCTCATCGCTCGACGCTTATCACTGATTTTCTAACAACAAATAGCATTTTAGCGATCAACCAATCACCGTATTCTCCGGATTTGGTCCCTTGTGATGTCTGTCTATTCTCCAAACTACATTTGCCAATCAAAGGATAGTCGGTCGACACCGATCTTGAAGGACACCTCTAAAGATTAACTTAAAAATTCATTCTACATGTTAATTGACCGTGCAAAACGTTGTAGTGAAGCCCAGAGAGATTATTTTGAATGAAATAAATGAATTTTACCAAAATATTGGGTCTGGGAAAAAGTTCGTGGCGTTTTTCCCGATAGGTGGCATTGGTTGCCGATAACTAAAGAACAACAAGTCACAGCGACACCACCGACGGCTCGTTTTTTAGATGACCTTCCGAACGTTAGTTTGAGCGTAGAAACATTATAATCGGTGCAGTGGTTGGAAAGTTATTCGCACTTGAAAATGGAGAAGAATAATGAGAAATTTCGCTATATTCTGCAATATTATTATGATAAGGGGAAGAACGCTGCGCAGGCTTGTGATAAAATTTGTGCTGTGTACGGTGAAGGTACTTTATCGAAATCTGTTGCGCGGAAATGGTTCGCTCGCTTTCGTTCTGGAAATTTCAATGTGAAAGATGAGTCACGCTCCGGTCGTCCAATCACTGAAAAATCTGATGAAATTCTTGAAAAAGTCCAACAAGATAAGCATATCAGCAGTGTCGATATTGGCATGGAGCTAGGCATTGACCACAAAACTGTTTTGAACCATTTACACAAAGCTGGTTACAAAAAAAAGCTTGACGTATGGGTTCCTCATGAGTTGAGCGTGAAAAACATGATTGACCGAATTAACATCTGCGATGCGCTGCTGAAACGGAATGAAATCGAGCCGTTTCTGAAACGTTTAATAACCGGAGATGAAAAATGGATTACGTACGATAATCGGAAGCGTAAAAGATCGTGGATAAAGGATGGTGAGCCGTCACAAGCGTTCGCTAAGCCAACATTGACGCCAAAAAAAGTGATGCTGTGTGTATGGTGGGACTGGAGGGGAATCGTCCACTACGAGCTACTTCCAACTGGTCAGACGATTGATTCTCAACTCTACTGTGCACAACTAGAGAGATTACGCCAGGCGATTGAAAGAAAACGGCCCGAATTGATTAATAGGAAAGGTGTTGTCTTCCATCATGACAACGCCCGACCACGCACTTCTTTGATGACCCGTCAAAAATTGAGAGAGTTTGGTTGGGAAGTTTTGATGCACCCACCTTACAGTCCGGATATAGCACCCTCTGACTATCATCTGTTTCGATCTCTGCAGAACTCTCTCAATGGAATTAAGTTGGTTTCAAAAGAAGCCTGTGAAAACTACTTGATTCAGTTTTTCGACCAGAAACCACAGAAGTTTTTCACCGATGGGATCATGGATCTACCAAAAAAATGGCGAAACATTGTCGATAATAATGGAGTATATTCGGTTTAAATGAATTCGTCCACGCGCCATGCGGGGACCAGTTGAATTTTACTGAAAAAACGCCACGAACTTTTTCCCAGACCCAATATTAAGCTTTTGTTTTTATTTTTAAAAAATTCGGTTTTCTCTGCCACAGACAGTGTAGTTATGATAAATAAATGAAGTATAGGTGTTTTTAATTCTTTCTTGCCCTTAAAGACATAGTTGACTACAACAAAGCAGTACACAAAAGCAGCCTTGACTAACTCATTGCACTGACCAGAGTTGACTCTGAGATTAGTCGTCAGATTTTGTTGATAAACGCAGTGTTTTTTACAAGGTACAGGAATATATGTAGAACAGAGAGAGTTCCCAAATCATGGATTGCATCCACCGCCAAGCATTAAGGAGAATCGGTAATGATTTGGGATTGTTTTACTGGAACACCTGTAGGCGATCTTATTAAAATGGTGTTACAAGTACAGAAAAATTTTAGAACAGAACAGACTTAGAGTTGGTAATGAAATAACAAAAAAAAGGAGACGAACTTCTAGGTAAAGGAAACATTTTATGTTATTTTTATTTAAGCTTTTAAAAATTTCAGAAATTTTTAAAAATTTTTCCGATACTACTTAAATTATTCCGAATTTAAATATAAATTAGTTTTCTTAAAAGAATACATTTCTTCCATCTTCATCTTAATATAACTTAATTACAAACTGCCACAAAATAAACATATTCCAACATAATACTGGCTGTACGTGTTCTCTATGTAGCGATGTTTTGGCAAGACGAACTAATCAGCATGCACCAGATCGACCCACTCCCTCACACGCACACAAACGCCACCATACATTCACAGAAACACCGCTTACACACACACACACACACACACACACACACACGTTCATGGCGAAAGGATAGTGAAGCGGAGGCCGAGGTATGCTAGGCGGTAATCCATTGCCGTGGACTAGCTGCTGGCCGGTGCTTGCTGGTCTACTACTGGAGTACCGACGCTTAAAAATAGAAAACGTACGGCCCCTGGAATCATACGAACAACACTCGCATCTCGTAGAGACTCTCGACTTGTGTTTGTGTGTGTTTATGCATACATTTTGTGTACGTTGACAAACACACCATAGTTATAATAAATGGTCCTGCGAGGTGTGGGTGGGACGTGCACAGGTTAATGTGTGCGCCTTGTTTTCCTTGTTTTCCAAGCTAAATTAAATTGTTGTTCTAGCAATCGCGATGATAAATTATCTGTATTTATTATTCTCGTTTTGTGGTCGTAAAATTTCGAAATTTCGAAATATTTCGCACAAAAAATAAACACATAACGCGGGTTTTTGTACGAGGTTCCATTCATACATATCTATAATGAATATATACAAGTGATGCGATTCGGAAATTGCGTTTGTGAAGTGATTATGCATGTTGTTTCAAATATTTGTTATTACATTAGTATTAAACGGAGACAAGTGTTCCCTGGTGTTCTATTCTTGAAAGATTTCTAAAATGAAACTAGTTACGCTGTTAACAATATTGGAATTTCTCGTAGACCGCCGATTAAAGACTTAACAATTTACTTTCTCTGATCATGTCATTGATGTGACAGCAGCGGCTTCAAGTCCACCTAGATTTATTTTTCATACACTACCGTCCATATTAGTTCGGACACTCAAATACATTTAAAAAAGGAAAAACGGTTAAATTAATGTACTACTGTGGGCAAAAAATAGTAAGACTTTTTAATTTAAATTTCGCGCGAAAACCCATTCGTCGAAATATTTTTTTTCTAGGTTGGTATGACTGTCAGTGACATCTGTGCCAAATGTCACATCAAAATAATCATTAGTGTTTAGTATACGCTTGTCTTTCTGAAGTACAAAAAGTGCATTCGGCGATTTTTACAATGAGTGAAATTATTCAACAAAGAAGTTCCATGAAATTTTGTGTACGGAATCAAATTTCTGGTGCCGAAACGTTCAGAAACAAGGAATCGGTGCTTGAAAATCGACGATTAACAGTCAGAGACCTTACTGGCATCGTTGGAATATCGGAAGGATCAGTGAAAACCATTTTGAAAGATCATTTGGGCCTAAGAAAAGTGAAAGCACGATTTGTTCCAAAATCACTCAATTTTTTCGAAAAACAGCGTCGCGTTAACGTCTGTGAAACAATGCTTTCCGACTATCAAGACAAAATGAAAGGCATCATAACTGGAGATGAAACTTGGATCTACGCTTATGACCCGGAAACAGACGATCAATCGGCCGAATATCGTATGAAAGGTGAGCCGAAGCCCAAAAAACCACGTCAAAGCAAGTCAAAAATCAAGGTTATGTTGACAGTTTTCTTCGATTATCGAGGTGTTAAATTAAGAATTTAAAAATTATGAACAAAGTCTTACTATTTTTTGCCCACAGTAGTAAGTCAAAACTTAAATTTTTTATTGCATTATTGTTTATAGATATTTATAAAGTATAATAATAAAAATTAATTCTAACGTTAAATAAAGAAAGATATCTTATACATTACGCTCATCGAAGAAACGCCCTTTTGCGCGAAGAACAGCCCGTACAAGCTAAGGCATCCGTTTCACGAGTTTTTCAAGGACTCTATTCGGTGTACTATTCCATTCTTCTTGCAATATGTCCCACAAGTGATTTGTTGAGGCAGGACACACTTTTCGGATTCTCCTGTCCAATTCATCCCATAACAATTCTATGGGGTTTAGGTCGGGGCTTCGGGGTGGCCATGTCATTATTTGTAAGATATTATTATTTTGTTCAATATTTAAGAAATTCTTACATATTACCGCTGAGTGTTTGAGGTCGTTGTCCTGCATAAACACAAAATTTTCGCCGATTAAACGTAGCCCCGATGGTACTGCAGTTTCATGCAATATTTCTAAATATCCCTCCTTTCGCAAAATACTCTCTATTTACTTCAAGTCCCCTATGCCGGCGTATCAAAAGCAACCCCAAACAAGCACAGAATTTCTTCCTTGTTTGACGGCTGGCACTATATAATCCCGCAGCATTCTTTGACCACTTGCTCTTCTTACAAAAACACGCCTCGATTGTTCAAACACTTCGAACTTTGATTCATCAGTCCATAAGACCCTTTTCCAATCATCCAGTGTCCAATCCTTGCGTGTTTCTGGCCATGGTTGTCATTTTTGCCTGTTTCCCCGTCGAAATAAGGATTTTCTTTCAGCAAGGCGGCCGTGATGAATTATAGCTATTAATCTTCTTTTCACCGTAGTAACAGAAATTTTTCTTGCACGATCGCGATTCATTTCTGCGGCGATTTCAGGTGTTGTCGATCTCCTATTTCGTTTACTCAGCAATTTTATACGCTCATTGTCGGTATGAGATGTTATTTGCTAACGACCTGAACGTGCCGGATCTCTTAAACTGACCGTGCGTCGATGTCGCTGAATGATATCCCTAACAGTCGATTTATTAACATGTGTCTTTTAGGAAATTTGACGCACTGAATAACCGTTTTGAAGAAAAGCAATAATTACAGAACGGTTTTCTAAACTTGTTTGTTTTCCTGTCGGTGTTTTAAGAAGTTCGCACAAAAAAATACGATCTTATCAATGCACAAATTCTTTGATGTGAGGGCAGGTAAGTTTCGCAAGTTTATTGCTTGCAATATTATCTCAAAAATAATCGTATTTATGGCGCTACGAATTATTCCATGAATTACCGCAATGAGTCATAAAATATAATAGTTATTTGTAAGTGCTCTAATAGATACATTTGCCTGCAATGGGTTATAAATCTCGTAAAGAACCCAATGTAAATACGTTATTTTTATTTAAACGCAATTACATTAGGTATTTTTTTAGAAGAGCTAATATGAACGGAAGTTCAAATATTTTGATAATATTGCTACTATTAAAAGTCTCTAATCTCTGAACGGAGAAAGACCATTAGCGCTCTATTTTGGCCGAGCGTTATTACTGGTAGAATTGATTCACCCAATTTGCTGTCAATTGTTGCTTTTGTCGTACTACGCTTGGGATCAAGTTCGAAGCAGTTGATTCATATTCCTACAGCTGAGACCGAGATTTTGATAAAGGCATCTATGCTACAGTTGCTACCATAAAAAGATTTACGATCTAAATCACAAGTTTTGACCTTTATTTTTAGGTTGACTCGAAATGATGACAAACTGGAAAGAGAACTTTTGCATGTTTCATTGAAAAGAAAACGAACAACTGTGTACTTGGTGCGTAATAACAAAAAACTTTAATACTACTGCATTCTCTCTTTCACACTTTATTCAAGACATGGTCCAGCTGAATGTAAAAATTCATGAAAAAAGACCTGGTTTACAAAAGAAAAAATTCACTTTTCATCAAGACAACGCACTCTCTCACACAGCTCAAAAAACCATCGCAAAAAAACAGTGAATTAAAGAACGAATTGTTGCACCATCCATCCTATTCGCCAGATTTAGCGCCCTCTGACTTCTGGCTGTTCTCGCATCTCAAAAAATTCATGCGAGGAAGATGATTTTCATGGAACTAAGAGGTAATAGTAGTCGTCCGGATTCTCACTTCACGGATGGAATTCATAAATTAGAAGATCACTGGAACAACTGTATTGAAATTCAGGGATGTTATATTAAATACCAAAATGTATTTCAACATTCATAAAATCGTGCTTTTCTTATCGAACGACAAAATTTATTGAACAACCTGGTACAAAAGAAGAAAACGTGACCATTGTTTCGTTTGGAAAAAGAGGGCAAATAGAAAAGAAAGGCGGAGAGGAGGACAGAAAATATATCATTAGAAGTGAAACAAGGATTTGAACTCACGTTATTAGGATGTTGAAAACGTTTGTATCGAAAAAAATAACTAAAATTAATTTTCTTTTCGCATAAAAAAAGTGTTTTCACCTTCCAACGGTAAAGTGGAAAGTACAGTCTCTTTTTCCTTGGAATTTTTTTTAACCAGATTTGAGAAATGACTGGTTCAACTTCCACAAATTGGAAAGGAAAGATAACATTTAGTCCAGCACATCGCGAATATAATAAATACACTAACAATGATAACTTTCAATGATATAATTAATCGAAATGCCAATGCACCTTGAATCCAGCCAACAATTCCAAATTACGTAACGACTATGAATGTGTTAGATGAGTTAGTTAACTCTGCTGGCAACATCTTACGTGCTGCTCCCAAACACCTCCGCCGTCATGCTTATCACACTTAATTACTCCGATACCAAGCGCAATTCCCGATACACCAGATGACAAACTTTTTCGATATGCATAACTTGGATTGATTTTCGAGTCGGCCGGCCAACATTTGCAGCCGTCGATCGACGACTTGCATGTATCTATTTGCGTTAGAGGAGCGCGCGAGAAAACGTGCTCTGCCGCTTCATCATGTGCCGGTCATAGAAAAAAATACTTTTTCGTCAATATTTCGTTCGATTTACAGTTGGCTATTTGTACATAATTGTTTGAATAACATACACATTGCGGTCAGATCGAACCGGATGTTTAAAGAACGAGCTTGGCACATTTTTGACACGCATATGTTACCTATATTTTTTGTGTTTTTACTTCAGTTTCGTTAATGTTTCCTTCATTTCTGAGTCGAGCAAATTAGAATTGAAAATTATTCGGGAATTTCCGATGTAAGGACTTTATACTTTAGAGCACAGGATGTGACGGAGTAGTCGTGTTGATTAAGACGCAGACAATCACCAGGATTAGTTTCGAAATAACCTTTCTGATTGTGTACCTTCTGAATATTGTTTTGAACGTATGCTCCAGTAATTTACCCTACTAGATTCCCTCAAATTTTCTAATGGCATTCTCCTTATTGTTTGTAAAGTTCTTAGTTTCACGAGAAGTAAGTTCTTATTCTAACGATGATGAGCGATTAGATTGCATAATGAAACTACAGCATCATTTCCAAATGCTTGATTTTCTTACTACAAATACACATCGCCCTCTAGAAAATGCCTCAATGATAATAAGATGGATGGACTACATGATAATAAAAATAATGATAATAAAAATAATAATAATAAAAATAATAATACACACACTACACCACCTACTCTACATGAAGAATATATGTAAAACTAGTTGCTTGAAATAAAACACAAATGCAAGAACTCTGGAAAAAACCAAATGCGAAATGTTACATATCGAAAGAGGAAAATTTGAGACTCCTGTGGGTCGAGTAACATTTAACAACGAAGAGTTGGCAAATATGCAGCCGGAAAAAAAGTATTTGGGCGTTGAACAAAATAAAAAGATAAACCATTCATATTTAAGTAATGAATCAAAGGAGAATATTTAGAAAGACTCTATATTGAAGTAAATGCTTAACTTTAAAAACATTTAAATACGTGGATTGCCTTTTAAGTTACGCATATAAAACTGGAAGAAAACAGTAGATAGCTTTTAAAGGCTTCATTGTTTTTCGAAGTATTCTCCACGCATACGCACTCGAACTAACTCTGGAAGCAGTTGCTCCACTCGTTTGTTGGTACAGTCAAAATTGCGTTTTTGAAGGCATCGACTGACGACTGGAACCTTTGTAAAGAAATCGTTGGGACTTAGGTCCAGACTGTACGTTTGAATTCAATTCGACGTTTTGTTGTGTTAAAAATTCAATTGTCTTGCGTGGTTTGTGCGAACTTGCATTGTTTTGGTGGAGGATGATTCGTCATTCAGGTTCGGACTTGTGGCAAACAAATGGTTGTATACCAATCGGCAGTACCAATTCTTTGATCTTGTAAAAACAAATATCGCGACCATATTTTTGGAGACATTTCGAGAACGAATGACTTTTGTTGGCTTTTCTTCATCTTGGAACACCCAAACAGAAAACGGGAATTTATTTTCTGGCTCGTACAAGTAAATCCAACATTCATCACCACTGAAAATGTTTTTAGAATTTCCGACCTTAAAGCGATCTAGAGTTTTTTGAGGCCAGTTCACCCTATCTGCTTACTATTTGTTTCGGTCAACAAATGGAGTATCCAACGGGAAACTAATTTTTTTACACACAATTCTTTATGCAAATTTTTTTCGAATTGAGGTCTTTAAAATCCTCAATAATGTTGCAATCTGGCGATATGCCACATGTCGATCTTCGTTGATGATCTTGCGCACAGCATCGACGTTTTCCTTAGTGGCTGTCATTTTTGGTGAACCTGCTAAGACTAATACGTCCACGTTTGAATTCTCCATACCAATGAGAAATTGTTGACTGATGTGCTGCTTCACTGCCGACAACAGAAGCCAACTCGGCGAGGCATTCTTGATGAAATAATTGTCCTATTATATTATTATTATGAAAAATTATTCCGCAAAAATTGTTCTCGGTTTAATTCCATTTTTCAACTAACTTGTCAACTTTGACAGTTTATTGTAGCTACAACAGTACACGTACCGCACTTAAAACTAAAGACGGAGGTAAATTTTTAGTACTGACATTTGATTAGTAGCGCCCTCTATGCCTCACTATGCAAAACTTAAAAGACATCCCACATATTAACCTTAATTGATTAAAAAATTCTTTAAACCATAAATTGTAGCGTTCTGATAACATGAGCTGATGTATTTGACGAAATAACTAATAAATGAATAGCTAAAACTATACAGAGAAAGGCTAAACAATAGAAATAATCGGATCATCATAAATTAACCTAGAAATTTAATTATGTAGAACTGAAAGTTGCTAAAACTTATACAGTATTTATTTAATGCTTGGTAATGTAACGAATGTTTGTAAGTTCGACAAAACAATGATGTAACACGTTTGGCCATTGACGAAGTTTTCTTTAAAAAAAAAAAAAGAAGGAAAAAATCAAAACGTCACCTAGCGCCAGTAATGGATGGATGACTTTTTATAGTTTCTGGCACGCAACGTCGTATTATGGGTATGTAGAGAGAAAAGCGGGCGACAATAGTTAATCGTAAACAACTATTTTTGAACCAGGCTCAGTTGTAGGAGCTTTTCCGTAATTGTGACTTGAACGTAACTTTCCTTAAAACATATTTACGAGAAAAAAAGAACGCTAGTACATGTGCATTTTAGATAATTTTGAAAAATAAATAAGAAATAAAAAAAAACCCATCTACATTAACTCTTTCAGCCATGCTTTCTTATATATTACTTCAGAATAAAAACAATTGCATTTTTAAGTTAATTAGCGTTCATTTATTATGAAAAACATGTAAAAAAAGAAAAAACCGTTTGGGCTTTTACAAATTAGGGTGGTTAGTATACTAACCACCGTGGCTGTTTGCGTAACAAATCATTAAGAAAAGTTTAGTATATAATTAATATACAAGCAAATTTATTTTCTATGAAAATCTGAAAAACACGTTTTATCTTCTCGTGTACAAAGATGGACTTTACAGGTTTCGCATTGCCATATAGTACGCACCGGACTTTTCTTAGTGCTGCATTTGGCGCACCTTCGAGAAGTGGTTCGCTTTGGCTGATGCGTGCTGCCTTCCAGACGTAATTCTGTTGATACTCCCGGTGTGTGCCGCTTTATCTGTACAGGAGAAGATGCATAGCTATTGTGGGAGCGTTTGGAGCATAATTGGGGGTTCTTCACCTGAGCTGGTGCTAGGATCCCTTAGTAAACACTTCTTCGAAAATTTTTGTTGCTGAGGTGGTCCAGTTCTGGATTATGTTTTTTTCTGGAGTTCCATATACACAAAGGAGTTTGTGACAGCACAGTTTAAAAAGTGAAAAAATATTCGTTGCCATCATTTACGTGATTTTCGGTCTATAGCATAACTGCTTTTTAGTTGGTCGAATTTGTCCACATAGTTCATAGAATTGTTGTATTGTATCATAGCTTCAGGACAAGCTATTTCATTTTTGGCTCCATTGTGTTCCCCGCGAATAACAATACCAGTCTTTCTCGGATCTATATAGTTTGTAAGCATGGAAACTGATCTTTTGTCTTTCCACTTTAGAAAGGCGATATTTGTGTTACTCGTCCTGAATCGTGTTCTCCCCTTTTTAGAACTTTGTTTTCTTTTAGTTTAGGTAAATATTTACGATTTGAGTTTACGGTACCACAAGCAAATATGTTATCTTTGTACAAATCTTCTTGCATGGCATAGCTATTGAAATAATTATCAATAAAGACTTTGTGATTTTTCGATTTCAAATCCACGCAAAATTGTCGAACAACTTTACCACCGAAATCAGTTTGTACTTTGTCACTATCCTTGCCAGTATATATATCGAAATCTAAACAATAGGCGTAGGTGTGATATTCTCTAACTCTATTACATCGCTTTCTACACCCCCGCCACCAGTGTACTTTTCCGGCTCCTCCATTCTGAAAATTTTCTTACATTTTGGTTCTCTCATAATAATTTGAGTAGATAAAGCGCTCGTAGTACCACTACCAGTAGTGTCAGGCAAATTTGAAATGGTTATGTCATCGTTCAAGTCAAATTCATCTTCAGGATTCAGCTGGAGCCCAGAAGGTATGTCACCGAGCACCATCGGGTCCGTTTGCATCTCATAATTTTCTTCTTCATCTGATTCCAGACTGCACACACTTTCGCAATCAGAAGGTATACTTTCCAACAAACTATCTTCTATATCACGTTCATTAACTACACGCGGCATGCTTATAATGCAACATAAATATGTACATTATGTGAAACCTACTATAGTCACAGTAGTTAGTAATCTAACCACCGTGCTACTTACCTTATTTATCGTAGATTATGTAATATATTATAATACTTTTGTTATAAAATAATTAAACAGACACTATACCATAGAGTAACACCGAATTCGTTAAATAATAAATACTCTGAGCATTTTTTATTACATTCGGGAAAGTCCCATTGAAAAACAATACATTACCACATTTTCAAATAAATCTGTTAATCTACCCAGCGCACTCTAGAGTAAAAGTTTCGCATTAAACGATCAACAATGACTTTAAAACAAGTAATTGCTTAGCAAATTGGCACAAGACGGCATAAAAAGTGGTTTTGAGAACCCTTAAATAGGTGGTTAGATAACTGACCACCAAGCCTGAAAGAGTTAATATGTGCATCCTACTAAAACGTAATTCGATAAGTTGTCACCACACATAGGCACACAGTAAAGTTACACTGAAAAAAACTTTATAATTATGTGAACGTCTAGTAAATTGTTCACTCAAACGATATTTGCTAACGTTCCAATTACTAATCCAAAAATTGAATGGCAAGTATTTGTTAATCAATTGTTTCACAAACTAGTGGTTGGTAAATTTTAATTCAGACTGCGGTTAATTGAATTAATCAATTATGGTTAACGTAACCCCTTTCCACAATTTTTTTTACAAATTTTTCCATAAATTTTATACAACATAACGAATGCAAAGGCGTATCGTAACACGTTTAACCTGACTCCAAGGTTTAACCTAAGTCAGTATCCAAAATTCCACCTTTGGGATTAACAGTGAAAATTTGTAATTTTGTCGGCCGAAATAGGAACACATGACGATCTTTTATAGAAAGAGATTTGTAAAGCCATAGGCCAAATAGAAAATGAAAAAACACAAACTGTTTGGTGTCAACGAAAACGTAATTTATAGACTTTGAAACCGCTTTTTGGAAACTGGATAACTGTTACCATCGGCACCAAGAAATCGTAACCCATATTCAAAGACAGTTTACTAACCACACATTAGCAGTGTGTGTTTGGCTTTCAACAGTGTAAGTCTAGTACGGACTTTGTCTCTGTGCGAGTTATGCCGTGGTTTCAGGTCCGAAACTGTGATTATCTATAGATGATGACAACTTAGTTGTCGAAATACGTATGCAGAATACGAAAGTTATTGTGGAAAGGGATTATATTAACTTTAATTGATTAAATTAGTATGATAGTTATAGAAATGTTGCCACGACAGTCCAAAAACTAAGAATTAATCAATAAAATGAAAATCAGAAATAATCAATATTAGTTTCAGTTCCCATTTGATTTGAGACCACGTGTCAAATATAAGAAAAAGTGTTTTGTCGCCATGAAATGAACTTCGATTAACTCATCACATATTGATGACTGATTAGCACCAAAAACTACAAATGAAAAAAGGTATTTGATGGGATAATGGAGGATATAAAATAAATCAACGAAAGAAACAAAAGTTTCTCTTTTGTTTCTTTCAGAGACAAAAATTTTTCAACTACAGAGAACAAACTTACAAGTTGCCCAACAAGACAAGCAAGTAAAGAAATAGCAAAATTAAAAAAAGTTTCAAATACAAAAACTATGACAGTTAAGTGCCGCGGGGGTTGAGTATTTCTTGTCCTTGGTTTAAATTAAACATTTTCCTATCAATATTGTTACGCGTCAGGTATGCAGGTAAATCTAAACAGAGACCTTGGATGATTGAATTAATATAAAACCTCTTTCCACATTAATGTTCGTATTCTGTGTACGTATTTCGACAACTAAATTGTCACCATCAGCAGATAATTAATCATGGTGTCGCACTTGGACCCGCAGTAAAACTGGCACAGAAACAAGTCCATACATTTATCGTCAAAAGCCAAACACACATTGAATTGGAAAAAATATATTGTACAATACGAGTTAAGATATAAAGTATAAAATATACAAACAAAGGTATATATCATGCTAAAACAAGCTAGGAAGAAACAGAATTAATAATTGAGGTAGTAACTGAGATGGCAAAATGAAAGGAATACTAGAAAATAACGATTGGAATTCGGAAAAAGATAAAATTACTGTTGACATAGGTGTACAGAAATAAAGTGACTAGAAGCAACGTCTGAGACTTAAAGGACATAAAACTAAGGTATTTTGTAACACAGATAAGTTAAAGAGATTTAAAGAGCAACCGAAGCTAAGAAATCATTAACTAGGAGAGATAACGAAGACAATGGCATTCCGTTAAGTGAATATAGAGTGTTTCAAACTGCGCGGTTTTTTTAAGAATAAATAAACTATAGATGGCGCACTGAATTTGTCTGGGTATGTGGGTATTTAAAAAGCGTGATGTATGACATTTATAAAAATGGCTTCGTACATGGTACAAAGAATTATTTTATGAAAGTCAGCGTTCTGTGAAAAGAGTATTTAGAAAATTACGTGTATTTTATGGTTTACATAATCGTCCCTCTGAAAACACTATTGGTCGAATTATTAAAAAATTTCAAGAGACCGGTTCGGTGGAAGATCAAAAAAGTGCAAAATACATCAACAACATGGCGTATTTCACTCAAGGATTTAGCTCTGAATGCAAAAAAAACTCAAAAAGGTTCAGATAACACAGGAACTGAAGCCATTTGATCATTTAAAACGTCGTTCATTTGTCAATTTCATCAGTGAACAACCAGCTGATTTTTCTCAAAAAATAATGTTTTCCGATGAGGCACATTTTGAACTTTGTGGCTAATAAACAAAATTGCCGTATCTGGGGTGAGGAAAATCCACGAATTATTCACGAGAAACCTATGCATCCTAAACAAGTTACTGTTTGGTTTGCATTATGGTCAGGTGGTGTAATTGGACCTTACTTCTTTGAAAATATTGCTGGTGAAGCTTTAACTGTCAATGGTGATCGATATCATCGGATGATAACCGAATTTTTGTGGCCTGAATTAATGAATATTGATCCAGAGGATATGTGGCTTCAACAGGATGACGTTACACCCCACTTTGCACACAAATCAACTGATTTATTGAGAGAAAAATTTGCTGGACGTGTAATCTCAAAAAACGGCGATGTTAATTGGCAACTAAGATCATGTGACATGACACCGTTAGACTATTTTCTTTGGGGCTTTGTGAAAAGTCAGGTTTATAAAAACAATCCACAATCAATTTCTCCTTTGAAAAATGAAATTATTCGTGTCATTGTTGAGATAGAGCCTCAATTATGTCGAAATGTCATTGAAAATTTTAACAAAAGAGTGGACGTCTGTGGATCTGCAAGAGGAGGCCGTTCTGTAGATATTATTTTTCGCATATAAATGTCATAACTGATACTTCAATTACCAATACAAAGTTTTTGAAAGTGAATGCAAACTATGTGTTTTATTTATTCTTTAAAAAAACCGCGAAATTTGAAACACCTTTTAGAATCACCAGGAAAAGGAGGACAGGAGACAGGCGTAAAAAATTAAGAGACAGAGGAAATCACGTCAAGGTACGTAACACAATATTCGCGTTTGGCTAGGCAAGTGCGACACCATGATTAATTATCTGCTGGTGATGACAACATAGTTGTCGAAATAAAGGAGTTTTATTTACCTTTTTTTGATTAATTCAATCAAAAAATTTCCATCCTAATAGACGTACCAAAGATATTCGAATGTTCCTAATACTGTACGTTTCGCCCGCAAATATTTAAAATACCCAGTGAATTATATGACATTTGAGGAATTTTAAGTAGCCGCGAAAGCGCGCGCAACAAAAAAGAATATCAAACCATAAACAAGCCGCGAATATGTGCACGTACATACATACATATGTATGTATTCGCTCCAATTTCTGCACGATTCGTCAGCGCGAAAATGCCGTAAATTACGAAGACGACGAAGCATTCCTGTTCCATCTTTTCGAATTGCTACCGGTCCCTTCTGTAATACAACTTAAGATACGCACAATAGTTGAAAACTTGTTCGACGACTGATCGGTTGATTGGATAGTACATACGGATACACGTTAGATTCGCATTTGCATTAACATCAGGTAAATGTATTTTCATTAGTTTCTATTCCGGCGCTTTGGCCTTGAACTTTCTACCAGCTGAATTTATCGCGTTATATATTTAAACTTTCGAATAAATATTTTCGTTTTGCTTGCGGGAGGAGGAAGAGAGAGCAATAAATGTATATGAAAAAATTTGTAACAGCCAGCACCAGGTTCCCCTTACGTAAATTTAAAAGCACTCGTTGAAACGTTCGGCGATGGTGGAGGAGGAAAAGGAACCGCGTGCTAAGTAAGTAAGAAGTAATGGTCTATATTGGCCGACTAACATCCAGCCGCCGATAGATAGGATCTTGGATGATGACGCAGATCCTGCCCGATGTGATCGAAAGACATTTGCACGGCGTTCTGTTTACACAACGTACATACTCTATTATGACTCACCGATTTATTGGCACAAGCAGTGAAAATAGCGATCGCGCCTTTGCGGCAAAAACCAAATATTGGCTTCATAATTAAGAGAAAACTTAATTATTCGTGGAAACAGTGTGTTATAAAGGTTGTTCCAAATTGAACTTCGGTGTCTAGATTTCAAATAAAAACAAAATACAACCATGCCCAGGTAAAAACCCTTATTCTCGGTATTATCCAAGTCTGACGGAAATTAACCGTAAAAATAGTTAATGGTATTTACAGAAATGCGTTTTTGAATACCCTAGTTAATCCCCTATTGAAAAGAATAGGTGGAAAGGGGAAATTGTGGCTTTTAGAAATTTAGTGTCATTCTAGCAGTGGGTGAGCAACGTGCGTTTGTGAGTTTGTGGTAGAGATCAATTAGATTATCCTATTTTTTGACATTGTGTCAGTTATTTGTTGAAGAAAAATAGTGCTACTGCATTCCCAGAAGTTATCAATAGCTGCAATTGCAAAAAAAAATGTTCGCGATGTGCAGTCCGTACAACCATTAGTCGCTATCAGGAGAGTGGGTCGTTTGTTAACAGACCAAAAAGTGGCAGAGAACCCTGTACCTCGATTGGAGAAGATAGAATTTTACAAAGACTGGCTCTCAGTGATAGGAAAAAATCGTCGAAACAGCACGCCAGTGAGCTAAAACAGCGTTATCGCGTAACAGTTTCTGCGCAAACAGTGAGAAGGCGTCTCCAGCGTGCTGGTTTACGAGGGTGTAAAGCGCGACGTAAACCGCTTTTAACTGACGCTCATAAAAAGAAGCGGTATTTATGGGCCAAACAACATGAAAATTGGACAATCGTGAAGTGGTCGAAGATTCTTTGGTCTGATGAATCGAATATCGAGGTATGTAATTACATCTTCATGACTAATATTCTTATCGTTGTATGCGATTCAGTCTACATGTAACATTAAACAAAATTAAGCCTGTCTAAGTGCTAACTGTCTTCTTTTGCCTGGCAGCTTTGGGGACTACCTGGGACGCTATACGTTCGGCGTAGGCAAGGGGAAGCTTATGAACCACAATGTATCATTCCCACAGTAAAATTTGGAGGTGATAGTCTCATGGTTTGGGGTTGTATGTCTGCATACGGTGTTGGAGAAGTGTACCTGTGCGATGGACGGATGAATAGCCAACGCCATTTAGCCATGTTGGAAGAAGTATTAGAACCGTCTGTGCTAAAACTATTCGACCAGGATATTCCACAATACATTTTTCAGCAAGATAATGCGCTCTGCCACAAATCGGGAGCTGTAATGCGTTGGTTCGAGGAAAACACAGATGAGGTATTGGATTGGCCGCCACAAAGTCCCGATTTGTCGTCCATTGAAAATTTGTGGCGTATCTTAAAAACTAAGATCACGGAACATAAATGCGTGTCAAAAGCAGAATTATCAACAAAAATTCGCGAAATATGGGCTGCAATACCACCGGCAGAGTGTTACAATTTAGTATCAAGTATGCCTCGACGAGTGCGAGCTGTCATTAAGGCCAAGGGCGGAGTGACAAAATATTGATAAATTGTACTATATTACTAAATAACACTTTGTACATAATTTTCACAACAGTTTTATTTTCCTCACCTCTCTTTTGACTAAACTATATAAAGTATATATGTATGTATGTACATAAATTCGTAAGGTGTCTAATACATTTGAGCATGGTTGTAATTTGATTGATAATTAGAATTTTATTGCTACCAATAAAAAGTACAAACTGAACATAAAAACCGCGGCTCTGTTTCAACAATTCCACACCTGTTGTTCTCCTTTAGCACATTCTTTAAGATAGTTCCACATGAAAAAGTTGTTACATGCTCGTTTTGTGTGTTCGTAGTTTGCGGATACTACTGTAGATATTAATAATACAATTTTTTTGGAATAATTAACTTCAAAAAGTGCGGTACGCATATTATCTGAAAATTTGGACATGAGAAAGTTGTGTGCAAGATGGTTGCCACGTTTGCTCACACTCGAGCAAAAACAGTGTCGTGAAGATGTTTCAATTGAGTGTTTAGCGAAATTTCACAGTAACAGAGAGGAATTTTTGTGCTGTTTCATAACCACGGATGAAGCATGGGTCCATCACTTCACACCCAAGACAAAAAAAAAATCAAAACATTGGACTCAAAAGGGAGAACCGGCTCCAAAGAAGGCGAAGACCGTTTTATCTGCAGGCAAGGTCACGGAATCGGTTTTTTGGGATGAAAAAGGAAAAATCTATCAACGGCGAGTATTATGCGAACTTATTGCAGCGTTTGAACGAAGAAATCAAGCAAAAACGGGCGCATTTGACTAAGAAGAAAGTGTTGTTTCATCGAGACAATGCACCAGCTCACAAGTCCGTTATTGCAATGGCCAAAATTAATGAATTAAAGTTTGAATTGCTACCTCATGCACCCTATTTGCCAAATTTAACCCCCTAGGATTATTTTCTATTCCCAAACTTGAAAAAATGTCTCAGTCGTCAAAGATTTTTTAACGATGAAGAAGTGATGTCGGCAATCAATGGCTATTTTGAGAAGCAAGACAGTTCTTACAAAGGGTACGAGGAAAGTTTTGCAATCTGACGCAACAACGAATCGTAGGAAGCTGCTTGTTGCTGCATGCTGAGACATGTTCATACGTGCATAGCAGCCGCCGCGCCATGTCGATGGACTCAGTTATTCATTAGCGTGAGAGTGTAAACTGCTTGCGATGGCATCGTGGTCTCGAAATGAGATAGGAGCAGTTTTACGTTATAATTTCGTGCGTGGTTTAAACATAGACCAGTGGTTCGAAGAAATGACTCTTGCACTAGGTGATGTTTGTCCACATCGCACAACGATATTCAGGTGGTACAGAGAATTCCAAAGGGGAACTTTAACTGTGGAGGATGCTGAGAGGCCGGGACGGCTACGAACGTCAGTTACGGTGGAAAACGTTACTACTGTGAGGTAAATACTTGGCGAGGACAGGCGAGTGACCTATCAACATATGGAGGGTACCTCAGGCCTAAATGCGCTAGCAATTCGTTCGATTTCGCATAATCATTTGCACGTGAAGAAACTTTGTTCTCTCCGGGTGCCGCATCGACTGATTGAAGAGCAGATGACACGACGTGTGATTTGTTGCCGGCAGATGCTCAAAGAAGTTTAATAAGGGACAATCTCGGTGTGTGAACAACATCGTGACAGGTGACGAGACTTGGCTGTACTATTACGATGTACCGACCAAAGCTCAAAACAAAGTTTGGATCTTTGATGACGAGGACACACTCGTAGTTGTCAGAAAATCCCGATCTGTAAAAAAAAAATGATAGCTGTATTTTTCAAATCGAGTGGAATTGTGGAACGCGTCGTTTTGGACACACAAAAGACAGTCACAGCTAAGTGATACACTGAACAGTGCCTGCCTAAAGTCATTGGATCTATGAAGAATATGCGGCGAAAGTCAAGAATGGACACCTGGTTCCTCCATCACGATAATGCTTCGCGGCAGGATTGGAACTTCTCGAGCACCCTACAGTCCAGATCTTGCTCCCTGCGACTTTGCACTATTCCCGCCTGTGAAAATGAAGCGAAAAGAGAGGCGGTTGTCTGGTGATGAGTACCTTCTGCGGGCTTGGGACAACGAGTGTGCTTTACTCCCTAGTGAAACTTGGCAGAACTGGTTTAAAGATTGGTTTCGGAGGATGGATAGGTGTATTGAGTGTAGAGGAAATTACTTTGAAAAAATTATTATAAATAAACGAAGCTGCATTACAGAACTTTCCTAGTACCCTTTGTATTTAAGTACTTTAATAAAACCACATCGTGAATTTGCAAAAATAAATAATTTCGAAATTTCAGTATGAACTCGGCTCTTTTAAAACTTCTAATTTATCTTTGATATTTTACTACAAACACGCACAAATTGATCGCTTAACTTACAGCTATTAATTATTCCACTCGAATAAAGAGAAGAAAGAAAATCATAAAACAATTAAATATTGCTATTTACAAGATCTATTGCGATTAAAGCGCTTACAGAACAGAACGATGCTATTAAATTCTTGATCGCAGAAACAGCATGTCGCTCGTTTTAGATTTAATGATTCCAACGAAAGCCATTGTATTACATAACGTTTTCGAAATAGAATTCTTTGAGTGTCCAACTAAATCGATTATCGTCCAAGGCACGCGTCGTTGTGAATAAATCGAAAATAAAATTTTCAAAAGCTTCGGAAAAGTATTAAATTGGATCATTAGAATGTTTTGCAAAATAACTTCAACCCTATAGAGACTTCTTAACTATAAGTGTATTAACGAAATAGTCCACGCAAAGAATACTTAGATACGAAGATAATTAAAGCTCGTTTACGTATGTAAGCTTCTAAAAAGGAAGAGCTACAGCCCAAGTGCTTCGGAGAGAAAACGGATTGAGGGAGTTATGATAGGACACAATGAGCTTCCGAGTTTTTTTTGTCCAAAATTGCGTACCAATTTTATGCCATCCTCTTCGGTACACTTTCAATTTATCTCTGAAGACGTCTTCCTTCCCAAAGATGTGGAAAGTCCGCAGAATAACGCCTGTTTTTAAGAAAGGGGATTCTCGAAACATCTACAACTATAGACCAATCAGTATTCTCAATGTTGCCAAAATTTTCGAGCATCTTCTATACCAGCACTACCAGATATAAATGAGGGATCACATACTATCGATAGTTTTCTGTCTTTATACCTGGGTTTCGGCAGGGACAATTGAAATAACAGATGTGAGCGCGTTTCTGGGAAATTTACCAATAATATCTAGATCATTATGTAAATTATACAATCATATTTGTTAGTGTAAAATAATATTATAATTTTCTTTAATCCTTTTAGAACTTGTATTCAGGATTAATACTTTTCCTGAGAATATTTATTTAAAAGGGTTTTTTATATTACAAGATTGTAATGGTTCTAAGAAACAATTTATAGGAATTTGTGGTACCCCATGTTGCAATCTAAGAAAAATTTAGTATTCGCCTATGGTAGAATCTGTCCGAGTAAGTTGTAATACAAGTGTTCATACACATACAAACATACAAATTGCCAAAAAGAAAGGAATTGAGTGCAGAAACTCGTAGTGCTATAATAACATTACAGGAAGAAAGTTGTCACGGCGGACAATAGCGTGAAAATTAAAATTAAGATCATGCAGTGAAAACGTGCATAACAACGGGTGCAATGCGACCAAAAAAACATGTCGGAAGAATAAAGATGATCGCTAGATAAGATTTGCGGCTGGACCTGTTATCTAAACAGAATAGACGGTTAACAGCTCCATAGCTTCGCGCAGAATTAAATAAAAATCGTGAAAATCCAGTGTCGGATCCGGACTAAAAGGGCGATTTGCTGTTCGTAAACCTTTGCTACGATCGCAAAATTGTAAAAAACAATTACAATGGGCCAAGAAGCTCCAACATTGAAATGTGGAAATGTGGAAGCGAGTTCTGTGAACGGACGAATCCCAGTTCCAAGCGTTTGGAAGTAATCGACACGTTTTTGTTCGCAAACGAGTTGACGAAAGGACAATACCAGAATGTGTTGTGGCAACAGTTAAACACGGTGGAAGTTCAGTTCTTGTTTGGGGATCATTTTCCTTTGATGGTTTTGGAGATTTGCACAGAATTGATGTTTTTTTAAGAAAAGATTGATATTTGAAACTTTTAAAGGAACACACAATTCCGTCCGTAATTAAATTGATAGGAGGTTTTTATTTCCAACAAGACAATGACCCCAAACATAGTGCCAAACTTTGTAAGGACTATGTGAAACTAAAAGAAGAACTTGTAAATGTGATTTTGCCCGCACAATCGCCCGATATGAATCCTATCGAGTTGCTGCGGGATGTACAATTGGCCTGTAATATATTGGCGTACGCTGATGATTTAAAAATATTTTGTGAAATATAAAATTTGGAGAATTGACTGAATCTGCAGAGAAATCTATGTATCATCAATGCTCGATGCGTTAGCAATGGATCAACTATTACTAACGAAGAAATGACACAATTTATTGCCAGGGCACTGGATCGTCACTCTCAAGTAGACGTAATTTATATTGATTTTGCCAAAGCGTTTGATTCGATCAACTATGGTCTACTGTTGATTAAACTTGTCGCACTGTTTCTCTGTGTGTCCATTAAATTCAAATTAAACCATCAAACAAAAAATTATTTAATAGAAGACAATGGATTTTCTAACAGAAGCCAGAACAACGTAACAGTAACTTCAACAAGATGACCTATCATCGGAATCTATTGAAGCTTCGAATTGATCCTCTAGAATTCTGAATTAAAATCTATTAAATCAACAACTACGATCAGAATTAGAAAACGTGGTTTATCGACAAGGTCCATTGCAATTTGGAAAGGCTAAAGTGAACGTTGGTGAAAGTAACAAACAATTTTCCAATATATGCAAATAGCGGCCTAGTCTTGGAACCATAAAATCCACAAGATGAAAGTCTGGACTATAAAACGAACAATAATCAAGAACAGCAACTTTAGCCGAACTTGATACATTGTCATGAAATAACAGAACACCTCCTGACAGTTTTCCTATTTGACCCTAACAAAATTTCTGAAGCAATGGACACATTAAACTTGCATGATATTCTCCTGCTATTGACTACACTTCTTCATTTGAACAATCAGCAAGATTTCCTGACGAGCCCAAGAAAAATAGAGGATTTCTTTAGAAGATCCAATCCTTTAACACACAGCATCGAACTGTATCAATTTAGGCAGGATTGACGATTCGTAAACAGTTAAAGAAATTGATTCCAAAAATGTCTTCGCAAGTCAAAAAGTTTAGAACCGCTGGAAGCAACTTTAGAGTAAGTAACATTATTGCAAACACACTCTTACTTTTCATCTACTAACGACGCGTTCTTGAAAGTCTTGAAAACAATATTTTTGAGTTGAAAATAGATTCTTGGTAAAATGCAAATTACTGTTCAGGAAAATATTTTTAAAAATATGTTGTATTAAGCAATGTTTTTTTTAGTGGATTTATCGAGACCTTAATTGATAGGAATCGAATTGTAGAAGTATGCCTGCGTATTAAATATTATGTTGCATCTTTCCGCCTCACATAATTATAATACACGTTCGTGCGAACGTGCAAGTACTTAAATAAGAAAAGCACTTTAAGTGAATACTTTTGGCAGTTTGCCTACTGGAATAACGCACCCGCGACTGCAATAAAACTCTAAAACGGAATACAACGTTTCAAAGCACTTCGAACCATTAAAACAAGCCGTATTCACTATCCGTGCAAAGTCGGTAATAAAAGTTACAACGTGTCAAGAACGGAATAACTATAAGATATTATAAAAGTTGGACAAACGTTAATCAATACACGTACAAAATATTACCGACAACTGACAGAATAGTGTCGTTAAGAAATTAAATTCTAAAAATTTGGAATGAAAATTTCACGTACTCTATCGAATAAACCGTTAAGTAAAAAATTTCTACACAGCATGTAAAATATTTCGTTGGCAAATGTAAACCAATAAACGCAAGAGGAAACGATCGAAATTCTTGAATTTATACCAGAAATGATTTACAGTAATATCTGTCATGATCAGAGTTGGGATGTTTTCCCGCGGACCAAGTACGTACTGAATACACAGCGCCTCCAACAGCGTATTGTAATAACAACAAACGCGACTGCAAACATCCCATAAAGAGTGTACAACACCAAAATAAAAAATTACGCAGCACCAAAAACGCAATTTACGTTTCATTTACTGTTCATGATAATTGCTTATGATTTGAGACTTCATCTACTCGATAAACAACAGTTTTACGACTTCTGGAATAAAGACAATCCCATCTGGAAGAGCTTTACAGAATTATATATGAACTATGCATAACGACATCCAAAACATGATCAAACCTGTAGTGGTAAAAGACAAGCAGCTGTAGTTATGTGTCGACAAAACGACAAATCGAAAAATAACTATTCTATTTTGAATATTATAGTGCGTGTTCTAGATCCTGTTAAAGCGACATTTCCCATTATATTAGCAAGCGGTAGTGCTAGATGCGCTAACGAATTTTCAATTTTCAACTGACCAACCGTTGATGTTTGTGGACGATGGTGCAGCGACAAATTGTAGTGTAGGGTGTTCCCTTAGAGGAAAATGAGGGACTTTTACGTGTGACGTGTAATGCTTTACACCTTATAGCACCAAGTATTCGACAATGTTATCCAGGTGTTAAATATCAAAAGAATATTTTTGAAATCTCCCAAATGAATTCGAGAAATCCAGACGGTGCCCCGGTATTCCTGAACCACCAGAGCCAATTCTCACACTTGGGGGGGGGGGGGGGGGATGTTTGAAAGCAACTCTCTATTATTGCAAGAATTTCCAAGAAATGAAATCTGTTGTACCACAATTCAAACCTAATGAAGGAAAGCCAGAAAAGATTTGAAAATAGGTCCGTTGAAAGCGATTTAAAACAAACTGAAGACAATTATAAAGGTTTCTTTGATTCAATAGAAAAATTTCAAAACGCTAGGTTGCCGTTCATGAAACCAATGCAAACTGTAAACGATGTACACTCAGTCATTTGTTCTACAAGTGATATAAAAAATGCACGTTGTAGAAAAGTTCGAGAGTGTTATAAACAAATATTTCGATTTTATCAGATTAAGACAAATGTGTGATGGTGCGTGCATAGATCCGTTATCTACTTCTAAAGATTATTTTAATCATGCGTGTATTACATCCGCAGATGTCGAGCGTCATTTTTTAAATATATGATCATGTTTTCAGCACGACGTACGTTGCTCTCCAAGACAAATGCGGAAACTTACGTCATGCTGCAGACATTTTGTCTGTCTTATTCATTTTGTGTTACGCAAGGGCAGCTGTGAATAATGTGTGTTATTTATAAAATAAAACACAAGTGATATAAATAACGCGTGCATCGCAGGGTCGCCCGTTCGTTTGTACATTCCCTCGTTACGATCCTGGCCCGTGGGAGAAATATCCCAACTCTAGTCATGATGCCAGGATATTTGTGCATAAATTACGGACAGGAAATGAAGCATAAACATATGTGCAATATCTGTTAACAGTTTATAATCGAAGAATACGCGCATTACGTAAGCTAATGAAATAAAAAAAAAGTTTGTGTTAACCTTACCTACACAATTGCAGCACAACAAAGACAGTACATACCTGGAAAACAATAGTTGGATAAATATAAGTTTTAGAAAATGAAGGGCTATAATGCATAAACAAAAAAAAATTTAAAAGGATATTTTATACTATTTACGCTGCAATTACATATAATTATTAGTTTTTTGGCATTGTTATTTATAAGCCTTGAAATAAAAAGAAAACCGTAACAAATCTGTCTCCGAGTTCACATTATTTCCAGTAAAAATAGGTCCAAAATAATTTGCTAGTTAAAAATACATTACATCGGCGCCTACTGACTGTTTCTTTCATATTATTTTCGCGGTAAATAAAACAAATTGGCGATTTCGTAAAAATTAGCCCCCTACTATCTAAACTACGTTAAAAAGGATGTTACGAATATTATATACAGAGCGTTGGAAATTACTGTCGTCGCCCGACTTTGAACAAAGTCAACGATACAAGGTTTGACCGGATAGATAAGTAGCGATGTAACGTGCGCAATAATATTTAGAAAGTATCAATCTGTGATGTTAAGCAGAATGCAATTTCAGAGTAGGATACCAAAATATTAAAATAAAATATTGAAATAGAAATTGATATTTTCCGAAAAGAAACCAATGTCAATAGATTCATCACGGCGGACTCAAATCGCAGCATGCAACAAAAGATGGCTTCATTCGATTTTCTTATTAATCGTTTGATCAATTTCCCACTAACAAATGTAAGATATGAAAGAGAATTGAACGTTATTAAGAATATCGCGAGATACAATGGTTTTGATTCGGAAATAATCAATGGCTTAATTAGAAAGGCCAACATAAGAAAAACAATCCGTGACACTATATGTCTATCACCACAGAGCAATCGGGATAAGCAGTTTGTTTGTTTACCTTATCATCGTATGACTAAAAATCTAAATAGTATTTTTAAAGAGCGCGGGCTTCAAGTCTGTTTCCGCTCCAATAATTCTATTAAAACGCTTTTAGGAAATGCAAAAGACAAAATCGAAGAAAATAAAAAATCGGGAATCTACCGAATTGAATGTTTAGAGTACAGTAAACAATACATCGGCCAAACTAAAAGATCGATCGAAACCCGGTATAAAGAACACCTTTCGCACATAAAATTCAACCGACCGGAAAAATCGGGTATAGCGAGACATGTATTAGAAAATAACCACAGTGTTAATGTGGATTGTTTACATTTGATAAAAAACGTGTATAATTATCGAGAATTAGACACGTAGAAAGCATGCACATCTTAAAAAATTTAAACCATGTGGTGAACAATAATGAGACCGGTCCCTTGCAATCGACCCTTTTCTGTCTGCTTAATGTCAGAGGAGGAACACTATAATAAATCACATGCAGACACTTGTCGGTCTTGACCGTAATTCCCTTTTTTCAATGTAGTTCATGCTAGTTTAAGTAAAAATAATTTTTTAAAAATCTTGTGAAACAAGATCGCGTACGGAGTTTGATTTTCGTACAGTTGCTTTTCGCCGTGTTTTACCAGGTGCGACACTTTGAAATTATCTGCTGATGATGACAACTTGGTTGTCGAAATGCGTATACAGAATTTACAAAAGTTAATGTGGAAAGGGGTTATATATCAACCTTAGTGATCAAGTTAATCAACCACAGGCTCCATCAAATTCAACGATCTGCATAGACTTGAAAAGAGTGTGGATTAACACAGTGTATGTACTGTCTGTTTATGGGAACGGTTAACAATTTTATTTATGGACACACAAACAATAATAATAATAATAATAATAATAATAATAATAATCTTTATTAGTCCAATAGCAATAACTACTTACAGGATAGAAAAATAAGCAATTTTTGGGGTAGATTTTACATATAAAATTATACTACGTGGGATGTCTTTTATGTTTTGCATAATGGAACACAGAGGGCGCCACTCGTCAAATGTCAATACTAAAAATTAACCTCCATCATTAGTTAACCTAAATCCAAAGTTTCAGTGCGATACGTGTAGTGTTGTAGCTATAATGAACTATCAAAGTTGATAAGTTAGTTGAAAAATGGAATTAAACCGAGAACATTAACGGGGAATAATTTTTATAGTTTTCGAAGACAATCATCTTAACAAGAATGCCTCGACGAGTAGATTTCTGTTTTCGGCAATGAAGCCACCACTTCAGTCAACAATTTCTCGTTGGTATTGATAATTCAAACGTGGACGGATTAGTCTTAGCGACGATCCAAGTTCACCATAAACAGCAATCACTCAGGAAAACGTCGATACTATTCGAAAGATCAGCAACGACGATCGACATGTAACATATCATCTCATATTGATAGCGTGTGCAGTACCTTGGCTAAGGCGTGTTTCACCCTGAAGCTGCTCCGCAAAACGTGCAATCGGAGTACTCTATTAGCGTTCTATCACGCCAATTTCGTGTCTTCCATGAGATATGGGGTGATACACTGGGGTGTATCGCCGGAAGTAGTTAAAGTGTTTCATTTGCAGAAACGGGCCCTCAGAATCATCTTTGTGATGGGCCACAGGGACTCGTGCAGGGAACGCTTTAGAAAGGATTCGCTTCTGACTTTTTATGATATTTACATACTTGACCTTCTTTGCTTCGTGTTTAAGCACAAGGAGGCATTTTCGAATGGGAATGTAAAGCACAAATATGAAACAAGAACCGACCATTATCTACTACCTACTTCCCATTCTACTACTGTGTTCCAAAAAGGTACATATTTTATGGGCTGCAAACTGTATAATAACTTACCTCATAGTATTAAAAGTATCAATAACTTCCCCAATTTTAAAAACAATATTAAGCAGTACTTGCTTGCGATAAACTGTTACAGTTTAAATGACTTTTTATGTAGAAATTTGTAGTATTTCCTTTTCTTTTTAGTGACGTATTTCTAGCGTATGGTATGTGTATTGTGTATGAGCTGCTATTTTTTGTATGTTCAGATAGTATGTACATATACTTGGTTTTTGAAATAAAATATTATTATTATTATTATTATTATTATTATCGCCAGATTGAAGCATTATTGGAGATTTCAAAGACCTCAATTCAAAAAATTTTGCATCAAGAATTGTGTGTAAAAAATTAATTTACAGTTGGATGTCGCATCTCTGGACCGAAGAACAGAAAACAGCTAGGGTGAATTGTTGTCAAAAAAACTCTAAATCGTTTCAACGCTGGAAACTCTAAGAACGTGTACAACATTGTCAGTGGTGATGAATCTTAGATTTACTCATACGAATCAGAAAATAAACGCCAGTCGTCTGTTTAGGTGTTCCAAGTTGACGAAAAGTCAACAAAAGACATCCGTTCTCGAAGTGTCTCCAAAAAGATGGTCACGACATTTGTCTCGAAAACAAGTCGTGTAGCAACAATTCCTCTACACGATCAAAGAACTGTTACTGCCCGTTAATATACAACCATTTGTTTGCCACAAGTCATCGTTGAGTTTCGAGAAACCAACCCCAAACGACGAATCATCCTCCACCAAGGCAATGAACGTTCGCACACAATACGCAAGATAATTGAATTTGTAACGGAACAAAACGTCGAATTGTTGGGCCATCTTTCGTACAGTGCGGGCCCAAAGTCCCAATGATTTCTTTACCTTTCCAAAAATTAAGAACGGACTGTGTGGTCAAAGGTTGCAGTTGTCAGAAGAGTATTCTATTGTTAAACAGAAATAAATATTTAATTACATGTCAATAATTCTAAGATCTCATAAACGATTCCCTTTTATGATTAATTCACATCTTTTGTTGAAAAGAAATACATTATTCTAACTTCGCTTGCTACCCGAAAGAGACTTGCTAAAAATACTTCATACTTTTATTTTCTAGAGAGAATAGTTTTATAATCAATTCGTAGGTAGGAACTAGTTGCATGATTCAGCGAGACGTTAATTAATTTATTGCCGATTTCGCTCCAACTATTTAGTAACATTGTAATGAATAGATAAGTTGTTTAATTAGTTTCAATATTACTTCTGACAATACGATTAAATATAAGTCGTGTTTTTCTAACTCTTTTCTTTAACAAATTAAACTTGAATTTTCAAGATTTGTAGGAAATTATAAAAATTATCCTTCAGCACAATATAGTTTTTTTTATTTTGGAAACGTATTTTGATAATTAAGTTGTCGTCATTAGTAATAAAAAATAACTATAATAGTTTACAGTTTAGATGAGAGTCGAAAGAATGTTCAAGGTCTTTCAATTCAAATACCCTGAAGTTGAAAACTTTCTGAGGGAAGATCAGTAAGATTAGTTAGACTCTCTTAATTGCAGTTTCAATATTTAATCAGTGAATAAAGTCTTAAAAAGTCTAAAGTACCGTAAGCTGAAGATTTAGTACCTTTCCACTTGTTGTTAAAAGGAATCATTCTATTATTAATAACACCCTATCTACTACATATGTTTCATGGATTGACCAATCATCAGGCAGATTCTGTGTTATTAATGAACGATTCCTTGATAGCGTCTATCATATCATTACGATACAGAAAAACAGTGCATGTTGATTTTCCACTTGATAATTTTTTTTTCCTATCACTAAGCTAAAGAAGACAGTCTTTAACCAGTTAAGTGCTTTCGACGTGTATACACGCCATCTAAATCTCCACTTTGGTGAGGTTGACGTGTATATACACTACCGGTCATATTTATTTGCCCACCCTTAGTTTTAACCAAAATTATTAAACTATCAAATGTGTACTGAAAATTTATTTATTGTACCAACACAATAGTGTAAAATAAACATAAAACAGTTACATATTTCTTATATAAAAACTTTATCATTAATTATTTTAAATTTCGCTCTCATCAATGTGCCCACCTTTATTTTTGATAATTGCGGCACATAACCGCAGCATCCTTTCAAATAATTTTTGCAGTGTATCTTCTGTAATTTGTGCCCAGGCTTCTTGAAGTTGTTCCCACAGTACAGTGGTGGATGATAGAGCACGTTCTCGAACCTTCCGGTCCAATTCTTCCCAAAGAAGCTCTATTGGGTTCAGATCAGGACTTTGAGCTGGCCATACCATTATAGAGATGTGCCCTTGCTCTTCTAGTTGACGCAAGTAATCGCCACACAATCTAGAAGTGTGTTTCGGATCGTTGTCCTGTTGAAATACAAAGTTTTCGCCAAGAATCCCTAGTCCTGAAGGAACAGCGTTATTTTCTAAAATTTCCTTGTAGCCTTCTTTTCTTAGGATTCCCTCAATTTTGACGAGATCGCCTACAGATCTTCCACCAAAACACCCCCAAATCATTACTGAACCTCCTCCATGTTTTACGGTAGGCGCAATATATTCTGGCAGTATTCTTTCTCCTGCGGATCTTATTACAAATATTCGTCTTTTACTACCGAAAAGTTCAAACTTCGATTCGTCTGTCCACAACACATTATTCCACTGATCAATCGTCCAATTCTTATGTTCTTTAGTCCAATTTAGTCATTTTATCTTGTTTTGCTTTCGTAGTAGTGGTTTTCGCAGAGCAATTCTTCCGTATAAACCCGCTTGCCTTAGCCTTCTCTGTACCGTGGACACACTAATTGATGTAGCACGCGCTCTATTCATTTCAGCAGCAATTTCTGGTGCTGTTTTTCGTCTATCGTCTACTTATCCGTATTAGATGCCGGTCATCTGCAGATGTCGTCGCTTTGCGTCGTCCAGATCTTCTTTTGTTGGAAAATGTACCACTTTCTTCAAATTTTTTAACGTTATAATCAACGGTTCTGCGATTTAATCGTAATTCTTTTGCAATTTCGCGATTACTTTTACCCGTACGATGATAAGCAATTATCATAGCATGCACTTCAACAGATAGTTCCTTCGTCTTCGGCATTGCATTAAAATATTCACAATAACTCTATTTCACTGTTTTCGCAACAAAAGATGAACGATGACTGACATAAAATTTATTTTCCTTTTTGAATAACACATCCTAATACTGTAATTGGTTAGTACAATAACACAATATTGGTAATACCTTTCGGAAATGCAGGTAAAACTGTTAATACCGTAGGGATTAGCCTATATAATATTTATGGTATTTTTCCAATTTATGACACCTTTACGATATATCATAAACAATTTAAGATTTTCGTAGAAATTCATATGGAATGACTTCCACTAATAATATTGTTGAATAATTATAATACAGATTTTTCGAAAGATAATCCGTATTTCAGGAAACACATAAAATTGGGGTGGGCAAATAAATATGACCGGTAGTGTACGTATAGAAAATAAAAACATTGATGTGGTAAGGGATTTTACTTACACTGTTAAGTCAATTCTTTAAAATAGTAAATTTATTTTTTAGTATTAGCTGGCTTTAATTTTTTAATTTTTAAACTTTAATTACTTGGCTAAATATCAATGGATTGTAGTGTACATACATCAATCTCTCCCTTCTCTATTAAGTAGTAAATAATTATTTAATACGTGTAGGTAGATTTTGCAATGTCACTGTACGAAATACGTGATAATTCTAACTTAGCAACAGCGCAAATAAAAAGCTCGAAACATTTTATTACACAGATGTTATTTCGTATAATAAAAGAGAGAGGGTGGTGCATCAATTCACTTGATTTATACAGGCCCATGTCGTCCTGGGACCTCTATTCGGCGCGCGTGCCAAGAAAACTATTACAAAGGAGATGTTAGGACCTGTTTGTCTGGCTACATCACCTAATGGTCACCATTAGACACACAGAAAGGACGGAAATAATACGTTACTTCAGTTCAATTTCTTTTCTGTTAGCTAATTTCGATAATCGTCTGTTATTTAGAGGAGACATTAATTTCTTCGTGTTTGTATTGATTACAGAATGAGTGCATTGGCATCGACCAATTTAAATTTAAAATATATATGAAAGTACAATCAAGACAATTTATAATCAACCTCGAACATTTAATACGTGGGCTTCGTGAACAAACTGTATTACTAAATTGCTTATTCAAAAATAAATCTAATTTGTTGGTATGGAGTCGAGTTGTGAATGTGTTAAACGCAAAATGTATGATTATGATTTTGTCCAGGTCAGTAAGTACATTGTGCCAACGAAAGATGGCCGAAAATTCTTGAAAACAAAATAATTATAAAGATTTATCACACGTCTCGACGGTCTAATCTGTTTATTTTCAAATCGTCACCCTAATTTCGTCTTTTGTTTTTTAGAGTCTTACTTAACTTTAGATTTACATGACCGATAGTCCAAGGCCGAGGTCGAAACGAAAAAAGATTTGTTGAACCGAAATGGACGTGTCATAAACAAGGGGGGTTTTTGCACCATCCCTGACCCACTCGCAATTAAAAATTTGCCAATATTTCACTTTCATTTTTCTACATGGTCTCCATAAAGGTTAGCACATTTTTCCCGTCGATGTTCTAGCATTCCTAATGAGCAACTCAAGCTTAACTCTTCGACACTATCATATTTTATACATTTTGTTCAATTTCAGAAGTTGTTACAGGTAGGGATATCAAGTGTGAGTTGTTTGAAACGGCCTTTGAAAATTCTATCCAAAACAGACCAAAGAAATATACCATTCTATCAGGCATATGAGGCCATAACTCCAAAAATTGTGACGTCGCAGACATGTAGAATATATAAAATTAAGAATTTTTCAGAAATATTGAGTTTTTGGAATTACTTAATTTATTACCATAAAAAGTTTCCATTCTGTATATAAGAAATTGTCTTTTCAACAAGAGCTATTTGATTTGAAAACGAATCATGCATTGCTTCCAATATCAAGCATGGACGAGGATCAGTAATGGTTGGAATTTATTCTGCTAGAACATCTGTAGGTAATCTTATTAAAAATAGTCGATATTCTAAGAAAAGAACGCTACAGAGAAATTTTGGAACAGAATGCCGTTTCCTCTGGAATACTAATTGGACAAAACTTTGTGTTCCAGCAAGACAACGATCCCAAACACGTCCAAATTGTGTAGGGGGGTATTTAGAGGCATTTAAAAGGGTAGGGATAATTATTATTATGAAATGGTGTCCTCAAAGCCCCCACTTGAATCTCATAGAATCGTTACGGGTTGAGCTAGACAGACAAGTCCAAAATCAAAACCATTCTACTACGGACTCAACTACAGAATACAGAGATTATGTCAGGCAGTAATACGAGGGTAGCCGTTTATATTGGGTCTGGGAAAAAGTTCGTGGCGTTTTTTCTGTAAAATTCAACTGGTCCCCGCATGGCGCGTGGACGAATTCATTTAAACCGAATATGCTCCATTATTATCGACAATGTTTCGCCATTTTTTTGGTAGATCCATGATCCCATCGGTGAAAAACTTCTGTGGTTTCTGGTCGAAAAACTGAATCAAGTAGTTTTCACAGGCTTCTTTTGAAACCAACTTAATTCCATTGAGAGAGTTCTGCAGAGATCGAAACAGATGATAGTCAGCGGGTGCTATATCCGGACTGTAAGGTGGGTGCATCAAAACTTCCCAACCAAACTCTCGCAATTTTTGACGGGTCATCAAAGAAGTGTGTGGTCGGGCGTTGTCATGATGGAAGACAACACCTTTCCTATTAATCAATTCGGGCCGTTGTCTTTCAATCGCCTGGCGTAATCTCTCTAGTTGTGCACAGTAGAGTTGAGAATCAATCGTCTGACCAGTTGGAAGTAGCTCGTAGTGGACGATTCCCCTCCAGTCCCACCATACACACAGCATCACTTTTTTTGGCGTCAATGTTGGCTTAGCGAACGCTTGTGACGGCTCACCAACCTTTATCCACGATCTTTTACACTTCCGATTATCGTACGTAATCCATTTTTCATCTCCGGTTATTAAACGTTTCAGAAACGGCTCGATTTCATTCCGTTTCAGCAGCGCATCACAGATGTTAATTCGGTCCATCATGTTTTTCACGCTCAACTCATGAGGAACCCATACTTCAAGCTTTTTTTTGTAACCAGCTTTGTGTAAATGGTTCAAAACAGTTTTGTGGTCAATGCCTAGCTCCATGCCAATATCGACACTGCTGATATGCTTATCTTGTTGGACTTTTTCAAGAATTTCATCAGATTTTTCAGTGATTGGACGACCGGAGCGTGACTCATCTTTCACATTGAAATTTCCAGAACGAAAGCGAGCGAACCATTTCCGCGCAACAGATTTCGATAAAGTACCTTCACCGTACACAGCACAAATTTTATCACAAGCCTGCGCAGCGTTCTTCCCCTTATCATAATAATATTGCAGAATATAGCGAAATTTCTCATTATTCTTCTCCATTTTCAAGTGCGAATAACTTTTCAACCACTGCACCGATTACAATGTTTCTACGCTCAAACTAACGTTCGGAAGGTCATCTAAAAAACGAGCCGTCGGTGGTGTCGCTGTGACTTGTTGTTCTTTAGTTATCGGCAACCAATGCCATCTATCGGGAAAAACGCCACGAACTTTTTCCCAGACCCAATAATTTGGGAACTAGCAACACTGTTAGTGTTGCCTCCCATCTGATGATTGCATCGTGAAGCTTGTCATTTTTGACAATATATGTATTTACCTTTCCATTGTTGACAGTAACTTGAAAATTTTATATCAGCGAAAAAATGGAATTAACTCGCGAACATTTTCATGTAATTATTTTTCATAACTTTCGGCGTGGATTATCTCAACAAGAATGCATCGATGAGCTGAATTCTTTATATGGTGATGAAGCACCATAGAAAACTATAGTAAATCGTTGGTAGTGAATTTAAACTTGGTCGGCGTTCTTTGGACGATGAATTTCGTGAAGGTCGTCCCACAAATTTTATTGTGTCGGAAAACATTAATGCAGTGTCTGAATTGATAATGCAAGACCGTCGTGTGACATACCGTGAGACCGAGGCATCTATAGGTAGTAGTAACCCCAGCGTGCATAAGATCCGGCATGAACATTTAGTCGTTAAGAAGCTAGGTTCACTTTGGGTACCACATAATTTGTAAACCGCTCAAAAATGGACTCGCGTCGATTGGTGCCAAGAAATGTACAAAAAATACAATGGCGGTGCTTCAAAGAACATTTCTGAAGTCGTCACAGGTGATGAATTTTGGATCTATACGTATGAGCCCAATAGTAAACAGCAGTCGACTGTGTGGGTATTCCAAGATGAACCAAAACCAATAAAAGTTGTTCGCGCTAGAAGCACATCAAAACAAATGATCGCCTGTTTTTTCGGAAAAACCGGTCACGTTGCAACCGAGCCTTTAGAGAGTTGTAGAACGGTCAATTCCGAATGGTACACAACTATTTGTTTGCCAAAAGTTTTTGAAGAAATAAGGAAAACAAACCGAAAACGACAGATCGTTCTCCACCATGACAATGCGAGCTCTCATGGGTCGGTTCAAACAATTGAATATTTGACCGAGCAAAACATTGAATTGATGAGTCAACTCTGATCTAGCACCCTGTGATTTCTTTTTGTTCCCACACGTGAAGAATAAACTTCATGGACGGTTTTCTACGCCGGAAGAGACAGTTGAGGCATTCAAAACTCATATTTTGGAGATACCGCCTTCATAGTGACTGCAATGCTTTTCGGATTGGTTTAAACGAACGCAAAAGTGCATCGATTTTCAAGGAAAATACTTTGAAAAGCAATAAAACTATTTTCGATAATAAAAACTTTCTTTGTTTGCTTTTCCCGAAATATAAACGGCTACCCTCGTATAAGCTAAAAGTGATCAGCGACGTATCAAAAATTTAAAAGAATTTTTTATTAAAATTGTTTGAAATAATATTTTTTTTAAGATTTTAAGACATTTCTGTATAATTATACAATAAAATTTAAATTTTGTAGTAAGTATTACACTTGTTTTCCTATTTTTTTTTTCTTTGTGGGCAAATACTTATGGCCGGTAATATATTTTCGAAAAGTTCTTTATGTAGCTAGCACCTGTATTATTTATGAATAACTTTTCCAAATGTCGCAAATATTTTAAATTTCACACGGGGCAATATAATATTATTATAAAACTATAAGATTGCTTAATTGGAGCATATATTGTATTTTCGTATTTGAATAATAAAAGAAAAAATATATCATGCCAAAATATTTATAAACGATTAAAATTTAGTTTTGGGACGACGGGCCTAGGTACACGAATGTTTTCTAAATGTTCAGATTACTTATTATTTATTGTTTTTGGCAATGCCTTACTATTTTTTTTTGCAGTAAAGTTTTTTTCCGTCCAAGAAAACATTATATTTAGGCAGTCGTAATTTTCTTACTAGAGCAATAGAAAAAAAAACCACACGATTAGAGAGACGGATAAAAAGTGGCCTTAAAATCCACAAAAATATCTAACGAAACCGTACTAGACATCAGGTGATATACAGAACTTTTTTAAGTTAGCGAATACGCTTGTTACACAAGAAGTGTGAAGTTTTATTTAAGAATTTAATAAATACACAGTCAGCCACAATGTAACAACTCGTTTGTACACTACCGTCCATATTATTTCGGACACTTGAATTTAAAAAAGGAAAAACGGTTAAACTAATTTATGTCCAAACTTAATATGTTTATAGATGTTTACAAAGTATAATAATAAAAATTAAAGTACTTTTAACATTAAATAAACAAAGATATCTTAAACATTCCGCTCATAGAAAAAACTCCTTTTTGCGCGAAGAACAGCCAGTATTGGGTTGGCAACTAAGTACTTTCGGTTTTGTAGTATAAAATAAAACACTTTTTTTTAAACAAAGAATAGTTTTTAATCAATTATATATTTTCCATTTTGCTCAATGACCTTTTGCCATCGAAATATCGCAAGAAAATGCAATACCATCGAGACTACGTTTAATCGGCGAAAATGTTGTGTTTATGCAGGGTAACAGCCCCAAACACTCAGCAGTAATATGTAAGAATTCCTTAAATAGCGAACAAAGCAATAATACCTTACAAATAATGACATAGCCACCCCAAAGCCCCCACCTAAACCTCATAGAATTGTTATGGGATGAAATGGACAGGAGGATTCGAAAAGTGTGTCCTAGCTCAAAAAAAAAACACTTGCAGAACATATTGCAAGACGAATGGAAGAGTATACCGAATAAAGTCTTCGAAAAACTCGTGAAACGGATGCTTCGAATTGTATTGGGTTGGCAACTAAGTACTTTCGGTTTTTACTGATAGAGAGCGTTGCTTTATTTTTTGTATAACGTATGTTAGTGCTGTACTTTACCGTTTGCCGCGTGATACTAGTCACGTTGACGTAACTTCAGAAGCAAGTAGTGCGTGATTTTTATTAAAGCTATTAGTTGTGGGTTAATTTTAAATGGAGTGCAGAAACGAACATTTTCGACATATTTTACTATTTTATTTCCGTAAAGGAAAGAAAGCTGCTGCGGCTCACAAAAAGATATGTGAAGTTTATAGTGCTAATTGCTTAACAGAGCGCACGTGTCAGAATTGGTATAAAAAAAATCCGTTCTGGAAATTTTTCCCTCAAAGATGAGCAACGTTCTGGTCGGCCTACTGAAGTTGATGATGACCAAATCAAAGTCATAATTGAAGAGGATCGTCATATAACTGTTCGAGAGGTTGCGGAGAGGCTACGTGTATCGCACACAACAATTGAAAAACATTTAAAATGTCTTGGGCTAGTTAGGAAGCTTGATATTTGGGTACCTCACGAATTGAGAGAAATTCATTTAACACAAAGAATCAACTTTTGCGATATGCACCTTAGACGAAATGAAACCGACCCTTTCTTAAAAAGAAGCATCACTGGTGATGAAAAATGGGTCCTATACAGTAACATAGTTCGAAAACGATCATGGAGCAAACACGATAAACCAGCTCAAACCATATCGAAAGCTAAATTGCATCCAAAAAAGATCATGCTGTCAGTTTGGTGGGATTACAAAGGTGTTGTATTTTTTGAACTGCTTCCAAGGAACCAAACGATCAATTCTGATGTTTACTGTCAACAATTAATAAGACTGGATGAAGCAATCAAAGAAAAACGGCCAGAATTGTCAAATCGGAAAGGTGTAGTTTTCCACCAAGATAATGCAAGGCCTCACACATCTTTGGCAACTCGTGGGAAACTATTGGAGCTTGGCTGGGAAGTGAGGCCATATCCCCCATACAGTCCTGATCTAGCACCATCTGATTACCATTTATTTCGAAGTTTGCAGAATTCTTTGAATGGTAAAACTTTCACAAATGACGATGACCTTCACTCGCACCTGGTTCAGTTTTTTGCTGATAAGGACCAGAAATTTTATGAGCGCGGAATCATGCAGCTGAAAGAAAGATGGCAAAAGGTAATTGAGCAAAATGGAAAATATATAATTGATTAAAAACTATTCTTTGTTTAAAAAAAAAGTGTTTTATTTTATATTACAAAACCGAAAGTTAGTTGCCAACCCAATATATTTAGTATCGGGGTTCTATGTAGGAAGAAATAAATTGAAAAAAATGCAAATGCATAACTGACTGACAACATAAATCTAAAATAGACAAAATTACAACGTACATACATGATCCACTCGTAATCATATTTAGGCAAAGACTTCCCTGAGAGAATATACCGGTTTTAATCTAGAAATAAATCCTTCCTCTTATAGGATATTAATGATGCGTTTCCAATGCGCTAAATCTTTAGAATCTCATGAATATATGCAACTGTTTGTTACCAATCAGTTGTATATAATTTACCATTGTCGTGGCTTTATCCAATTACTCTTTGTATGACAAGCCGTACAATGCAGTAAATGAGGTTCATTACGCATATATATTAAATACCAGTGGATGCTTTGTCAGTGCGTTTCTATTGGTAACGCTCAGTTGAGCCTTTTTAACAATACACACATAAATAGGTGTATTAACAAATGATTATTCCTTTTCATTATTCGAAGCGCGACATTGTTTTTCTTGCTCGGTATAAATCGTTCCATATTGAATGTAATTTATTCCAAATTACAAGATTCTTCTTAATGCTTCTAACTCTTTTATTGGAGTAATAATTGATGTTTTAAATACGATAAAGGAGTTCTCTTTTAAATTATGAAATGAATATTTTTTACCCAGGCGAATCCGTAACTAGCGCACCATAGTCTAACAAAGAAAGCCTTTGTTTCACAGATTGGCATTTCCTCAAAACAAAACTGTCAATATTTTTGTTTATTTCAAATGTAACGACGCACATAGGTCAAAATTCAATATTTATTTACGCGGCCGAAATTATTTGTTCACTTATATCATTTCTCTATGATATTATATGTCTCGTATGAGTATTTATTTTGATTTAGTTAAATTTATTTGGAAATTTAAGTAAAACAAATCATATGGAACGCACATAAACATTTATTTAACCCAAAGAAACACACACAAAACAAAACAAATTATGCAAAATTATTTCAATATTACAAACACACATTAATACAATAGAGGAGTAAAAATAACGTACAGTGCTGTTTAAAACAAATTCTGTATTTACACTACCGGTCATATTTATTTGCCCACCCCAATTTTATGTGATTCCTGAAATACGGATTATCTTTCGAAAAATCTGTATTATAATTATTCAACAATATTATTAGTGGAAGTCATTCCATATGAATTTCTACGAAAATCTTAAATTGTTTATGATATATCGTAAAGGTGTCATAAATTGGAAAAATACCATAAATATTATATTGGCTAATCCCTACGGTATTAACAGTTTTACCTGCATTTCCGAAAGGTATTACCAATATTGTGTTATTGTACTAACTAATTACAATATTAGGATGAGTTATTCAAAAAAGGAAAATAAATTTTATGTCAGTCGTCGTTCATCTTTTGTTGCGAAAACAGTGAAATAGAGAGTTATTGTGAATATTTTAATGCAATGCCGAAAACGAAGGAACTATCTGTTGAAGTGCATGCTATGATAATTGCTTATCATCGTACGGGTAAAAGTAATCGCGAAATTGCAAAATAATTACGATTAAATCGCAGAACCGTTGATTATAACGTTAAAAAATTTGAAGAAAGTGGTACATTTTCCAACAAAAAAAGATCTGGACGACGCAAAGCGACGACATCTGCAGATGACCGGCATCTAATATAGATAAGTAGACGCGATAGACAAAAAACAGCACCAGAAATTGCTGCTGAAATGCATAGAGCGCGTGCTAAACCAATTAGTGTGTCCACGGTACAGAGAAGGCAAGCGGGTTCATACGGAATAATTGCTCTGTGAAAACCACTACTACGAAAGCAAAACAAATAAAATGACTAAATTGGGCTAAAAAACATAAGAATTGGACGATTGATCAGTGGAATAATGTGTTGTGGACAGACGAATCGAAGTTTGAACTTTTCGGTAGTAAAAGGATATTCGTAAGAAGATCCGCAGGAGAAATAGTACTACCAGAATGTATTGCGCCTACCGTAAAACATGGAGGAGATTCAGTAATGATTTGGGGGTGTTTTGGTGGAAGATCTGTAGGCGATCTCGTCAAAATTGGGGGAATCCTAAGAAAAGAAGGCTACAAGGAAATTTTAGAAAATAACGCTGTTCCTTCAGGACTAAGGATTCTTGGCGAAAACTATTATTATTATTTCAACAGGACAACGATCCGAAACACTTCTAGATTGTGTGGCGATTACTTGCGTCAACTAGAAGTGCAAGGGCAAATCTCCATAATGGTATGGCCAGCTCAAAGTCCTGATCTGAACTTAATAGAGCTTCTTTGGGAAGAATTGGCCCGGAAGGTTCGAGAACGTGCTCTATCATCCACCACTGTACTGTGGGAACAACTTCAAGAAGCCTGGGCACAAATTACAGAAGATACACTGCAAAAATTAATTGAAAGGATGCCGCGGTTATGTGCCGCAATTATCAAAAATAAAGGTGGGCACATTGATGAGAGCAAAATTTAATAATAATTAATGATAAAGTTTTTATATAAGAAAAATGTAACTATTTTGTGTTTATTTTACACTATTGTATTGGTACAATAAATAAATTTTCAGTACACATTTGATAGTTTAATAATTTTGGCTTGGACTAAGGGTGGACAAATAAATATGACCGGTAGTGTATATATTTTACAACGTTTTAAACAGATATTTAGTGGGAAAATGCCTCTTTTCTACGTAACTTCCATATAGGTACCCTGGTACCCGGCGCAATAGAAGGTATTTTTTTATTTTTTTTTTTTTATATTTTTTAATGAAAAGCGAAGCCAATAGTCTACACATTTCACATTGATCAATGGTTTCGATTTAGGTACCGAAGTTTTGTCACCACTTGCATGGAATATCATCGGAGCCCTGATGATGATGCCCCATAGAAGCCGTGATGAAACATCAGTAATAAAATTGTCAAAGACGCGGTTCCTCTTTGGAAGCCAAGAAGAAGAAGGTTTAAATATTTTACTTATAAAGTTTAATATTATATAAAAAAAATCTTAGTCATTAAACATAGAAAGATTCAAAGTATCGTATAAAACTAAATATCATTCATTGTTTTATTAATCGTATAAAGTTTTAAGATAAAATTGAAAGAGTTTAATTTTGAGTTGTTCTGCTTTGATTTATTAAATGCGATAGCCAGTAGATACTGATTTTTTAAAATATTTATCTTGACCCATATCTCATTAACGCGGTGTACAATCTCATGACCTTGAGATAGGGTAAAAATATAAATAAATAAGCTAAAAATAAGTACAGAATAAGTGTCTATTCATTAACACATTTTACTAGACACACAATTGCTTAAAAATAGTTACAAGTTCACTAAGTCTTAGATATTAATTCACCTTAATCACAGATTAATAAACTTTATTGTTTCATAGTCAAATCCAAACATAATATTTAATTTAATTGTACATATGATAAATTAATTTAAAATCCAAGATACACGTGAAAATAACAATCGCGCTCCAGAAAATGACGAGTGCGATCTCGTTGAAACGTCGAAAGAACGGTTCTCTTCGAGACACAACTAACGTGCAGTTTAGCACCCGAGAAAATACATCGTAATGGTACGTCCGGAAACACATAAAGTGTACCATATATACGAGGGATATCCAAAAATAAACGGAATTTCTCTATAAAAACCTGTATTTTAGTTTATTTACTAAAAAACATTAACAATTTCAATATACTCGTACTTTCCACTTAACTTTATACACTTGTCCAATTGATTATTCCATTGTTGGAAACATTATTCGAACTCGTTTCTGTGTATGACTGTGAGCTGCTGTGTCATTTTTTTCTTCACATCTTCCACGTCGTTAAAACGATGTCTTTACATGCCTCTTCGTTCGTGGAAACGAAAAACAAAGGCGCAAACATATGAGTGTAAGGGGCGTGCGGCAAAGGAGCCATACTATTTTAGCCAACAACTGACGAAGTGATAAGGCTGTGCGAGCAGGTGCATTTTCATGGTGGAAAAACCATTTCCCGTCTGTGAAGCAGTCTTCTCAAAACCTCCAACATTTCACAGCCGCACACTGTTCAGTTAAGTTCTACGAGGGAGCGTTTTTATATTCACGGAATGAGCGGGTTGTAGAGGGGGTGAGTAGGCGCATTGGGGGCGTGGCCTGTGCAGCGACTCATGATTAGTATAAATACGAAGTTTCATTGTTATTAGACAGTTAGTCTTTGAGCTATCGTCAACCAAGTAACATAATCAGGAGTGAAAAGTGAAATATGGAAAAAATCGAATATCGTGCCGTTATAAAGTTCCTTACCAGGCAAGGAAAATCAGTCGCGACCATAATGAATGAGATGTCATTGGTTTACGGCGACTCTTGTCCAGGAAAAACCATGGTGTACAAGTGGCATAGTTTATTTAAACAAGGAAGGGAATCCCTTGAAGACGACCCGAGGCCGAGCAGGAGCATTGAGGTGACCACGCCAGCCAGCACTTATCCAAAAAGTTGAACAAATTGTACTCGAAGATGCTCGACTAAAGAAGAAACAACTCGCAGAAATGGTTGGAGTATCCGATACAACAATTTTTAAAATCCTACACGATCATCTCGGCATGTCTAAGGTCGGCGCAAGATGGGTGCCGAGAATGCTCACGCCGCCGCAAAAACAACAGCGCGTAGAGTGTTCGCGTGCATTTTTGGACCTCTGTAATGAAGACAAGGATGGTGTATTGAGTGGACTTGTTACTAGAGACGAAACTTGGGTTTATCATTATGAACCTGAGTCCAAACAAGACTCCATGCAGTGGCATAAAAAGGGCACAGCACCTCCCAAGAAATTTAAAGTGTCACAATCAGTTGGGAAACTCATGGCAACGGTATTTTGGGACTCGGAAGGAATATTGTTGATTGATTATAAAGATAAAGGTGTTTCTATAACCGGAGAATATTGCGCTTCAATATTAGAGCGACTAAAAGAAGCCATGAAAGAGAAAAGACGTTGAAAATTGACAAAAGGTGTTCTGCTTTTGCACGACAACGCGCCCGTCCACAAGAGCCGCGTTGCGTTAGCTGCCCTGCATAAGGTGGGCTTCGAAATTGTGAATCACCCACCCTACAGTCCAGACCTGGCCCCGAGTGATTATTACCTGTTTCCGAAAATGAAAAAGGAGCTGCGGGGTAAAAAATTTACTGCCGATGATGAAGTCAAGGAGGCAGTTTCGGCGTATTTTGCAGATAAAGAGAAATCATTTTTTTATGAGGGTATAAGTAAATTAATTGAAAGATGTGAAAAATGTATCCGTCTTGCAGGTGAATATATTGAAAAAGAAAAATAATTTGGTTTTTTTATTTCCACCCCTTGTCCCCCATTCCGCGAATATAAAAACGCTCCCTCGTATATTGCAAAAAACGATGAGCAAACGGAAATGCTTTGACAAAAAAATGCACTGTAACAAGACACAACATTATCCGGCGAAAGAACCTACTCTACCAAATGCAGAAGTTGTCAAGCGCAGTTAACGGCAGGAATACGTGCTACACAAACCCCACCCACAGCGCTGCCATTCCGGTTATTTTTGGGTACACCCTCGTCTATAGAAGGAATTTTGAAAATACAGCTAAAATGAAACACTTGCCTATAATTTTATAACGCAAATATATTTTCTTCGCTATTTCTATCGATAGCTTCTGTTTTACACTGGTACATTGCCTACTTACATTTGCCTTTTAAAATTTTTTTCAGTCCCAATTCCTGACTTTCCATTAACATATAACAACAATAAATAAAAATATTCTCTTAATAAAATCTAAAATTCTAAATATTAATGATCAGATTAGTTATACTTTAAACAGACCTATTTACAACAAAGGTAAAAAAAAGGTTTTAAAGCGCACAAATGAGGGAAGCACGTTTAGAGTTCTGTGAACATCCGTTCGCAAAAATTAATTCTTAATTAAACCGAAACACAATGAAATTCCAATCAAAGCTACATTTCATACGTCGCATTGAGTCTTCAGACAGCGGCATAAACAAAGTTCCTTTACCTAACAAACTAACGACATTCTCGTTAAACCGCTTGAAAGCACGAACGCGCAATTCACCAACAAAATCCACTTCGAAACTAACGGGATGAAAATAAAAAAACGTAAAGCTCCCTGCCAAAAAAATAAATAAACAAGTCCATCCTGTTGATAAGGTCAAATTTTACAGGAAAAACTAAAAGGTTATAAAATTATCTTTGTCGTTGTAAGCGTCGAAGCGCGTTTAATTTTATTATACTTTTACTACGTGGGATCTTTATAGTTGAACTTGATCTTGGCGTAAAACGATTTAATAAAAGTATGAACGGACATAAAAACAACAGACCAGCCAGTGTATTTTAATCACATTCAAATACAAAATTAGAAAAATGTCAATAGTGTGTGTGCACGTGAGGTTCTTCGTTATCTAATACTAACAAAGGACGATGTTACCAAAAAGATTACAGGAATGATGCAATAATACAACTTCAAAACTCAGTCATGATTTACCTTGCATTGATAAATGTCTTACTACACGAGGGTAGCCGTTTATATTTCGGGAAGAGCAAACATAGAAAAAATTTTATTATCGAAAATAATTTTATTGCTTTTCAAAATATTCTCCTTGAAAATCAATTCACTTTTGCATTCGCTTAAACCAATCCGAAAAGCATTGGTACCACTGTGAGGGCGGTATCTCCAAAATATCAGTTTTGAATGCTTCAACTGCCTCTTCCGGCGTAGAAAACCGTTGACCACGAAGTTTATTTTTCACGTGTGGGAACGAAAAGAAATCACAGGGTGCCTGATCAGGGTTGTACGGCGGATGGCCCATCAATTCAATGTTTTGCCCGGTCTAATATTCAATTGTTTGAACCGACCTGTGAGAGAGTTGAATGATCTGTCGTTTTCGGTTGGTTTTATTTATTTCTTAAAAAACTTTTGGCAAATAAATAGTTGTGTGCCATTCAGAATTGACCGTTCTACAACTCTCTAAAGGCACAGTTGCAACGTGACCGGTTTTTCCGTAAAAACAGGCGACCATTTGTTTTGATGTGCTACGAGCGCGAACAACTTTTGTTGGTTTTGTCTCACCTTGGAGTACCCACACAGTCGACTGCTGTTTACTATCGGGCTCATGCGTATAGATCCAAGATTCATCACCTGTGACGACTTTATAAATGTTCTTTGAAGCACCGCCATTGTATTTTTTGTGCATTTCTTGGCACCAATCGACGCGAGTCCTTTTTTGAGCGGTTGTCAAATTATGTGGTACCCAACGTGAACATAGCTTCTTAACGAGTAAATGTTCATGCAGGATCTTATGCACGCTGGTGTTACTAATACCTAGAGATGCCTCGATCTCACGGTATATCACATGACGGTGTTGCATTTTCAATTCAGACACTGCATTCATGTTTTCCGACACAACAACAATTGTGGGATGACCTTCACGAAATTCGTCGTTCAAAGAACGCCGTCCGAGTTTGAATTCACTATACCAACGATATACTGTAGTTTTCAATGGTGTTTCATCACCACATAAAGAATTCAGCTTGTCGATGCATTCTTGTTTAGATAATCCACGCCGAAAGTTATGAAAAATAATTGCACGAAAATGTTCGCGAGTTAATTTCATTTTTTCGCTGACATACAATTTTCAAGTTACTGTCAACAATAGAAATAGCGACCGGATAATAAAACTGTTAAGGTCAATATATTGCCAAAATGACAAACTTCACGATGCTATCATCAGATCGGGGGCAACACTAACGATGTTGCCAGTTCTCGAAATATAAACAGCTACTCTTGTATTTACAAAATTGGTCTAAAGCAGAAGCCATTTTATATAATTTAATTGTTTCATGCAAAATTTACCTCCCAATTTGGAAATAGTACTCGACCAATTTTTGTTTTATTATTCTTTGTTGCTCTTATCGCCCTGTGGTATTTGCTAGCCTAAGTTTATAATCAATGCTATTAAAGGGTTACAGATCTCTTTAAGGTTTTAATTTTTCTTTTATTTAGCAGATTTGTATGATTATCATCATTATATTTATTTGAAGTTATTCCCAGTGTTTTGTAATTAATTGACGTAATAGTGAGTCGGTATTTTGCTCTGTACCGCTTTTTTTTTTCTGCGAACGTCCCAATTTGAGCCGCATAGAAAATGTTGGCATGATTGCATAGTTCTCTCTATCGATTGCTAACGTCAACAGAAGTCTACCATCGTTCACGCTATTAAAAGTTGAAGTTTGGACATTGATTGCGCGTATTTATTTAAAAAAGAAATTCATCCATTAATTTATCGAATTATAATTGGATTGTGCCAGATAATTCGATAAGCTTCGAACACGTGGCCGGAATTTAATTTTGGATTTAGCACAGGCGTCTTATTGGAAGGACGAGTTATTCTCATTAATTAACCCTCGAAACCAACTGTTAGGTATGAAATTTGTAAACATTGTATGAAACAGTGGCCTAAGATTTCTCTTTATTTTTTTTTCTGCCGTGACTTAAAGATTACTACCTTCCTTACCTTTGATTATACTTTAAATTACTTAGTGGCCTCGAATCATATTTTTATGTCTTTCGATATCATCTGATTAAGAAGTCGGATCTTAATCTGGAGTCTTAAGGTTTAACGAAGCCATCTGGCGCTTTACTTTACGATCTGATATATCAGGAAATTGAAATTAAGCCAAGGATCAGGGACGTTCGTAATTATTAAGTAGTTTATTGTTATTTCTATATGCCTTGTAAGGCTGTGGAATCTATTGTTTAATTTATATGCAACTGTTCAATCTAATTACAAGTTTATTTAAGAGCGGTTATATCCTAAATGGTACATTTATGCTAAAGGTTAAATTTGAGGGCGAGCTGGTTAAACTGAAGGTAATTATACAATTATTTATTCAAACATTACGAATAAAGCATCGAAAAGAAAAGACATCTAATCAAACTCAGACGTACAATGTTTCTGCAAAATGCTCAATTATTCCTTTTTAGATCTGAGATGTTCTACATAAAAAAGTTACTTTATCGAAGTTATTAAAACTTAAAAATAAAAGAAATTGTATCTACTTTATTGTCCACCTACTGTAGACATGGATAACCATCGTCGTGAGATCATTTTGCATTTACAATATCCCATTTGTTTCATTTCAAATCATTACGACGGATCATTTATCGCAGAATGGTAACGGCTAAAAAACAGAGCAGTTAAATCAAGCCGAATAATAATTCAGTCGACCATAAAAATCGGGACTAATGTCAGAGGTACGTACACACAAAAAAAAAGAGAATGCTCCGGGCAGCAATAAAATTTTTCAGTAAAAGTCTTTTTATACTCCCAATAAAAATATAATAAGTACCAATTTCGAGATTTTTTCAATGTTCACGTTTGTTTTTATGATCCCAATTAATCCGGAACACATTAACGTAAAATGTCCTTTGAAAACATCCTTTAAATTATGATCTGTAAAGGTTATATTCTGCGTTAATTTAAAAATGTCAGGTTTTGATTGATGTGAAATTTTACATGATAGAATACAATTATAAACGAAATATTAACAAATAATAAAGTTACTATCTGCTTCTGGGTTTCCGGGCTGGAATCGCGTCACTAGTATATCTGCCGACGTTTCGTATACAAATGGGTACGAAACGTCGGCAGATATACTAGTGACGCGGTTCCAGCCCGGAAACCCAGAAGCAGATAGCATGGACTTCGACCGCGGAAGTCTACGTACCAAATTAATAAAGTTACTAATTAAATGTAGATTTTAATTTCTAAACATGTCCTACGGCAAGATGAAAAAGCTTAGAGAAAGAGATTGAGTATACACTGTGCACAGTGTGCGTCTTGGCTTTCAGCGGTACGGATCGTGTGCGGAATTAGTTTTTTCGTACGGGTATTTCTTGCCGTAGTTCTCCAGGTGCGACACTGCTTAATTATCTGCTGATGATGACAACTTAGTTGTCGAAATACGTATACAGAATTACGAAAATTAATGTGGAAAGTGGTTATATATCAACCTTCGGTGATTAAGTTAACCAACCACAGGCTCCATCAAAATCACCTTCAGATCATAAAAGGATTAAAGGAAATTATAATATTTTACACAAACAAATATGATTGAATAATTTACATAATGATCCGGATATTATTGATAAATTTCCCAGAAACACGCTCACATCTGTTATTTCAATTGTCCCTACCGAAACCCAGGTAAAAAGATAGAGCGATTCTATCATTAATATGTGATCCCTCATTTATGGCCAGTAGTGTATATGTTTTTAATGTTATTATCCAACTCATAATGTTTTTGAATTGGTAGATCTACTAAATCATAGTTCCTAAGTAATCTACTGTCTCGTTTAAGTGAATGTCATTTTAACTGGATACTTGGTCTTATTGATTTAGGAAAACCCCAGCTTTTTACACATAACGGGTGGGTCATCTATCGGTTTAAATTTGAACCACCAGTTATTTCGAATCTGGCAATACTTATGTCATTCTATTCTGTAACAAAATTCAGTATATTATCTCCACTGAACGAAATGAATCGATTTACGCTTGAGCAACGTTGGGATTTATTGGAAATTTATTTCCAAAACAAAAACAAATGGTCAGAAATTGCACGAAAATGTCGTGCAAAATTTGATCGCAGAGAAGGACCAAACAGTGCCCGGTATACGCAAGTTTATTGCCAAAGTTCGTGAAACTGGTTTCATTGTTGATGCGCTAAGACGTGAGCGTGCTCCTACAGTGCGTACACCCGAAAATATCGAAGCTGTGGCTGAGAGTGTGCGTGAGAATCCATCAAGATCAACTCGTCATCGTTCTTAAGAATTGAACATTTCACCCACCAGTTTACGTCGAATTTTGCGAAAAGATGAAGAAGTTGAAGCCGCATGACCATCCGCTTCGTTTTCGCTTCGCTTGATGGGCCAACGAGAAACTGCACGATGATGTTGATTTTGCCAAAAAATCATCTTTTCGGATGAAGCTCATTTTCATCTTGGTGGGTACGTTAACAAGTAAAATTGCCGTGTTTGGGGCTCAGAAAACCCACACGTGGTCTTACAGAAGCCAATGCACTCATTACGAGTGACTGTTTAGTGCGGCTTGTGGAGCGGAGGCATCGTTGGCCCATATTTCTTCGAAAATGAGGACGGCGCAACCGTTACGGTCAATGGAGACACCTAACAGTCGAACTGAAAAGTCCCCGGTCTACCATAGTAAAACACAGTTTTTTGGCAAAAATCGATTTTATTATTCAACATAGTTGCCTTCGAGGGCGATACACCGATTATAGTGTTCTTCCAACTTTTCGACACCATTTTTGTAGTACGAATTGTCTTTAGCCTCGAAATAGGCCTCAGTTTCGGCGATCACCTCCTCATCCCTGCTAAATTTCTTCCCGGCGACCATTCTCTTGAGGTCTGCAAACAGGAAATAGTCGCTGGGGACCACATCTGGAGAGTACGGTGGATGGGGAAGTAATTCGAAAACCAATTCACTTAATTTGGCCATTGTTTTCATTGATTTGTGACACGATGCATCGTCTTGGTGAAACAGCACTTTCTTCTTCTTCATATGGGGCCGTTTTTTTGCGATTTCGTTCTTCAAACGGTCCAACATCACTGTATAATAGTCGCTGTTGATAGGCTGGCCCTTTTTAAGATAATCTACGAAAATTATTCCATGCGCATCCCAAAAAACTGACGCCATAACTTTTCCAGCTGACTGTTGCGTCTTTCCACGCTTTGGAGCCGGTTCATCGCGTGCAGTCCACTCGGCTGACTGTCGATTGGACTCTGGAGTGTAGTGACAAATCCATGTTTCATCCATTGTCAAAAACTCGGTTTTATTACGATTTAACAGCTTCAAACACAGCTCAGAATCATCAACTCGTTGTTGTTTTTGATCGAATGTGAGCTCGCGCGGCACCCATTTTGCACAGAGCTTCCCCATGCCCAAATATTCTTGCACGATGTGTCCAACACGTTCCTTTGATATCTTTAGGATGTCAGCTATCTCGATCAACTTTACTTTACGGTCATTTAAAATGATTTTGCGAACTTTTTTGATGTTTTCGTCGGCGACAGCCTCTTTTGGTCGTCCACTGCGTTCGCCGTGTTCGGTGCTCATTTCACCACGTTTAAACTTAGCATACCAATCAATTATTTTCCTGGCGCAGAGTCCGGAAACTCCTCATCAAGCCATGCTTTTGCTTCAACGGTATTTTTTCCCTTCAAAAAGCAGTACTTTATCAGCACACGAAATTCTTTTTTTCTATTTTTTTAAATAACAAAAGTAGCTTCACTCTTAACGCAATATCTCAGTAACTAATGGTCGGATTGCTGTCAAATTTTGACACGTTTCGTTTGAAGGTTAGTACTATCTAAAAAAACATATGGATTTAATAACAGTAACCCCATCTATGTGTCAGATCGTGGACTTTTCAGCCGACCTGGTATTGCACCATGATAACCGATTTTTTTGTGTCCGCTCTTCATGGTATTGATGTGAACGATGTTTGGTTTCAACAGACTGGTGCAACTTGCCACACATCTCATGCCACAATCGATTTATTGCGTCAAACGTTTGATGGCCGAAATGATGATATTAATTGGCCGCCAAGAAGCTGCGATGTGACACCGTTGGACTATTTTTTGTGGGGCGCCGTTAAAGACAAGTGTTATGCCGACAAATCAGAAACAATTGAGCATTTGAAGGCCAACATTCGTGATGCCACTGCCGAGATACGACCCCATGCACTCGAAAAAGTGCTCGAAAATTTGTCCGATCGAATGGGATACTGTGAGGCCAGCCACGGCAGCGATATGAATGAAGTAATATTCCATATCTAACCGGAACAATTGTACTTCACAACAAAAAAATAAATTTGGCAAAATTTCAAACCCTTTGTGTTTTATTGCATTTTTAAATTTAAACTTTTAAATGGCCCACCCGTTATTACGAAAGAATTTCATAAAAGAGTCTCAATCTTAATATAATATTGTGCTGTGTAAGTAATTAGATTCATCTCATCGAGTCGGTTTTATTCTCAAAGTTTATAGATGCGCCTTCGATAAGTATGTGAGTAATAGTATCATAGTACATATCTAAGCAACATGTGTACGAAATGTTGTTATTTTAAACTACTTGTACATTATTCAAAAACTCAGTGCATTTATTCTAATGTAGCCGTATTAAATAAATAAAATTAAATAAAGAGAAAACGTGGAAAAAGACGGAAAATCATAAAATGGAAACGCTTTTATTGCTTTTGGCTCGGAACACGCAAAACGAAATACACCAAGAGGCATTTACAACAAACAGAATGTCGTATCGACAAATACCAAACATCATTAGAGCACAATTTCCCCGACGTTCTGCTCGCAAGTTCGCGCACAAACAATAACGACTTTACGACAAATTATTACGGCACGTTATGTTCGTAGTAAATATGAAACGTATAGTAGTTTAAGGAGTATCAAACGAAATTTATTTATTTTGCAATAATGCATCGTACATTACAAGATTAATGCCACGGTATGTTATGCTCATCTTTGTGAAGTTATTGAGAGGCTACTAATATCTTTTATTCGGTCTATTTCTGAAATTTAGCAAATGAGTCACGTAATATATGTACACGCACACGTAAACACAGAGTCGGCAGAAAGTTCGAAAACGCATCGAAAAACCTAAATAATCTCGTGGATGCATTGCGATTACTTTCGAATGCATTAAAATTTAATTTCTGTTACTAGAACAATATGCGAATTAACAATCCTCTCTACACTACCCGTCATATTTATTTGCCCACCCCAATTTTACGTGTTTCCTGAAATACGGATTATCTTTCGAAAAATCTGTATTATAATTATTCAACAATATTATCAGTGGAAGTAATTCCATATGAATTTCTAGGAAAATCTTAAATTGTTTATGATATATAGTAAAGGTGTCATAAATTGGAAAAATACCATTAATATTATATAGGCTAATCCCTACAGTATTAACAGTTTTACCTGCATTTCCGAAAGGTCTTACCAATATTGTGTTATTGTACGAACTAATTACAATATTAGGATGTGTTATTTAAAAAGGAAAATAAACTTTATGTCAGTCATCGTTCATCCTTTGTTGCGAAAACAGTGAAATAGAGAGTTATTGTGAATATTTTAATGCAATGCCGAAGACGAAGGAACTATCTGTTGAAGTGCATGTTATGATAATTGCTTATCATCGTACGGGGAAAAGTAATCGCGAAATTGCAAAAGAATTACGATTAAATCGCAGAATCGTTGATTATAACGTTAAAAAATTTGAAGAAAGTGGTACATTTTCCAACAAAAGAAGATCTGGACGACGCAAAGCGACGACATCTGCAGATGACCGGCATCTAATACGGATAAGTAGACGCGATAGACGAAAAACAGCACCAGAAATTGCTGCTGAAAAGAATAGGCAAGCGGGTTTATACGGAAGAATTGCTCTGCGAAAACCACTACTACGAAAGCAAAACAAGATAAAACGACTAAATTGGGCCAAAGAACATAAGAATTGGACGATTGATCAGTGGAATAATATGTTGTGTACAGACGAATCGAAGTTTGAACTTTTCGGTAGTAAAAGGCGAATATTCGTAAGAAGATTCGCAGGAGAAAGAGTACTGCCAGAATGTATGGCGCCTACCGTAAAACATGGAGGAGGTTCAGTAATGATTTGGGGGTGTTTTGATGGAAGATCTGTAGACGATCTCATCAAAATTGAGGGAATCCTAAAAAAAGAAGGCTACAAGGAAATTTTAGAAAATAACGCTGTTCCATCAGGACTATGGATTCTTGGCGAAAACTTTGTGATTCAACAGGACAACGATCCGAAACACACTTCTAGATTGTGTGGCGATTACTTGTGCCAACTAGAAGAGCAAGGGCAAATCTCTGTAATAGTATGACCAGCTCAAAGGCCTAATCTGAACCCAATAGAGCTTCTTTGGGAAGAATTGGACCGGAAGGTTCGAGAACGTGCTCTATCATCTACCACTGTACTGTGGGAACAACTTCAAGAAGCCTGGACACAAATTACAAAAGATACACTGCAAATATTAATTGAAAGGATGCCGCGGTTATGTGCCGCAATTATCAAAAATAAAGGTGGGCACATTGATGAGAGCAAAATTTAATAATAACTAATGATACAGTTTTTATATAAGAAAAATGTAACTATTTTATGTTTATTTTACACTACTGTATTGGTACAATAAATAAATTTTCAGTACACATTTGATAGTTTGATAATTTTGGCTAGAACTAAGGGTGGGTAAATAAATATGACCGGTAGTGTACGTACACGATGAGAGATACAAAATGACATGGCGGAACACCCGCGGTTAGACATCGGTGATAAACTATGTCATAACCAGCCGATCGGTACATCCAACTCAAATATTGAATCTGAGAACTCACAACTCTATTACTATGCAAACTGAGACTAGAACACAACATAAAAAGATATCAATAAAAGATGCACTCGGGAGAGAAGTTAAATATAGAAAACTTAAACAACGATTGCACGAAAGAACTTCATCAAAATCAAAAAATCAGTCTAAACGAAATAAAACATGATGATGACGTGGTAAAGGCATGGCAAAAACTCAAGGAAAATATTACAGCAGCGGCAGAGAAAGTATGTTTGAAAAGAAACGTTGTAAAAAAAATTGTAAAACACTACGATTTTCAGAGGAAATTAAGCGACTAAAGTAAAACAAGAAAGTGACTTATTTGATATACAAAACAACAAAGACAGCAGAAGATCTAAATAACTACAAAAATATACGAAACAGAGCCAATATGCGAATCCGGAACATACGAGGGTAGTTTGACAAGTAGTGAGAATGGAAGCGAAAAACGAATTTTTGAAATACAAAATAATTTTTATTTTTCAATATATTCTCCTAAAAGAGCAATACATTTATTCCAACGGTGCTCCAATGCCCTTATGCCATCTCTAAAATGCGATTCCGGAAGGCCTGCAAAATACTCATTTACGAAGATGATAAGCTCGTCGTTAGACGAAAATTTCTTTCCACCTAGTGGCGTTTTCAATTTTGGAAAAAGGTGGTAGTCGGAAGGGGCTAGATCCGGCGAATAAGGCGCATGCGGTACTAATTGGAAATGCAACTCGTGGATTTTGGACATCGCAACTGTGCTGGTATGCGAGGGAGCGTTGTCATGGTGAAACAGAATCTTTTTCTTTGCCATTCCTGGCCGTCTAGCAGGAATCTCAACATTTAATTTTTGTAGAAGTTCTGCATAATATTGTCCGTTTATTGTGGCACCTTTCTGAAGGTAATGAATGAGTAAAATGCCCTTTGAATCCCAAAAAATTGATGTCATCACCTTGTTTGCCAATAAAGTGGTTTTCGCTTTCTTTGGAGGTGCAGAACGACGTTCTAACCATTGTTTCGACTGTTGTTTAGTTTCGGGTGTACTGTAGTGTATCCAAGTTTCATCGCAAGCAACAAATCGCCTACAAAAATCAACCGAATTTCGCTTATAAAGGTCCAAACACTCATTGGAAATGCGTAAACGAGTGAACTTTTGATCAGACGTAAGCAATCGCGGCATCCATCTTGCCGAAAGCTTGGAAAGGCCCAATTCTTTCGTTAAAATGTGGTGTATGTGTTCTGTTGAAATGTTTACCAAGTCTGCTATCTCTCTCACTTTGAGTCGTCGATCTTGCGTAATAATATTATGGATTTTTATAATCATTTCCTTAGAAGTCACGATTTTCATCTATCTAGTTTCATCTACTTATAGTGGCGGATGATGGAGCAGATTCACCTAATGTTTCCCGTAACTCATCTTTTATTTCGGTAACTATCATACCCTTAATTATGAAGTATTTAATCACCGCACGATACTCTGCTTTTTACATTTTAACAAAACGACGTGTTGCTTCTTTTTCAATCAGCTGTCAAAAATAAACTAATCAACCGATTTATCTAAATATCGGAATGTAAACATATAAATAGTCAACCTAAATTACAGTGCATTTGTTTTACCAATTAGAGCGCCACCTATGTGTCATTCTCACTAGTTGTCAAACTATTCTAGTAAAATAATACTGGAAGAGGTTCACCAAAGACATAGAACATGACCTAACAGGAGTACAGACAACAGCTTGGAAATTGGCGAGAAAAAGAAAGGCCGGCGTAAATGAGAATAAGCACAAAAGAATGGTTTCAATACTTGAAGGACCTATATAGTGGACAACCTGAGTAGTCAATCAACTGGGGTGAGCGACATTAACATTACAGTAAAGTTGGATGACATACAAATAACTGTGAGATAACTGAAAGGTAGAAAAGCATCACAGGTCCAGATGACATATCGAACGAAATGTTAAAGTATAGTGGGCATGGTTTTCTACTGGAAGAGGCAGTTGGAGCATTCAAAACTCATATTTTCGAGATACCGCCTTCACAGTGGCAGTAATGCTTTTCGGATTAGTTTAAACGAATGCAAAAGTGTATTGATTTTCAAGGAGAATATTTTGAAAGGCAATAGAGCCATTTTCGATAATAAAAAAATTTTTGTTTGCTATTCCCGAAATATAAACGGCTACCCTCGTATAAACATCGAAAAACGTCCATTTCGACTTTGTCCGCTCCAATAGGCTGACGACCTTTGGTACAACAGTTGGTTCTATTTACAAATACTAAAGACACGCACCATCAAAAACGCAAAGCCGGAAACGGTGGTATGTAGTTCAGTAAGGGTAACGAAGTAGTCGCGACGCAGCCGTCTACGAACGTGCGACGCCAGCTTTAGAAAGATGACGCGCTCCTTCGTAATACCACAACGAATCGTACGGTGGCGCTGTTCGACAGACATCATCAGACGTGTACATACACACATATCCCGGCTCCTTTCTATCATGCAAACGGAATCTCAGCGCTAACTCTATCTTGGGCGATCTATTTATATCGCACGGCACACATTCTCTCGAATTGTGTCGGCGTGATAGTCTCAAACTCGGCGTCAGAAGACCCCGGTCGAATGGATTACCTACGTACACTTGCAATCGAGCCAATCATTCGTCTGAATGGGTACTAATTTAACGGAGAACGGGCGTTGTCAATACGATATTGTGTAAAGATTACGGGCAGATGCAAAAGTTAAATTTTCCAAGAGCGCGGTGCGACTACGCAAACGATTTTTTACGTTTGGATTTTGTTTAGGAGCAGCATTCGTTGGTGATGATTCAACTGGACGCGATTTCAAAGTCGACGATTAATAGGTTAATGTTTACATAATTTCAAAGTTAATCATATTTTCGTAGTTTACAGAAGAAGTCTCGTATTAGTTAAAGTAGTTACATATCGAACTGAATCGATGCTGAGTCATCGCGGAAATCGAGAAAGAATACAGAACATTGAATTGTAAAATTCATAATTGCAAAAGCGAAGCAAAAAAAAACCATAAACACTGCCCTGCGTCATTTATGACGGACGCATGTCCAAGAATAACGTTTCGAAACTATATTTTAATATCAAATAGCTTGTTACAATATGCGTTAACTATTTATTAACAAATTTAATCAAAATCTTAATTTAAATAAGACGTAGACAAGTTGATGTCATTTTACAAACTTAAAATCACTCGTTTTCACAAATCGAACTGCATTCGCTTTCGTCTTCTTATAAATTTGATGTCTTTCTGTTTTAGTAACAGCGAGTACGATTTTTTAACTACGAATGTTCATCTAGTTCCTTACTCAGGTGTACCTCAGGGTTCGAACTTGAGCCCCTTAATGAAAATTAGTATTTTCTGCTACGCCGTCGTTGATTAAAGTCAGAGAAATTAAAAATTTCTGCGCTAAAGAAAGACTCGAACCTGTATTTTCCGTTAGTTAGACGTCTGCCTTGGCAATTAGGCCACCAGCAAGTACAGTTTCGAAACTTTTAATATACCATTTCATTAATTTCCCATTTTTTCCGTCGTAAAGACTTTAATTATATATTTATATATAATTATTAACATTGAGACCCTTATTTTTAAATATTTGCATCAACGATCTGCCAAAGGACCTAAATTCCTAATTTCTTGCGCGTTCAAATGATTTCAAAGTTATCGATTCAAGAATTAACTCACAAGTAGATTGTTTTAGATTACAACTAAATCTGTCAATAACATAGCCCAACAAAACGAATTTTTGTTCTTGGTGTCGTAAAGGTAAGTATTGACTTTAGATATTTCTAATGCGCGGATTACAAAAACGCTTGGCTTTTTCAGTAGCGGCTTTTTTGGACACCGGCTTATTGATTTTAGTTCTGATAAAAATAAATGTAATGAAAAGATATCTTTAGAAGAAAAAATTGAAATTTCGTATCTAAAATTTGAATCGAATTAGTAATGTTGAAAAACCAAGGGGGTCGCAGTAGCCTACTGCTTGACCGGGAAGGCTAAACGGGTGTAAATAATATATTTGAACATCTATTTACACCCATCACAGTCAACGATTCACTTTTGCAAGGCATCTTCGTTATCGTCAATGCCTGCACGCGTTCGCCCTCCATCAGTTTCTGTCGCTGGTTACCCGGAGAATTGTTCAACTTTACTATAGCCTGCCTCACGAACAGATAGACTAATAAATATGCGTGATCAGCACGTGATCGTTTTCCGATTGATTAAACGCATATAAACATTGCGAAGATGAAGCCTTGTTTACACACGAGCGCTACATGTGTTGCGGCTGAGCTTATTTTGAACACGTTTTAAGTTATATTATAGTTTCTATCATTACTTCTTTATTTGATTAATATTAGCGTTTATATTCGGTAATTCTCTTTCTAAAGATATTGAAAAGTATAAAAAAATGTTGGTAACACATATTCTTGTAGCTTTAGAGATCGTGCAATTGTTACGTGTAATCGTAAGAATGTCAGAGTCGCCATTAAGAAAGGGAAAGAAAAACCATTTTAACGTGACTGATAAACAGACGATATTGAATATATTCAAGATATATAAACTACAGTTACACATACTGCACCACAACACAAGCTGTTGAGTCAACTGCCAAAACAACTAGTTATTTTGTTATAGGATTAAATTAAATGCTTATATTTATTTAAAAATGTTTAATTTTTACAGGAACATCAAGAGGTGGTGTATATAATATTCTAACTACATGAGCACACTAAATAAGAAATTCAAAAGCCGAAGTCTTATAAAAGAGAGGTATCTTAGATCGTGTAGACGATAACACGACGAAAGCATTGGTAAAAGATACAGTCCTCCGTTTTTCTTTAAAAAAAAGAAATTCCTACATTACATAAAATTTTGGCAGCAGTAAATAGCAATGATGACATACCGAAGTTTTCAAGGCAAATATTATATAGGTTATTGAAAGAGGTAATTTTCAGTAAAATATTTAATGTACTACTGTGAAATTTTAGCCTACCTTTACTGTTAGTTATAAGAAGAGAGCTAGGAATTGCTACTTAAAGGAGAGAGATGAAATAATTATATGGCGAAGACAATATTTGTCTAGACTAAATCAATTTAGAACGGAAAGTAAAACAGTTTATTTTCTCGATAAAACATGGGTAGATAAATGCCATACAACATATGTGGGCAACAACCGGTCCGCTGTAAGATTTGATCCGGCCCGCGAGACATTGTCATATTATTTCATGTCTGATATCTATCGCTAAAAATTATGAACACTACTTTAAAAGGCACTACTTTTAAACGCGGCCCGCAAACGTATTTGCACATTAAAGTTTGGCCCGCAACATGTCAAAGGTTGCCCATACCTACCATACAACATCAAAAGTTTGGATCGACGAAAGCATTAAATGTGCACGGCAAGCTTTCAATGAAGATCTCTCAACAGGTGTGAAAAATTTTCCTCACAAGCAATATGTAGTATCAACCATCGTCGATACCACATATTGCTTGTGAGGATGGTTTTCTTGATTCTGTTATTTCGATCAAATAAAATAGGTAATTACCATGAAGAGTTGAATGCAGAAATGTTTGAATATTGGTTTGAAATAATTTGACATCATTTGGAAATTAATTCTGTCATCGTTATGGACAATACTTCCTACCATTCTAAAAAATTAGAAAAATTAGCAAATCTATCGATGAAGAAATGTGATGTTCAAGAATGGCTTACTAAAAATAAAATTAGATTTGAATCTAATATATTCAAAGTGGAATTGTTGGAAGTAAATGAGAGATGAACTTGCTAAATCCAAAAACAAAACAGTTTTGAGACTTCCCCCATATCACTGTGAGCTAAATCCTATAGCCATTTTAGGCTCAAGTAAAAAGTGAAGTAACTTTAAACAAAATGTTTAAATTAAACGATGCTAGTTTTTATACATTAAAAAGAATTTCAACTTGTGTAAGATTATTATTTATCCTTTTATAATAGTTTCTTGTAAAATTCAAGAAGGTGCTTCTTTCTTTTGCACAATACTGTATAATGAATAACATAATTTAATCGTAATCTATAGATGTTGGCAAAAAAACATGGATTCGTTATGATTATGGAAAGAAGAATACAATGCTAAATCATTGGAAATCATTTCTCTTATTGAAACTTCATATCTTCATCAGAGATATGCTTTCATAGCTTCTAATTCTTGACGTCAAATTGGTTCAAAAATAAATTCAACAACGCGCCGATGTGTAAATGTCTGCTTTTTGTTTAAAAATACAGATTTAACCGGGCGATTTGTCACATAGTACATGTCGTGAGTCAACCAGCAAAACATTTCAATCTCTGATTCGTTTCCGTGTTCAGTTGAAGGTGTTATTGACTGTAGGAAAATAATTTTGAGCGGTAGTGTATATACATATAGAGTCGAAGAATGAATCATCCAAAACAAAAAAAGAGAAAGTACGTATGGTAAAATGCAAGCAATCAACCTCTCAGGAATAAATTAATAATAATAACAAAAATCCATGCCTTTACATTTCCTAAAACCATAATGCCAATTCAGGGAGCATTGGCAGACCGATGAATTATTATTACAGCCGCGCTCATGGTGCGACTTAAAATCTTTGGCTGTCAATATTCGCTTAAACGGGAAAGAGAAACCAAGAAAAACCTTGCCCGACGTAATAAATCAATGACCTACCATTGAACTATACTACGTGATGGCCGACTTCAAAGTCAATGCGACAAAAGATGAATGTTCACAAAAGTGGAATTTCTAAACTTTAAAGCAAAAAAGTTGATATCAAAATGTATTTCAGCGTACAGTTAAAAGGCACGTATTTCAAAGACACTTCGATACTTTAAAAACTTCTTTAAGAAACACCAATTCAATTGGCCGAGATTAATTCAGTTATTAACAGAGTTAGGATGTTTTCCCGCAGGCCAAATTCATACTGACCACGCAGCGCCTTCACCAATGTAATGTAATAAAACATATGAAGTGTTAAATTATAAGTTAATACCGAGCAGATCTTTATATAATGCGAACGTATAATTATTAAGTATGAGGGATATGCGTGAGGGAAAAATGGAACCACTGGTTGACGCTGTGAAAGTCTATTAATGAATTTCGCGATGTATATTATAATGGTGCTAGGTTATACTGTAAAGTTTGCGATAAACCGTTGACATGCCGGGACAAACGCGACTGTAAAAATTATATAAAGAGTGTACACAAAAAATGCAATTTATATTTGGTTTACTGTTTATCATAATCGCCTGTGATTTGAGACTTCATCTACTCGATCAACAACCGTTTCATGACTTCTGGAATAATAGAAATGAATGGTGGCTCATTAATGACTTCTTGATATTTAAAATAAAAGAATTGTAAATATATACTGGGTTGGCAACTAATTACTTTCGGTTTTTACTGATAGAGAGCGTTGCTTTATTTTTTGTATAACGTATGTTAGTGCTGTACTTTACCGTTTGTCGCGTGATACTAGTCACATTGACGTAACTTCAGAAGCAAGTAGTACGTGATTTTTATTAAAGCTTTTAGTTGTGGGTTAATTTTAAATGGAGTGCAGAAACGGACATTTTCGACATATTTTACTATTTTATTTCCGTAAAGGAAAGAAAGCTGCTGCGGCTCACAAAAAGATATGTGAAGTTTATGGTGCTAATTGCTTAACAGAGCGCACGTGTCAGAATTGGTATAAAAAATTCCGTTCTGGAGATTTTTCCCTCAAAGATGAGCAACGTTCTGGTCGGCCTACTGAAGTTGATGATCACCAAATCAAAGTCGTAATTGAAGAGGATCGTCATATAACTGTTCGAGAGGTTGCGGAGAGGCTACATGTATCGCACACAACAATTGAAAAACATTTAAAATGTCTTGGGCTAGTTAAGAAGCTTGATATTTGGGTACCTCACGAATTGAAAGAAATTCATTTGACACAGAATCAACTTTTGCGATATGCACCTTAGACGAAATGAAACCGACCCTGTCTTAAAAAGAATCATCACTGGTGATGAAAAATGGGTCCTGTACAGTAACATAGTTCGAAAACGATCATGGAGCAAACACGATAAACCAGCTCAAACCACATCGAAAGCTGAATTGCATCCAAAAAAGATCATGCTGTCAGTTTGGTGGGATTACAAAGATGTTGTGTTTTTTGAGCTGCTTCCAAGGAACCAAACGATCAATTCTGATGTTTACTGTCAACAATTAATAAAACTGGATGAAGCAATCAAAGAAAAACGGCCAGAATTGTCAAATCGGAAAGGTGTAGTTTTCCACCAAGATAATGCAAGGCCTCACATATCTTTGGCAACTCGTGGGAAACTATTGGAGCTTGGCTGGGAAGTGATACCACATCCCTCATACAGCCCTGATCTAGCACCATCTGATTACCATTTATTTCGAAGTTTGCAGAATTCTCTGAATGGTAAAAGTTTCACAAATGACGATGACCTTCACTCGCACCTGGTTCAGTTTTTTGCTGATAAGGACCAGAAATTTTATGAGCGCGGAATCATGCAGCCGAAAGAAAGATGGCAAAAGGTCATTGAGCAAAATGGAAAATATATAATTAATTAAAAACTATTCTTTGTTTAAAAAAAAAGTGTTTTATTTTATACTACAAAACCGAAAGTACTTAGGTGCCAACCCAATATATACATACATATTTTAGTCTTGGACGAGACTGCGTTTTATTATGTTATGATATTCTATAAAACATTATATCCGTCTAGGTTAAAAGCCTTTCACTTTGCAGATAGTTTGGTTACCGAAAGAGTTTCTATTTTACAATTTAAAAATACATATTTTAATAAGCATTTAATGGTTCTACACTCAGTAAAGGTATTTACAGTGTGAATCAAATAACATTGGGCGTATGTGACACGCATCGAAAACTGCAAAATGGTTAGTAGCAACAGCAGTAAAAGTAGCAAAATTATTTACTTACAGATACAACAACAAAAGATAAAAAACACATAAACATTATAACTTCCAATAAACGTTCGTGTACGATATGAAAGGTCGAATTAAGTGTAAAATAAGCATCACACAGCAATAGCACAAGTATGTAAAGGGACTGGAATTTTAGTCGATTATTTTGCAATATACCACACCTTATTTTGCCAATTGCAATTAGAATGCATTGCACAATAAACGAAACGCTCATATCAAAGGAAGTACACGATTCGACATGAGTTATTTGGTGAGAAGGTGGAGGCGAAAGATTCTGTTTTTATTGGGACATCACCAGGCGTTATCACAAACTTTGGATGCTTGTCTTAAATTATATTTTTACCGTCACAATGTTTGCAGCGCTTGGCCCGGGGTTCTCCTCCTATTGAACCCGTACTCACGGGCATGGTCCCTCAACTCTTCGCCGGTTGTCCGTGATTTCGGCTGTTTTAATTTCACGACATAACACCACTCGATAGTTATATTATTCCTCCGTGCAGATGTCGCTGACCATTCGCCGTTGCAGTGGCAAATCAAAATCACCGCCAGCAACTACTGCGGTTACGTGCAATGCCGCTGACACGATTTTGTAATGACTATCCAGTGGGGTAACGATGCCGGATATTGTTGAATCAATGTTGTTGGACATCACTACTACTAGACACCACTAGATACTCCGTTTTTGCTGCGTCTTCGCCAATGTTGATTTTCTCATGGGGGTCGTCGTTTGAGTCGTATTGTTGTTGGTATTAGCGGTCGGCGTTTTCGTTGTTTAGTATTTGTCTGGTGTAAGTCAATGATGGAACGTGTGTTTGCGTGCGGGCTTGTGTGTGTGTGTGTTGTCGTAGTCGGGGACGCAGCGAACGGACGCTGGACGTCTATATCGTGCGGGCGGCGGCTTACTGTCGTGAATTCAGCTCGCTACGACGACGAAAATTGTCGAAGACGCCGCGACGGCGATGTTGAGGTGGCGGCGTCGCGATCGCGCATGATTTACTTAAGCTACGGAGAGAGCCCATTAAAGCGGCCGGCGCCAAGGTCTTACTACAGATGGTTGAAATCGGCACAAATCCATACACACATGCTGTTTATTGACAGAATGTCAAAGTTGAGTTTCCACTTAATCTTACGAATAAGGTAGCAATACTTTCTTGTTCATACGCAAGATGTCACAACCCCGAGAAAGTAGACCAGTAGACGAATGCACATATGTCTGTTTAGGGTGTTGGTCAACTTCATTTTCTCATGTCCAAGCCTTGATTATAACACTTACGAGTAAAAACCTTATAAGAAAATGATACACATCTTAAACGTTTCTTTATAAGATACAATAATTCGCTCTTTCCACTAAGTTGACGCTATCGTACATTTTGTTTAATGTACTGATTATTAAATATAAATTTTTCACTATTAGCCCACTCACAGAAAGTTCAATAGTAATAAACATTGTATATGGACATTTACGAACTGAAAATTGTATAATAAATGGCAGATCATAATAACTAAAGTAGGGATATCTTCCCGCGGGCCGGGTTCGTAGTAAGTACGCAGCGCCGCCACCAGTATAATGTAATAAAACAGATGAAATGCAGAATTATAAGTTGATACCGAACCGATCTTTATATAAGGTGAACGTATAATTATTAAACATGAAATACGTGGGTAAGGGAAAAACGAGACCATTGGTTGACGCAATGTGAAAGTTTATTGATGAATTTCTCAATGTATATTATAATGGTGCTAAGTATTACTGTAAAGTTTGCGATAAACCGTTGTTATGCTTGGACAAACACGACTGTAAAAATAATATAAAGAGTATACAACACCAAAATGTGAAAAATAGCCTGTAATAATCCACCGATAACGCTATGTATGTTTGATTTACTATTCGTAATAACCGCCTATGATTTGAGACTTCATCTACTTGCCAAGAAACTGTTTCATGACTTTTGGAATAAATACTCGTACAATCCCAACTGGAAGCTACCATCCCGAACAGTGTTACAGCGTGATATGCCAACTGCGCGTAAGGACATCGAAAACATGATCAAAGCTGTAGCAAAAGATATAGAGCTGTAGTTATGTGATCGAAAAAAAATAAAAGAAAGTTGAATATTATAGTGTGTGTTCTAAATCCTGTTAAAACGGCATTTCTCATTGTATTGGCTAGCAGGAATGCTAGATAAGCTAAAAAATATCAACCTACAACTGACCAACTGTTGATTGAAGTAAAATATGATGTAATGACAATGTGTAGTGTAGGCTGTTCCATTAGAGACAAGTATGAGGAACTTCAACACACGTGTAAAGTTCAGGCTTTACACCTTCTAGCATAAAGTATTCGACAATCTTATCCAGAGGCGGATGCATTACCTTCAAATACCAAGAGTGTTTTCAAAATCTCCCAAACGAGTTCGAGAATTCCACAAACAATGCCCCAGTACGAGGGCAGTTTGACAAGTAATGAGAATGGAAAAGAAGAACGAATTTTTTAAATACAAAATAATTTTTATTTTTCAATATATTCTCCTAAAAGAGCAATACATTTATTCCAACGGTGCTCCAATGCCCTTATGCCATCTCTAAAATGCGATTCCGGAAGGCTTGCAAAATACTCATTTACGAAAATGATAAACTCGTCGTTAGACGGAAATTTCTTTCCACCTAGTGCCGTTTTCAATTTTGGAAAAAGATGGAAGTCGGAACGGGCTAGATCCGACGAATAAGGTGCATGCGGTACTAATTGGAAATGCAACTGGTGGATATTGGACATCGCAACTGTGCTGGTATGCGAGGGAGCGTTGTCTTGGTGAAACAGAATCTTCTTCTTTGCCATTCCTGGCCGTTTAGCACGAATCTCAACATTTAATTTTTGTAGAAGTTATGCATAATATTGTCCGTTTATTGTGGCACCTTTCTGAAGGTAATCAATGAGCAAAATACTCTTTGAATCCCAAAGAATTGATGCCATCACCTTGTTTGCCGATAAAGTGGTTTTCGCTTTCTTTGGAGGTGCAGAACCACGTTCTAACCCTTGTTTCGACTGTTGTTTAGTTTCGGGTGTACTGTAGTGCATCTAAGTTTCATCGCAAGCAACAAATCGCCTACAAAAATCAACCGGATTTCGCTTATAAAGGTCCAAACACTCATTGGAAATGCGCAAACGAGTGAACTTTTGATCAGTCGTAAGCAATCGCGGCACTCATCTTGCCGAAAGCTTAGAAAGGCCCAATTCTTTCGTTAAAATGTAGTGTACGCGTTCTGTTGAAATATTTACCATGTCTGCTATCTCTCTCACTTTGAGTCGTCGATCTTGCGTAATAATATTATGGATTTTTATAATCATTTCGTTAGAAGTCACGATTTTGGGTGCTCCAGAGCGCGCTTCTTCAACACAGCTTGTTCTACCACGTTTAAATTCATTTACCCATCTACTTATTGTGGCGGATGATGGAGCAGATTCACCTAATGTTTCCCGTAACTCATCTTTTATTTCGGTAGCTTTCATACCCTTAATTACGAAGTATTTAATCACCGCATGATACTCTGCTTTTTCCATTTTAACAAAACGACGTGTTGCTTCTTTTTCAATCAGCTGTCAAAAATAAACTAATCAACCGATTTATCTAAATATCGGAATGTAAACATATAAATAGGCAACCTAAATTACAGTGCATTTGTTTTACCAATTAGAGCGCCACATATGTGTCATTCTCACTACTTGTCAAACTATCCTCGTATTCCTGAGCTACCAGAGACAATTTTCACACGTTAGGGAATATGGTTGAAAGCGACTTTCTATTATTGCAAGAACTTCCAAAAAATAAAATCTGGGGTTCTAGTATTTTAACCTAACGAAACTGCAGCAAATAAGGAAAGCCAGAAAAGATTTGAAAATATTTTCTTTGAAATCGATTAAAAACAAATTTACGACAATTATAAAGGTTTTTTTGACTCAATAGAAAAATTTCAGAACACTGGATTGTCCTCAGCGGAGTCAATGGAAATTATGTACGGTGTACACTCACTGCTAACTGCTACAAGTGACATAAAGAATATGTGTGTTGTAGAAAACTTCGAGAGAGTTATAAACAAAGATTTTGACATTACCAGATTAAGACAATAGATCCGTTATCTATTTCTAAAAATTATTTTATGCGTGTATTACATCCCTAGATGTCGAACGGTCATTTTCTAAATACAAGAACACCTTTTCAGCATGGCGTACGTTGCCCTCCGACGCCAATGTAGAAACTTACATTACATTTTGTCGGTCCTATCCATTTTGCACTAAGCAACAACAGCTGTGAATAATGTAAGTGCTATTTATAAAACAAAACACAAGCGCCCGTTTGTTCGTACACTCGCCTTGTTACGATCCTGGCCCGCGGAAAAAATATTCCAACTTTAATCACAACTGAATGCTCAAATTGAGTTATATTGAATTGGATGATAAACCGTTTTGTTTCGATTCATAAATAAAATATAAATTTAAATATTGCATTCAATACAGCACCCATCCATCATTATCTAAGTGTACAGATTTGAATCTCTCCATTGTACATTGTACTTAAAGATGCGATAAAATTTGTTTGATTTTACAGTTGTTATTTAATGAAATTAGCAATAATATAAAGGTTTTATATATTTTTGATAAATTTAGGAAAAATAAGTTTTCGCGATGAATACTACGTCATTCTTCAGCCTTTACTTTTATTCTGTTACTGATCTTCGTTTTATTGACCCTACTTTTGAGCCATTTGCTATCGAATTCTTATTCAGTATTTAAATATCTTTATATTATTAATTAATATTGTAAATTGTATAAAAAATGCAAGGACTTGAGGGTGATGTAACGGTGTACAATTTTTTATATTTCACTAGAATGCAACGGCTAGCAAACTGAAATAAAGATGTGACTTTACAGGAACAGCAGTGAATCCAAGTTACTTCTTTGCGGAATATCAGATGTTGGTATTAAATAGGAATATTGTTGAATAAATAGGATAAAAAAACTTTTAATAAAAAAGCAGAAAAACCAAGCTTCCAATTTTGGGAGTAGTATCTCATGATCTATGCAATCAATTGCGTTTGAGAAGTCGGATATATAACATCTACTTGAACATCGTCATCTTTCTTGGCTTTCACCAAGGTTCTGGGTCGTAATAGATAAATTAGTAACCGTTGATCTACGAGGCTGGTCCCATAAGTACCCGGCCTGTCCTAGAGATGGCGGTAGTTGTTTGAAAAATATCGCTGTATTAGAAAGTACACAATCTATAAAGCATATGTTTCAAGTTTGAAGGCGCCACGTTGTTTAGAATTTGTTTGGCAGCCTTCAATAGTGAACGTTTTCAGTGAATTTGTAAAAATGGAGAAAATTGGTAATAGTTACGTGGCACAATACTTTTATTTGAAAGGCCTCAGCCCAACTGATATAATGATTCTACTCTGGGTGAGTCTGCTCCTTCGTTTACAACAGTGAAATATTGGGTAGCAGAGTTTAAACGAGGCCGTACGAGCTGCCAAGACGAGCATCGCAGTGGTTGACCAAATGAGGTGACGACTACAGAAATGATGAAGAAAATCCATAAAGCGGTACTGGATGATCGTCGACTGAAAGTGCACGAGCTAGCAGACATAGTAGGCATTTCAAAAAATGCGGTATATCGCATATTATCTGAAAATTGGACATGAGAAAGCTGTGTGCAAGATGGGTGCCGCGTTTGCTCACACTCGAACAAAAACAGTGTCGTGAAGATGTTTCAATTGAGTGCAACAAAGCAAAATTTTGGCGGCGTTTCATAACCATGGATGAAACATGGGTCCATCACTTCATACCTGAGATAAAAGAATAATAAAAACAATGGACTCAAAATGGAGAACCGGCTCCACAAAGCTAGGATAATTTGACAAGTAGTGAGAATGACACATAGGTGGCGCTCTAATTGGTAAAACGAATGCACTGTAATTTAGGTTGCCTATTTATATGTTTACATTCCGATATTTAGATAAATCGGTTGATTAATTTATTTTTGACAGCTGATTTAAAAAGAAGCAACACGTCGTTTTGTTAAAATATGTGGTAGAATAAGCTGTGTTGATGAAGCGCGCTCTGGGGCACCCAAAATCGTGACTTCTAAGGAAATGATTATAAAAATCCATAATATTATTACGCAAGATCGACGACTCAAAGTGAGAGATAGCGGACATGGTAAAACATGGAATTGGGCCTTGCCAAGCTTTCGGAAAGATGGGTACCGCGATTGCTTACGACTGATCAAAAGTTCACTCGTTTGCGCATTTCCAATGAGTGCTTGGACCTTCATAAGCGGAATCCGGTTGATTTTTGTAGGCGATTTGCTACTTGCGATGAAACTTGGATACACTACAGTACACTCGAAACTAAACAACAGTCGAAACAAGGGTTACAACGTGGTTCTGCACCTCCAAAGCAAGCGAAAATCACTTTATCGGCAAACAAGGTGATGGCATCAATTTTTTGGGATTCAAAGGGCATTTTGCTCATTGATTACCTTCAGAAAGGTGCTACAATAAACAGACAATATTATGCAGAACTTCTACAAAAATTAAATGTTGAGATTCCTGCTAAACGGCCAGGAACGGCAAAGAAAAAGATTCTGTTTCACCAAGACAACGCTCCCTCGCATGCCAGCATAGTTGCGATGTCCAAAATCCACGATTTGCATTTCCAATTAGTACCGCATGCGCCTTATTTACCGGATCTAGCCCCTTCCGACTTTCACCTTTTTCCAAAATTGAAAACGGCACTAGGTGGAAAGAAATTTTCGTCTAACGACGAGCTTATCATCTTCATAAATGAGTATTTTGCAAGCCTTCCGGAATCGCATTTTATAGATGGCATAAGGGCATTGGAGCACTGTTGGAATAAATGTATTGCTCTTTTAGGAGAATATATTGAAAAAAAAATTATTTTGTATTTAAAAAATTCGTTTTTCTTTTCCATTCTCACTACTTGTCAAACTACCCTCGTACATAAAGAGTTTGAATTAGTGCCCGTTTTAGTTTTCATTTCTGATTAATTTGAAAAAATACCAAAATCAGGATTAAAATTGGCAGATACTGTAAGTACCAAGCGATTTTTCTGTGAAATTAATCAAATTATGTTCATTCATTCATTTATAAATCTCTAAAACCTCCAATAAGAATACTATATTGCTACACATGTGTAACATCACTTCAACAATTGCAAAAATAAAATATGTAAACAAATTAATAAAAAATCTAAATAAAATATCACTTCTCGACAATGCAATAAATTTAAAATTAAAACGACTACTTAAATCTACAGATACACTAAATGTAATATAGTTTTCGTATACGTGTGTGTGCACGTATTTTGCAAAAACCGCCTTCACAAAAACAACCGACAAGTAACTTTATTTTTATACGTCCAAATCTAAATATAAATACCGTATTGTGCTCATCACCGATGTGTTGTTAAATTTAAATATCTCCGCGTTGCGTAATCTTCTTGTTATGCACAAAATACGGACCAGGACGACCAGATTGCTTATTTTAGAATATTGGTCATGGAAAAAACAATATCTATAAATACGTAAACAATATAGTTGTATTTATGTAAAAAAGAATTCGAAATTGAGGAGAGAATGTAACTTAAGTCGACAAATTAAAACTGAATAAAATTTGTATTTTTCATACAAGGGATGACAGGAAAATTTTTAGTAGTCGGCCAATATTTGCGTCAATTTATATTCTTACAACTTCCACTTATCGTTCAGCTTGTTTCAAGTTAAATCGTGTATAAATACGTGTAAATACAACACGGCACGTCATATGTATGCGGAGAGCTCCGCAAACATTCTAGATTCTCAGTTATAATTTGCTCAGCGACTAGAATGAACATGTCGGGCGTAGATGCGTAAACTTCTGTACTTTGCATGTAATAGTGTTGCAGTTACATAGTTCGAGAAAACGACCACCTTCAGACACTGAATATATATATTTTCGACTAACCGGATTTACTTTGCGATGGCTCAAAAATTGAATGCGTAATATGGGATATATCTACAAAGTGCTGGACGAGGAGTGACTGTAAACGACAGGTGAATAGCGCGAAGCACAATTATAAAAAAAATGGCGTTCGATCGAATGAGAAACTTCTATTCGATGAGAAAACAATACCTCCCTCTCTCGTCGAAACATATGGATAGCAGAACGAAAGAACGAAGCCGTGTCCGATGCGTATAATGACGAATACTTCAACTTACCAATTGCTATTAGGAGAACGTCATTGGAAGAGGTTGTTTTTCCATCATTTTACTGCAGCGAAAAGTTATTATGGTAAACCCACAGAGATTAATGTACGGGGACAGATGGCTTAAAAACACCAACCGATCAACACAGTGTTTTTAACTCTTTTAAGTTTATTGTTATAGATTAGTATTACGTATTTGAGCGTAATGATCACATTAGTGTTATCCACATATTAAATTAGTGAATAATAAACAAATGAAAAGAGAAAAAGCATTTATTTCTGAATTCCTGAAAACTCGACCAAGAATCTTTGTAACTCCTTTCTCGAGCAACTTTTTTCTTAGGAAGCTTTTTACTTTATACGTCATCAACACCAATTAATATCCGTGACCGCAATACTTTTTCCCGGTGGAGCGTATCATTTCTTGTACCTTCTAATAGGTCTCCTCCGAATAGTTTTCTGACGGTTCTGCTCAAGTTTTTCAACGAAACAATGAGATCTTTTAGAACACCGGTGTCTTTAAGAATATTAGAAAGTCATCTCCTTAGAACTTGAGTCCTATCTAAAGAAAACATTACGCTCTTCTTGAAGCGTGCTTTGAGTATGCTTTCGCTGAGACACTTTTCCAAGAAAAAAACGCAAAAAGTGTGTATTTCGGGACGAGGAAGTAGACCAGCGCACGAATGCATATATGTCGAGCGGGTTTAGCGTGTTATACAACTAGTTAACCCCACGTTCACGTACAACAAGAATACGTTGAAAAACAATAAATTGTTAGGCTAAAGTTTGTGCTTTCTTGTCAGGACAAATTCAAAGATCTTCTTAGAAAGGTGTTCGCTGTATGTCTACTATGCAATGTTTGGGAAAAAAATCTCCTCCGAAGTCATGCAGAAGTGCTAGCGCAAAATTATGGCTCATGTGGCAAACGAGTCAGATACTGGATACAATGCTGAAGATCTAAGGCACGATCTACTTTCCTTGGATGAAGAGATAACAGATGTTTCTGGTATGCTCAATGTAACTGACTTGAAAATGAAGATTTATTATCAGTGGAAGATGTAAATGCTACAGATTGTTGTGATAATGAAAGTCAAGAGTTAAATAATACAAACCAGATTGTTAAGCTAAGGGGCAGTTAAAAGATTCAATGTGTGCATAAAATTGTTCAGAAGGAAATAATGTCCCACTACGTGATGTTCTTGTACTGCTAAAATAAAAAAAAAACGAAAGCGGCTTTTGTAATGATGTAGAAAAGAATCGAGCAACGAAAAATTAAAAATTTCTGCACAAAATAATATAAAATTTAATAAGTATGATTTTGTTTTACATAATTTTTGTTTATATGCCGTTTTATAGTTGCTTTGCAATAAATGTTTCTCTTTTTAATAAAAGAAAAAACTACTAAACTTAATTAGTTCAAATTATCGAGGTCACACTGTAACAACGTGTTATATTATCGCTAGATTTTCCGTAAAGATGTTAATTATACCTACAATTATTTACTAATACCGTAAACCTTGACTGCGAAGTAATTTATTGGAGTGTTCGGTATTTTTGACGTAGAAATGCGTCACCTGAATAGTGGTTTACACATACCATAACGAATAGATAGAGTTGGGATGTCTTCCCGCGGGCCAGGTTCGTACTAAGTACACAGCACCCTTACCAGTGTAATATAAAGAAACAAAAGTGGAAATATACCTTAGTACAGAGCGGATCTTTAAGTAAGGCCAACGTATAATTATTAACTAAGACAGAGGTGCTCAAGGAAGAAAGCAGACTATTGGTTGACGCAATGCGAAAGTTTACTGATGAATTTCCCGATTTATATTTTAATGGTGCTAAGATATACTGAAACATTTGCGATAAACCGTCGGTGTGCTGTGAAAACGCGACTGTAAAAACCAAAAGAGTGTACAACACCGAAATAAGAAAGAACGTGCCACCAAAAACGCAATTTATGTTTGATTTAGTTTTCATGATAATGGCCTGTAATTGGAGACTTTATCTACTCAAGACTCAACTGTTTCATGAGTTCTAGAATAAATACAATCTTATACTGGAAGCTACCATACCGGAGAACGTTACAGAACCTAATGCCAACTGTGCGTAACCACAGCAAAAACATGATCAAATCTATAGTAAGAAATAAACAGCTGTGATTATGTGTCGACGACACGACAGATTGAAAAACATCATATTCTGAATATTGCAGTGGGTGTTCTAGATTCAGTTAAAGTGACGGTTCCCATTATATTAGCTAACAAAAGACTAGAAAAGTTAAGAAAATTCCAACTGTTGATGCTTGTGAACTATGTTACAGGGACAATGTATAGTGCAGGTCGTTCCATTAGAGTCAAGTGTGAGGGGCTTTTATATGTGACGTGTCATGTTTTACAACTTGTAGCACAAAGTATTCGACAATGTTATCCAGAGGTGGATGCATTAATTTCAAATGCCAAAAGAGTGTTTTTGAAATCCCCCGAATCAATTCGAGAATTCCACAGACGAGGCCCCGGCATTCCTGAACCATCAGAACCAATTCTTACACGTTAGGAAGCATGATTGAAAGCCGCTGAAAGTGACGTATAAAATATGTGTGTTGTAGAAAATTTTACCAGATTAAGATAAATTTGCATTGGTGCGTGTATTACATATTGGGTTGGCAACTAAGTACTTTCGGTTTTTACTAATAGAAGAGCGTTGCTTTATTTTTTGTATAACGTATGTTAGTGCTGTACTTTACCGTTTGTCGTGTGATACTAGTCACATTGACGTAACTTCAGAAGCAAGTAGTGCGTGATTTTTATTAAAGCTATTAGTTGTGGGTTAATTTTAAATGGAGTGCAGAAACGAACATTTTCGACATATTTTACTATTTTATTTCCGTAAAGGAAAGAAAGCTGCTGCGGCTCACAAAAAGATATGTGAAGTTTATGGTGCTAATTGCTTAACAGAGCGCACGTGTCAGAATTGGTACACAAAATTCCGTTCTGGAGATTTTTCCCTCAAAGATGAGCAACGTTCTGGTCGACCTACTGAAGTTGATGATGACCAAATCAAAGTCATAATTGAAAAGGATCGTCATATAACGGTTCGAGAGGTTGCTAAGAGACTACATGTATCGTACACAACAATTGAAAAACATTTAAAATGTCTTGGGCTAGTTAAGAAGCTTGATATTTGGGTACCTCACGAATTGAAAGAAATTCATTTAACACAAAGAATCAACTTTTGCGATATGCACCTTAGACGAAATGAAACCGGCCCTTTCTTAAAAAGAATCATCACTGGTGATGAAAAATGGGTCCTGTACAGTAACATAGTTCGAAAACGATCATGGAGTAAACACGATAAACCAGCTCAAACCACATCGAAAGCTGAATTGCATCCAAAAAATATCATGCTGTCAGTTTGGTGGGATTACAAAGGTGTTGTGTTTTTTGAGCTGCTTCCAAGGAACCAAACGATCAATTCTGATGTTTACTGTCTACAATTAATAATATTGGATGAAGCAATCAAAGAAAAACAGCCAGAATTGTCAAATCGGAAAGGTGTAGTTTTCCACCAAGATAATGCAAGGCCTCACACATCTTTGGCAACTCGTGGAAAACTATTGGAGCTCGGCTGGGAAGTGATGCTACAGCCCTGATCTAGCACCATCTGATTACCATTTATTTCGAAGTTTGCAGAATTCTTTGAATGGTAAAACTTTCACAAATGAGGATGACCTTCACTCGCACCTGGTTCAGTTTTTTGCTGATAAAGACCAGAAATTTTATGAGCGCGGAATCATGCAGCTGAAAGAAAGATGGCAAAAGGTCATTGAGCAAAATGGAAAATATATAATTGATTAAAAACTATTCTTTGTAAAAAAAAAAAGTGTTTTATTTTATACTACAAAACCGAAAGTACTTAGTTGCCAACCCAATACTTAGATGTCGAGCGGTCATTTTCTAAATATAAGAACATCTTTTGATTACGGCGTACGTTGCTCTCATAGACAAATGTGGAAACTTACATCATGGTGCAGACATTTTGTCAGTATTATCCAATTTCCGTTGCGTAAGAACAGCTGTGAATGTGTGCTACTTATAAAACAAAACACAAGTGATATAAAGAACGCATGCATCCAAGGTCACCCGGTTTGTTCGTACATTCGCCTTGTTACGATAATAGCCCGCGGGAAAATATCCCAACTCTACTGATAGGTAATGAGTTATTAATTGTTATCGATAAAAATAGTTTCTATTTGAAGAAAAAAATAAATGACATTCATATTTTAAAATGGATTCTTAATTTTCAATGGAATTTTTTAATAAAAGGCGTTGCTGCCAAGCATTTTTATATTGGGAAGTTATAAAAATTCTTTTCTGCATTAAAATTTATCCAACATTTTATTTCCAGAGCACGTCAGAGTTTTTTCCATACCAAGCGATCAGTAAGTATCGATTTTAAACGTACAAAAAAAATTGACAAGTACGAAGCTATAAACAAAATTATTTCATTGTTGTTATGCTAATATGTGTGGGATATATATGTATGTAAGTACTTCGACAATAAGAAAAAATCTCCACATTACACACCTTAAAAACCAATACATTCTTTCTCTCTCAGTGAGCATGTAAAAAAGAAAACATCCGGTGATAATATAAGCTTATCATTATTTACATATGTATACAAAAATAAACTTTAGAAGAAATCAAGAAGAACCTCTTTTTATTATCAATACAAATACAGGTAATCTCTTATTTATTCAATAAATTAGCGTAAATCTACCGGCTTCGTGATAAAATTAACTGGAATATTTTACGAAAACGAACAGGAAAAATAAAAGTATGTAAATTAATGCATCTCACATACATACATATACCAAAATAACATGTTTCTGTAAGAACGCGCTGGAAAAAATGTCCAAACATTTTAAAAGGGTTAACGTCCTTTACCGGGTTAATTTTAGAAAAAGGGACACATTGGCCAAATTAAAATACATATGTAACAATAATAATACAACAAAACACACCAGATCCGTAAACGAGTCGACGAAAAATGTCTTGTTTTCGTTAACTGGCCGGCGAAATTAGGTTATAATCTGCTGTGGGTATTTTTCCTGACACAAACTCAAATTTAACAAAAGAAACCGTCGATATACTGGCGTAAATTTAGGTAGATTACGAATACAAATCTCATGTGTTCGGTATTGGATCTAGTGGGCGGGTGGTAAAAGTAACTTCTAACAATCTTACACTTACCTGAAAATACTTATCTTCATAATTGGAAAGTTTCTTGTGTGAAAAAATCGTCCGAAAAATTGAAAACCGTAATTAAAAAGATCAAAGTTTGTCAATCAATTGTAAACAAAATATATCACTTATCAAAATGTCACTGTGTATATTCTTTTGACCGCCATGTTTCATTTTATAAACAGTCATGCAACTTAAAAACAGTTTCATACCAACTGTTGGTAAATAAAACCACCAAATCAACATTTTTTTTCATGAAAAATATATTTCGTCATAATTCTAAAGAATATTATAAATAATATAACGAATGAATAATAATAATTTTAATAATACAAATACTATAGATCATATAGAACTATGAAATATTTAATTTATTAGAAATAATTTAAATTATATAAATTAATTTTTATACACGTCGGTGTGAAGGTGAGAGGGGGGCAAGGAGTTGATTAAAAAAACCAAGTTGCCGTTTCGAACAGGGCGTCAGATATTCTTCTTCAATTTGTATTCGTCGTCCCTTGTTTTGGCAAAAGAGGAATTCTTCATGTAGCTAAGACCGTGGACTTGGAAAATAGTAGGCTTTGACTTCATCTATAATCCTACACCATTCGAGCGCGTAACCCTCGGGATCTTCCAAATAGTACGTTCGATTCGGCTGGAAAATAAAAGAAAAACATAAATTGAGGCCGATGAGCTATTTGGAGTTACTTAATAAGTAGAGAGAATATAGTTACATTCCGACAACTAAGTTGCAATCATGACAACTTAAACAACCGATATTAATTTAACCAACCAGTTTCCATTAAACTTTACCATACTTTTTGTTGTTAAAATATCTTCCTTTATAATATTGGCCCCCCTTACAATAGGAGTTCGCAAAGTATGCGCCGCAGAGTGTCTCCTGACCCGCCCCGACAGTCTCACCAAAACGAAAAAAATTGAAAAATAAAATCAGTACAGGTAAGTGATCCTATGAACGCAGATATCCCCGAGACTTTTACCAACGAGAAAGCTGAATAGCTCATCGACATTTCCACAGACTCGTCGTTAAGCTCAAGACTCCAGTCTAAATCTTTGATAGATTTTTGGTGCAGTATCGAAGATGAGTAACCAGAAGAATCAAGAAGGCACTTCGATCATTGATACTGTTTGCCAGTTCTTAACCGTGCGAATGTGGGTTTTCAGCAGCACATGGAATAGAGGTGACCTTAAAATTGAAGATGAAAATCGTGTTGCCATTTTTAGAACTCTTATTACTGATATCCAATTACGTTTAAAATAATTCTCTGTTTTGTATCAATTAGTTATCCTTTCTCTTCTCAAAATAAATGTGATTTTCTTTATTTTTCGATTTATTTACGTTTCCCTTCTCCTCCTTATTACAACTACTAAAAGTAACAAATTTACCAACTATTCAGAAAGTTTTTAAACAAAATTAAAGTCTTATAAAAATCTAAAAGTTGAATTTAGAGATCATAGCATAGAATGTATTTAAATTTAACATTTTAGACTTAAAATTATCAGATCTCTAATTTTGCTTCATATGAAGAGCGCTGTCGGAAATAATCTGAACGTTAAGGACGCCATGACTTTAAAAAGTTTGGGAACCTATGCCTTACAACAACTATAAACTTATCAGTATTCTAACCACCACTAAACACCATTATCGGGATTAGACACACTATAGAGAATTACCTATACCTGCTTTTCCTCATTCTGAGGGCAGCGCAAATTGAAATGAATTTCTGAAATATTATAAAGTTTTAAAATTTTGTAATATAGTATTTTTATGTTTTTTTTGCGTGTCGTTGGGAGGTCGCAACTTTTAACCAGTATGGAAACGGAAAGACATTACCTATATAAAAGAGTGGTAACAGAGACTGCGAACTACTATTCTAATCGAGAAATAGCAAGGCGAGAACGTGCTTCTCGTCAAACAGTGGACAGGGTGTCAGAAAACTGGCATTAAAACTGGTGCCACGTTAAGACGTAAGAGTAATGCTTTCAAATCTAACATTATTATAGAGAAAATATGTAGATGCATCAATCAGTAATTATGAGGGAGAACAGACCATTCAAAACATATACGGGGCTTTTTTTTGTTCCAAAAATATACACGGAAAAAATCCTTAGATACGTGCGAAGCTACCAACGTCAGTAAATAAATAAATCGGTAATATACCTCAAAGGTGTCATAACAATGATAAAACAGATGATTCTTATCTAATATACAAACAGAATTATCATTATGCCATCAAAAAACAAACACAAGTAATGCTTAAATCATAATGAAACAATATAGCAAGCTTGCGATATATACAGTGTGAAATAAAATAAATGTTAACGTTGACTAATACGCAATTCGATTGTTTAAAAATATTCTACAGTATTTGATACTTTGTAAACCATGTACACAGAAAACAAAGCAGAATTTACAAGGTAATTTAATAAAATGAATCTATAAATTATTTTTAAATGCAATACTTTAAAAATTATGCATGTTCGGCCCCCTACTTGTCAGTTACTATACGTTCCAACAGAAGAACAAGGTGTAGTATTAAACACAAATAGGCTGCTCAAATCCAGAAAATACTAGGAATGAATTTCAATTTTTTTTTTTTTTATTATCAACGATTTATTACAGAATGCGTTGAAGTTCTGTTTCCCACTTCTTTCAGACAAGCTACTAACACTGGAAAGTTATAATTTCTGTTACTTCTATACATAATTTCCCTTGAAGAGGAACACATTTCACAACGTCGATGCCATTATTCCATGGCCACGAGAAACACTTCTACACTTCTGGGAGAGATCTCTCTTGAACACTGGAATATCATTGATAAAAGGGAGGCCTGACTGAAAAACGAGGCCCTATCGATTGTCATTCATTGTTGAAAGAACCCCAAAATAACTAGGGATATGATTTCGGACAAGTAGAAAGCATGAAACATTACTTCTTCAATACTTTTTTATTGAAGAAAATTCTACTATCTACCTGTCCTGTAATAACTTTATTCCATGAGAAAAGAATGATTTCTGTTCGTTTTCAAAATAGGCATCAATCGCCTATTTAAGTTGGTTATCATCTGCACAATAACGTCGTCAAAGGTACTTTTTCAAGTCAAACCTAGCCAAAGCTCAAAGTAGTAACACCCGCGGAAGATGGGTTGCACTTTGGATGCTTTGTGGACTTACGCATTCTAGTTGAGAAGGAACATTACTTTGTGACACAAACTTGGAGACTTTAGGGTTTATTGTGATATGTGCTTTTGTTGGTGTATTACCATAGATAACTACTGTTGTGTACTAGCATAGTGCTCTCTGGTATACATGTATTCAATAAGAATAGCATGAGTTTTGCAGATGATGAGTGCGTACAGAAGCGGAGTACTCTTGTGACTCATAACATAGACTTTAATTCTGTTTCTGGATGTCAGTGGTATACTCAAGTCAAATTATCTGCCATCATCTTGGTCAAAAATCAGCATCTGCATCGAAAGATGTCAAATTATTTTTAGAAATTTATTATCTAAGCAATTTTCGTCGTCAACGATATTGGAACTGACGTTGCTAAAACTTTATTTGATACTTAATTTATCGCGTAGAATTGTTAAAACGCTTAATTCAAATACTACTTTAACAATGGTAGAAACTATCAAATGGTTTCATGAACAATTACTTGAACTTTCATGCAACTTCCGATTTTCCATCTTTAATGGATTCACAACTCCATTGACACAGTGTTGATCAACATTTCATTTTAAAACATAAAGGAGCTTCATCCCCATACACTGTGATCAAGTCGTTTGTGAACAGTTTTAGAAGATTTTTGTTCCTCTGTCAAAAAATTAATGTTTATACGAAACTTACTACTTTTTGTTGTGAAGCACTCTATGAAGCACAAAATACTTAATGAATTTAAGTCTAATTTGACACATACGTAAAAGAATATTATGCTAGCCAACACACAATTAGGTGATTTTGATGGAGCCTGTGGTTGATTAACTTAATCACTAAAGGTTGATATATAACCCTTTTCCACATTAACTTTCGTAATTCTGTATACGTATTTCGACAACCAAGTTGTCATTATCAGCAGATAATTAAGCAGTGTCGCACCTGCAGAACTACTGCAAGAAATACCTGTACGGAAAAAATAATTTCGCACACTAGTGTGCGTCTTGGCTTTCAACGGTACGGATCGTGTGCGAAATTAGTTTTTTCGTACGGATATTTCTTGCCGCAATTCCCCAGCTGCGACACTGCTTAATGATCTGCTGATGATGACAACTTAATTGTCGAAATGTGTATACAGAATTACGAAAATTAATGTGGAAAGGGGTTACATATCAACCTTTAGTGATTAAACACAATTGTTTTCATCGAGTCTGGCTAGATTTCCCTTCTAGTTCTCCCTGTATCGTGACATTTGTCCATGATTAAACTGAATAGTCATCTACAAACGTGGTTACAATATATTTATTTATCGATGGGAAGCTGTAGCAATTGAATAGAGATTTTTCGCCTAAGAAGTAATGCATAAATATGCACTTGGACACGCGACAAATACGAACCATAAAAATATCAGCTGATATTGAATCAAACAAATCGGTAAAAACATTTGCGAAATTCGCGAAAACAGTTTTACCTACAATCCATTAAGTTTTAATGAGAAAAACTTGTCACTAAATACCATAACGATAACACGAATAGTTTTTAGTTGCCAACAATGCGAGCCATTCCAAAATACCGATCGAAAGTAACAGGTCACTTAGAGTACGCAGACATAAAACATTAGGTGACTTAAAAAGTTCTACGGTATTTGTCTTTGATGGAAAATGGCATTTAAATTCCTGTGTGAAAGTAGGCAACCAAACATACAGTCCTGTCTCACCTAATTCGAAAACAGAGTTCGTGTTTTAAGAGCTTATAGTTTATGCTCCATAAATATTTTGTAAATGAGTATTAGAAATGTTTTTACGAATGCCTCCACATTCTATAAATCATGCAACAAATTAAAAACCCATGTAAAAACGAGTAAAATTTGGTTTAGGTGCAATCTATTTAAGGGACAAATACTCCAGATGGTATCAATGTTTCGGGAACTACCAGTGAAATGTGGAAATTAAAAAATAATTGCTGTGGACAGCAAGAAATGATGTAGAGCAGCGCAAACGAAGCGTAAGGAGTTTATTATTTGATGTCGCAGAAACAAGTATGAACAGGTGAAAGGAAACTGGTTTACAAAAAGAATAATTGCTGTTTTTAACATCTTAAGAAAATGGGATCCACTTCAGTATCTTACTTTACATTTCTCTTCTTTGATTTATATTATAAAACAGGCTTTAAATCAAGTTACACCTTGACTCTTTTTAAACATTGTTTTAAAATAAATTTAGTAAATAAAATAGGTTAATGTTGGTTATGATTAATAATAATTTTATGCTCTACCGTCTGTACTGTATTTCAAAGAGAGATAAATCTCTTAAACAGATCCAAATGGCAGTTAATTCTCATTGATTGAAAGCAAGGCAAACTCACATTATCGTGCGCTATCAACTGCTAAATATTTTGACATCTTTGACTGTTTTTACCACGTTTGCGTTTTTAGAGACTTCTTTATAATTATCGTATTTCTATAGCTATTTTACGGTGTGCATTAGTTCCTTTTAGTCCTTTGACTTGCAGATTAACAGATTATAGAAGTACTATGCGAATACAAGAACTTCAACTTGGACTAAAATTACATAATTGTGTAACTAAAACCTAGCACCAGTACCGCTCCAAACACAGGTGTGTATTTACCTCCTAAGAAACGAAAGAAAGCCAGCCACTTGAATAGTGCTGAAAAGTAGACAATAATAGACCCTTACAAAAAAAATAGACGCCGTTCTCCAAAAATTGATCTAAAAGATATTTCGTCATATAGATCAGAGAATAGACCGATTCACTATTTAGACGAAGCCTGACGGTTGAATGAGAATCATACAAGCCAGAAACTAAGGACTGACACAAATACTTTAAGTCGTTGACAGGCCTTTGTGGAAGGACTTATCACAGGATTAAAAAAATCCATCTAAAAACGGACGTCGACTTATAATATTACATATTGGTAGTTCAAATGGCTTCATAGAAAATGGCTTGTTACTGTTTGAAGGGAAGAAAACATCTGACCATCATCAAGAAATAAGCACCACAGTGTTCAATCACTGAAGGGTTTATATAAGCCCTTCCCACATTAATTGTCGTGTTCAGAACACGAAAATTAATGTGCAACCCCATTGAACATTAATTTATATATCAGCCTTCAGGGATTAAGTCAATCAACCACAGGCCCCATCAAAATTACCGCCACAGTGTTTGAAGACTGATGCTGTCTCTATTATGAATTATTGAATTTGGTGAAAACGGTGGAAAGTCACATCTTAAATAAACAATTAATTTTCGCACTTTTTGCTTATTTTACTTGGAATACTGACATGAAAAAACAAATATACTCCTGGATAATACAATTATTTCCCTGCAGTCATGCGAAAGCATGCGAAATTCGGAGACTTTATGCATGCAAGTAGAATTTATTTGCACTCAGCACTAATGAAAAGTGTTTAACGATTTATATTTTTATTCTAGTTTATTTATTACAGTTTTTATAATGAACGTAGTAAGTTACGCCTTCAAAGAAGCTTTACACACACTGTACGAGGGCGTATTGATGTGTAAGGTCTCCAACAACACCTTTATGTAAGTGGTGGGGATAGAAACAAGTTCTAACCTGCAAAGGGTAATTTCGAGTATGCCATCTTAGCAAGCAAAGTTTCATTTTCATACCATTGTTGAGTAACAGTGTCATCCATCACGAGTTCAATTTCCAGGATCCATATCAAGGAATGATCCGTGACAGAATTTTTAACCCTGGAAGGTTACGTGCCCATCGAAATTTAGAGGCGTTTGAAAACTGTTTATGACGATTACATGAATGTAAAGAATGTTCGCTAGTGGGTTCGACGTGCAAAACTCTTCCATCACCCTTCGCACAGGAAATCATAGTCGCCATTTTCTGGCATGCAAAGGGAATCACTCAAAGCGGTTGCAAGTACAGTTCCTACAATTCATATGTAATTGATGAAATGGCAAAATCAGAAGCCGGGACTATTCTTCGTTTACCTCCATACCAGCGCAAGTTGAATACGATTGAACTTGCATAGGCACAAATAAAAAATGAGGTTGTCGCGAAAAATTAAAGCAGGTTAAGCAACTTTTACGCGATACTGTCAATAATAAAACCGCTACCACTGGGCAAAAGTGCATAAATCACGTCATCAAAAAAGAAACTCGTGTGAAAAGTTTTGATGGAATTATCAATGAAAAACCATTCATAATTTCTATTGGAGAAGACGATAGTGTATCAGAATGAATTCAAAAATCATGAAGGAACAGATATTTTTGTCATTAACGATGTGTTTGTTTTAAAAGATTTTTGAAAAGATTGCAGATTTTTGAAAAAAGAAAAATCTTGTGAAACAAATACACAGTGTACATCTTGGTTCTTAGCGGTGCAGATCGCGTACGGAGTTTGTTTTTCGTACAGGTGTATTTCGCCGTGTTTTACCAGGTGCGACACTATGCAATTATCTGCTGATGATGACAACTTGGTTGTCGAAATACGTATACAGAATTACAAAAGTTAATATGGAAAGGGGTTATATATCAACCTTAGTGATTAAGTTAATCAACCACAGGCTCCATCAAATTCAACTAACTGTGAAATGCTTCCAGATTAAATCAACAGTTGTTTAAAGCTCGCCAAGAAATATTGTCAATCCTATCTAAAAATTTTTATAAATATCAGATGAAATATAAAAACAGTGCGTGAAATATCATTGTTTTTAATTATTATTAGCTGTCCGTTGTAGGTAGTAGGCACAGGTTTCATATTATACACGTTTTCAAATTTAATTTTTCCGTATACATTTTATCGGTTATAATTTGACCTTGGGATCTGTTCAGAAATTTATCTTTCCCTTTTTGAAATACAGTATAGTCATTATCTCAAAGCTGAAGGTTCAACAAATACTGTTGTCGTCCAACTGATAGATAACATAACTGAAAATGGCGACACCTCACGGCAACTATCCAAAATACTCACTGTATGCACGAAAAATGTCTTGAAATTCTTCGACTCCGTTCGCATGTCCTCGCTCCACGGCACTTCGCCTTTCAAAACCATAGCCGCGGGATCGACGTAGTAAAGATGCGGTCCCAGGGTCAACAGAAACATCCTCCTCCTCGGAAAGAGTCCCTTCCTCTTATCGATCAGTCCTTGTTTTAATATCAGATTTCCCTCCACGAATTCGTGCCACTTCCCCTTCTTCTGTATCTCTAGTCGCCTCTCTATGTCTTCCGGTTGCAGACTGGCGATGGTATTTCGATTTATTTCCGATTTCTTTCTGAGCGGTACGACCGTCGTGGTGGTGCCCGCTGGGCAAACCATTTCGAACTGCAACCTGGTCGCCTTGTGCTCGTCCAGGCCGGGCTCCAAGTGATCGGGAATGACGGCGGGTGGTGCGCGCGCTGATTCTTTCATCCTAGGCGGTGGTCCCAAATTATCGAAATCCAGATCCAGGAAAAACTCGTGATCGCGTATCGAAAGGTAAGGTCTACTGTCTGTCGCACCTAAACGATTATTCGGAACTAAAACTAAAAGTTTCTCGATTAAATCCTTGGCGGTTTTGTTGAAACCCTCGGGGAATTCGTATTCCAATTTCAGGATCTTCTGGAATATCAGATACTCACTCCCGGCTTTAAACGGGGCTTCCCCGCTCAACATTTGATATATGATACAGCCAAGTGCCCACAGATCCGAAGCAGGAGATACTTCGGTGTCTGTTAACAGTTCAGGACTAACATACTGCGCCGTGCCGACGAAACTATTCTTCCTCCGCCTCGAATTAGCTCCTTGCTCCTTATTTTCCTCTCCCTCCTTTTTCAGTAGCTTCGCACTTCCGAAATCGGTGATCACAACGTGCCAATTCTCGTCGAACAAAATATTTTCGGGTTTTAAGTCGCGGTGTATGACGCCTTTAACGTGCAATACTTCAAGGGCCAATAGGATTTCGGCGGCGTAGTATCTGCTCATTTCCAAAGAAAATTTCTTCGTTTCGTTGATTTTGGTAAGTAGCTCGCCGTTCTTCGCATAGGTCAACACGAAATACAATCGCTGCGTGTCTTGGAAGGTACAGTGGAGGTGAACAAAATAGTTACTGCAACCGGATAGAATTTGGAGGACGCTTTTCTCACGCATTACGTACTCCATTTTTTTCTCTTTGAGGATGTGGCGTTTCTCCAACACTTTAACTAAAACCAAGAGAATTAAATTAAAATTTAGCCGCTGCTGTATTACGAAGGAAGTACGGTTTTGCAAAAGCAATTTCTAATTTAATAATCTTCATTTGCAAAAAAAAAAAATTTAATAGGATATTAAATAATAGGGTGTTCAACAAGTTTTATCGTTCGATAAGAGATGGCGCTATTGGGTTCGTCATCTTATTTTTCTAAAAATTGTGCGCAAAATGTATACCGCATTCGTTAGCAATGAAGCAAAAACACATTCGAATGCGATTTTATCAGCAACATTTAAAGCGTTTTAGAAAGAACAAAACGATTTTGTGCATCGTTTCATCACTATGGATGAGACATGAGTCTATCATGAGCCTCAACCAAAACAAGAGGTTAAGTAGTGGTGTGAATCCGTTACTTCGGCTTCGTAGCATGTTAGGGGACAAAAATCGGCCAAGAAGGTGTTAGCTTCAGTTTTTTTTGGATGCAAACTGATGAAACAATGAACTCTGATTATTATTGTAACTTTTTGGACCAGCTAGATGTAAAAATTCGTGAGAAAAAACCTGGTTTGCAGAAGAAAAAAATAATTTTTCATCAAGACAACGCACCCTCTCATACGGCTCAAAAAACCATCGCAAAAATCAGTGAATTAAAGTACGAATTGTTGCAACATCCACCCTATTGGCCAAATTTACCTCCCACTAATTTCTGGTTGTTCTCACATCTCAAAAATTCATGTGTGGAAAACGATTTTCATCGAACAAAAAGGTAATAGCAGCCGTGGAAGCGTATTTCGACATTCTTCCGAATTCTCACTTCAGGGATGGAATCCATAAATTTGAAGATCACAGGAACAAGTGTACTGAAGTTAAGGAGGTTATATCGAATAACACAATGTATTTCAAGCCATAAAAAAAATCGTGAATCATTGAACGATCTGATATATTGTGATTAATTATCTGCTAATGATGACAACTTAGTTGTCGATGTAATTTTATATCCAATATATTTGTTTTTCAACACAACAAAATAGCAAACGTCTCAAATATTTAAAAAAACTTTCCATTGCAACGTATTTGCCAGGGCGATCTTTTAATTGGAAGATATTTTATTTAACAATGATCCAGAGACAATTCAACAAATTATATTTCAACTTGCAGCGAAACGATGGAAAGAAATTTGAGAGCAATGCAATTGAAGGAATGTTCGATATCAAAATGCGTAGTTTAACTGTAGCGTCGACATTGATACGTTCATCGACGCATAGTATTACTAAAATGAACAGATAGCAACGCCGTCAGTCGAGAGTGTTTTTTATTTATTGCAGATACACCTTTTACGTATTTGTGTAAGATATAATATATTAATAATTTAATTTGATAGTGGGATAACAAAATATAAGAAAATAGTCACGTTTCAGTGACGTAAAAAGAGTATTGAAGATGTAGAATTCGCGGAGCGTGGAGGAAACTAACTCCAACATGAGTATGAGTAATAAATACCTGTAGGAGAGAAGAAATGAAAGGATTAGAGAGCTTGATTACATACAGTGACTCACAGAACTATTCATAGCCCACATTCGTTTTACCGCAGATATATTATTATACACTTGCGTTTCCCTATTTTGTTTCATTTAGAGAATAGTATTTGAACAGACAAAACGGAAAAAAAAGCTAAGTACTATTTCAAACACCAAATATTCACCGCAAAAATGAATTTATGGCGTACGCATTACTTATTCCTATGTCGATTCGGGGAAGACCCCTAACTTCAAACTACACTTACACGTGCTGTTACTGCGTGTTTGGTACTCTGCTTATTTTATTGAAAATAAGCTTAATAAGTAATAATGTACGTGAATTAGTAATTCAATGGTGTAACGGAAACAAATTTTAACTGGCAATAAGTACACAAATTGAGTAATCGATCAAAAGGGACTGTAAAAAATATAAAATTCAATATACTACTGAAGACTCTTAATTCTACGCGAGGAAGATACTTTGGTGTCCACATCTTAATGCCTCAAAACTGAGAATACTAGCAAGTCACGCTTTAAATAAGCATATTAGTGCAAAAACATGAAGAAAGACATTAAGAGATCGTGGATTACATTATAGAGTGAATAGAAAAAACCAATCATTGAGAAGCGACTTAAATTTGCGACAAAAAAAATGTAACAATGGATGAAAATTTTTGGAAACATGTTACATTCTCTCATGAGTGTGGATTTCATATTCTTCGATCAGAAAAGTGCTGTGTAGCGAACGGTAAATGCAGAGCTTCGTTTGAAAAAACTTAAAGGTTTATGGTAGCTAATGGTGTAATCCTAAACCTACCGTTAAACATGAAGGTAGTTCCGTAACGGTTTGGAGGTTGATGGCAGCTAATGATGTAACCTTAAACCTATCGTTGAACATGGTGGCAGGTCCGTAACGGTTTGAATTTTTATGGCAGCTACTGTTGTATCCTTAAATCTTCCGTTAAGTTTAAGGTTCCACCACGGAACTGCCTCCATGTTTAACACCATTGGCTGTCATAAGCCCCCAAACTATTACGGAACTGCCTCCGTGTTTAACAGCAGATTTAAAGTTTTTTTATTGAAGCTCTGTAGTTACCGTTCGCTACACTGTATTTTTCCGAGTGAAAAACGAAAACCATTAAACATGGAGGCAGTTCCGTAATGGTTTGGAGACTTGTGGCAACTAAAGGTGTGGGTAATCTTATATCTATCGACGATATAGTGGATAAATATAAATATCTAAACATTTGAAAAGAAAATTTGCTTCAAAGTGCAAAGAAATTGGATCTTCAAGAGGATATCTATTTCCAACATGATAATTATCCAAATACAGCACATATTATTAACCAATTTATCATATTTACTACCCCTTATTATTTTGTAATATCTTAGAGTCAGGACACGAACCCAATACAGCGTCTGTGGGCTGACATTAAACGACAATAGAAAATTTTTGATATAACGGAACAAAGAATATCTCAAGACCAAAATATGGGACATTTTGGAGAATCTTGATGCCGATGTAACTCAAAAGTTTGTGCAACGCTTTGCAACTCATATTCGTGCTATCATAGAGATCAATGGAGGGCTCACTAAGTATTAACTATACAAAATGTACAACATTATTTGTTCAATTAGGTTTTCGAGTATGTGATGTATAAATACTTTTAAGTGATACATATTTACTCAATATACAAAAATAAGTTTTTGTAAATAAAGTTTATCTTTTTCTTCTTGAGTTTTACTGCAAAAGATGCCTTTTTATTAGAAGGAAACAAACTGAGAGAATGTTATCTGTTACTTCAAGGAAAAACAGCGAAAATATTAAATAATGTTCTTTTGTACGTGAGGTATAGATACTTTTGCCAGCCACTGTACATAATACAGCACTTAAATAATACCTGGATTGTAGAATCGCAATAATTTTCAGAATATTATGTGCGTAAAGTAACTATCAATTTATAAGAAATTTATACTTCTTTAAAAACAGTAAAGTTCCTATTAGTCCTGTTTGTTCATGATTGCAACTTATTATTATTTATAACCTGTTTAGTTCAAGGATCAGTCTGGATTAAGAAAATATCTTGTTCTTAGAAAATTTCCGAGACGAGATTATAAATTGAAAAGGCGAAAAAAGGCCAAGGTCTCCAAGACTGGTAATAATAGATTGGACATGAGTTTTAAATCCAAATTGGGATTATATGACTCCAACAGAAGCTTATACGTAAAAAAAGGCGGTGTTCCATTTCTTAAACAATATGACTCATGATAGTGGCAAAATTCATAGCCGTTTTCTTAAAAGGACTTGGCGAGACTGTTAAAATTGAATGCAAATTTGCAGTAGAATGGTAACAGTTAACACTAGAGGAAGACATCTGAACATAATGACCCAGCTCATGTTTTCCAATTAATAGAAAAGTATTTAAATCAAAAACACGGAAGGCAATGCCTACAAACATGCCATAGAGCTCCTTTGGGACTATACTGTCCAAAATCAACAAAAACAATTCAAATATCTAAAAAATTGTAAACTAAATTGCAAGAAGAGTGGTATAACATTCCCAATAATTTTATTAAGAAACTGTATTGAATACTGGTTAAAAGAACTTTAGTAACTAGTACAAAGAATTATATAGAAAATTGAAAAAGGAATACAAAGATCGGGTGACCCAGAGTAAGAAGGACTGGAACTCTGATTATATACTTGGAGCCGAGAACAAAATTAAGGCCACATGGGAAGTGATTAGGGGCGAAGTAGCAGGAAATAAACTCAATCAGAATATTCTGCATGGGGTGACTGTTGATGATTTCAACCATTACTTTGTTGGGCTAGGGAGAGAAGCAATCAAGTTAATACAAAGTACCAACCGGAGCCCGCACGATTTGATGAGGCGGGGCATAGGAATTGTAGAGAAAACTATCTTCCTCCACCCTACGACAGAGGAGGAAGTAAGAGAAGTTGTTTTTGGCTTCGGGAGTCAGCGGACTACTGATATATATGGAATGAACGTAAGCATACTAAAAAAGAGTATCGATTATGTAGCTGCCCCAGTAACAGACATTTTCAACGAGTGTTTGGCCCGGGGGTATTCCCGGACCCTCTGAAAATAGCAAAAGTGCTTCCGATACACAAGGGAGAATCGACTGACAAAAAGAATTTTAGACCAATCTCCATTCTACCCGTGATGTCTAAAATCTTGGAAATCATTAACAAAAAGAGATTAATCCATGCTATCTGCTTCTGGGTTTCCGGGCTGGAACCGCGTCACTAGTATATCTGCCGACGTTTCGTACCCATTTGTATGGGACATCGATGTCCCATACAAATGGGTACGAAACGTCGGCAGATATACTAGTGACGCGGTTCCAGCCCGGAAACCCAGAAGCAGATAGCATGGACCACGACCGCGGAAGTCTACGTACCAAAAGAGATTAATCCAGTTCTTTGAGACACACGGACTCATAAATGTGAGTCAGCATGGCTATCGGAGGGGCAAGTCCACGACTACCGCGATTGCGGAGGTCCTGGAATATATAGCGGATGCTCTCGATGCTAAAGATGCGGTAATTCTGGGATGTTGCGACCTGAGTAAGGCTTTTGATACAATGGACCACGGGATACTTCTGGGAAAGTTAAACATGTATGGAGTGAGAGGACAAGCAAATGAGCTGATCGGTTCGTATTTGGCAAACAGAAGACAGAAGGTATACTGGAATGATCGACTCTCGGATGCAGCCCCTGTTGATCGGGGGCTTCCACAGGGGTCAATATTGGGGCCTCTTCTGTTTCTAATCTATGTCAATGATATGCCCCATAATGTCACCGTGGGTAGAGTCACCCAGTTTGCAGATGATACGTCAATAACAGTGCGTGCCCAGTGCAAGGAAGTTGCAGAGGTTTATATGGAGACTGCGTTGGGGGAAGCAAGTGAGTGGTTTAGTAGCAATCTCATGAAACTAAATCAGGACAAAACCCAACAGCTGGCAATAACAACTAGAGGAGTGGCGGGCGAGCCCAAAGTGAATATCAAGTTTCTGGGCCTGCTGATTGCGAGCAACCTGACTTGGTAGTGCCACATTGATAACTTGTGTCGCAATTTGGCATCAGCAATATACTCAATACGAAGAGTGAAACTGGTGGCTGGCTACACCCGAGGCGACTAGGACTGTGTACTGTGCAAATTTTCAGGGCAGGGTTTTGTATGGCCTATTGATGTGGGGAGCGTCTGGCGCGGCTGGTGCGGTTTTCAGGATGCAAAAGAGTGCAGTCAGAGCCCTTAGTGGTGTATCCAGTACCACGAGTTGTGTAAACTTATTCAGAAAACACAAAATACTGATCCCCCCATCCTTGTACATACTTGCTTGCTTGGAATTTGTTCATAAGTCGCCGGATAAGTTCTGCAAAAATGGTGATTTTCACAAATATGAAACACGGAACCAGAGCGGTTTGGTGATACCGTATCATCGCATTGGGAAAAGTCAGCTAAGTTCGAATTACGTGGCCGTGAAGATATACAATGCTTTGCCTTATAGGTTTAGGAACCTACCATGGATTAATCTTAAAATATTAATAAAAAAGGTGCTGATGGAGAACGTTTTTTATTCGGTAAATGACTACCTGAAGCATAAATTTTGACATTGCCCTTTTTGTGTTTTTATATTTTTATATTTTTTTATATTTTAATTGGTACCCTGGTGTATTGTTTTGTATAGGTCTTGCGGTTTTTAACGTGTTGTGAGCGCATTAATAGTGTTTTTATTTACACATGATTGTTCCATGACGTGTATATGTACATATATATCAATAAATTATTATTATTATTATTATTATTTTCTTTCGGATAAACAATTAACCAACAAACTTCACAAATTTAAATCCAACCCCAACAAAATTTAAATTTTGTCATTTTAGTCACTTATACTTACAAAGGAATTAATTAAACACATATCATCCATCATAATTTAGTTTTTACAATTTCTATTCTACAATCACTATATTGATCTTAGAGAATATTTTTTTAAATTAAACTTCATTAAATATTAAAAACCTTTCTAATTAATGCTTGTTTGTTCATATACTGTATTAACATCACTATCATTCAACACAACTAAACTACCCATCATTAACATGCAATACAGTGATGTATAAATTTTATCATTATTGTCACTCAACTACAGAAAAATATTTACTTTAAAAATTCAAATGTATTGATATAAAAAATCATTCGTACTTACTAGCATATTCTCTGTTTGTGTGAATATCCTTCGCTAAATAAACTGTGCTAAAACTTCCTTCGCCAATGGCTTTGCCAAATACAAAATCCTCTGGTGTTTTTTTCCTGACACTATCTCCAGGTGTCATGTTGTCTTGTTAATTTCCTACATAATAAAATACAAATATCAACAATAGTAAAAGAAGCCTTAATAAAATTCACGTGAACTTTCAAATGCAAACTTAATGACATTTCACTTTCTAATTGCATTAAATTGAATAATTTCTTCACTAATTACAATTTAATTGATACATGGTGGTTTATATTTTACATGAAAGTTAAAAAATGAAATTTTGATGTGTTGATTTAATTGAATCAAATTCTGATACATACATATATATTTGAGACAGACTATTATAAAAATCTGTAAGTAATGAGTAAAAATATAAACAAATTATTGAATATATAAATTGAAATATTATCGACATACATAAATACGAACAAATATGTGCAAATTGTTCAAAATAGTTGGGAAATTGGACCACTGTCATTTATAACACTGTGTCACTAATATATCTTAGTTTGTGTCTCCTAAATTTCCAATTTCCACCAATAAAAATCATTTCAAAATGTTTCCAAAATATGCCCATCATAAATAGTCATACCTGTTATAAGATATTGCCCGTCACAAAATTCTCGGACGTCATAAAAATAACGTCAGATTTCGGATCATCCACATCGAACACAGTTTTAACAGTGACGTTGTGTGAAAATTTAACGTATTTAGTAGTATGTGTTGATTTTTTAAATTCTCTATTCCTCTCTTTTCAGTGTTTTATGAGTCACAATTCACAAGCATACATAAACAATCTTTTTGACAGTCAGCGAACAGCCGTTGACATTAATACCGATCATCTGAAACTAAAACAGATTTTAACTTTGCCGACTCGGCCGCCAAACTCATCGATTTCAAATGTTGGTGGGGGAAAATTCTGGCGCTTGCCTATGAAATCTCACAAATTCCGATTTTCCCGTCAGAATTTTCCGCGATTGAATCGCGAAAAGATGTTCATGAATCGGTGTTTCACGGAAGCACGTAAATTACGCTCGAGTTTCGAAAGTGTCAGGATAAGTAAGAAACTGGGAAACTTTGGCGATAAAGAATTCTGTTTTTTTTTTTAAATCGACCGTTATATCCGCGCCATTTCATTATGTTAAATTTGAGCGGTTAGATTAGTAAACAAACAAGATACGGTGTTTGAAAAACTAAGTTTAAATGTTGTTTGTGAAAGCTTTCAATTAAATTCATGGTAAATAGTAATTCACTAGCTCTTTTGTGTTTTAAATGTGTTGATTCAGTAGTAATTAATGTAGAACTTACTTTCTATTTTGTCATTGTGATTTGTTTGATTTAAATAGATGCATTCTTTTAGCAATGTAACTTGACAGCATGGGAATACAAAGATAAAATATTAAGTTAATGTGATTGTTATCCAATTACTTAGCGCATTCACTCCCAATTTGAAATATGAAACAATTTGAATTATAATTTCGCAGATTGATCTGATATTTAAGCAAATTTTTTTAAGAAAAGAATATAATATTTAACAGATATTATTTAATAATATGAATAATTACAAACATGTACAAAATTAACAACACATGACTTAATATTTGTTTCCCCTAGAACTTTACGTTTAGATATCTTCAAATAAGTTATTTTAGTTGGTACTTGAAGTTGAAAAACGTATTTAATTAAGTCATTATTATAGTTTGTTTCAAGATATTTTAATTTGACTAAGTAGCCAAGTAAGTACTTTAATAGTACCCCCTGCGGTGTGGACTTAAGATACGAACTGTTCCCTACTTTAATAGCCAGAGTGGTATTAAATAAATCGTGTCCAAGTAAACGAACTTAATTTGCTTATATATGAATTTTAGTTCTGGGGATTCAATTTAATAGTCATTACTTGCCATCGCGTATTTAAGCAATACATCTTAACATTTCTTACATTTAATTAATACAGTCCATATATATTTTCGTTAGTAGCAAAATATAAATTATAAGGTGAGAAAGGGTATATTTTATTGTAAAAAATGTGGATGCTTTGGGTGAAGACAGGGAAGTTGAGCAGTATGTAATAAATAATGATAACTATGACTCGGCGACGGACAATATAAATAGTGGCGCTAAAAAGATTCATCTGCTACTTCAAGTTAAACAAATACTGTTAAATGTGAATAATAATTTACAAAAAGAAAGGGCGGAAGCTACAGAACAGTCCATTAAAAAACGTCGAAGTTAACTGGTGTCTGATACTGCACAGTTTATAATGTAGTCAAGCATGGTATTACGGAAAAGAGAGTTAAAAATGATAAAGGATCTTTAAAAAAAGTACCACGTTGAGGCCTTGATATCATTCAACGAATAGACGCAGGATGAAGTTACCACATTAAATAGTTTGCAAAAGAAATTAAATAAAGTACTGAAATAGAAGCCTTTAGAACAACAATATGGCTAACATTAGAGCAGGATAGTTTCTGATTTGGAACAATAGACAAATAGCGTGTTATAATGGAGTCACCGAGGATACAAAACACAGTATGAAACTCACGACACCATTAAAAAAAATTAGGCTGCCTATTAGATGTATCTCCATCCAAAGGAAAAAGAATTACTATTTAACATACTAGTTCTGAAGGCGATTAGGTCGACTAAGTGTTCGGCAAAAAACAAAAATTGTAATCTCGACCATCACAAGGATGTGGCAGTACCATTATTTGAAGAGTGGTTTCAGAAACGTACCCGACAGAAATGTAATATTCATGGATAATGCTTTATACTATTCACGATAGATGAAGAAGTTACCAAATACGAAATTCGTTTTTCACAGTCAATTATTAGAAGTCTTTAAAACAAAAACTTTCAAAAAGGAATACGTTGTAGATAGTATGGCGACGACCGCAGGACACATTGTTTTCGTTTGCCGTCATATTAGTGTGTATTTAATTCGATCGAGTTTATTTGGAATCAGTTGAGACAATATGTTCGCCGCACTTACGTTCATCCCAAATTTAAGTAACTTTAAAATGTATTCAGGAAACGATTGCCAATACAACGCCAGAAAAATTGAAAAATTGTGTTAGACATACAATTTAAATAAATAATGTATATTTAGAAAATGTCAGAAATGTATAATTAATGTAAATGAAAGTGATGAAGACAGCACTGACCTTGAGGATGTCCAAAGTATGTGAAAAAGTGTTTTGTTTGTTTAAGTGCAATATTTTTCTTATATGTCATTTCAAACAGTTTATGCCAGGTACTTCATTAATATTGGATTATTGTTAACATTACCTACCTAACATTACCATTATTATATATAAATGCAGTTTCCATAATTGGGTGGTCTTAATTAGAGTTGTATCATCACGTGCTGCAAAACGTAAAAGAATATACATTTTTGTTTATAAAATATGATTAAAAATACAAATAGGTATTTATTCATAGTTTGTGTCTATTTACAATAGCGTATTATAACAGTCGAGCTGAAAAGTCCCCGGTCTACCATAGTAAAACACAGTTTTTTGGCAAAATTCGATTTTATTATTCAACATAGTTGCCTTCGAGGGCGTTACACCGATTATAGCGTTCTTCCAACTTTTCGATACCATTTTTGTAGTACGAATTGTCTTTAGCCTCGAAATAGGCCTCAGTTTCGGCGATCACCTCCTCATCCCTGCTAAATTTCTTCCCGGCGAGCATTCTCTTGAGGTCTGCAAACAGGAAATAGTCGCTGGGGGCCACATCTGGAGAGTACGGTGGATGGGGAAGTAATTCGAAACCCAATTCACTTAATTTGGCCATTGTTTTCATTGATTTGTGACACGGTGCATTGTCTTGGTGAAACAGCACTTTCTTCTTCTTCATATGGGCCGTTTTTTTTCGATTTCGTTCTTCAAACGGTCCAATAACGCTGTGTAATAGTCGCTGTTGATGGACTGGCCCTTTTCAAGATAATCTATGAAAATTATTCCATGCGCATCCCAAAAAAACTGACGCCATAACTTTTCCAGCTGACTGTTGCGTCTTTCCACGCTTTGGAGCCGGTTCATCGCGTGTAGTCCACTCGGCTGACTGTCGATTGCACTCTGGAGTGTAATGATGAATCCATGTTTCATCCATTGTCACATATTGAAGCAAAAACTCGGTTTTATTACGATTTAACAGCTTCAAACACAGCTCAGAATCATCAACTCGTTGTTGTTTTTGATCGAATATGAGCTCGCGCGGCACCCATTTTGCACAGAGCTTCCGCATGCCCAAATATTTATGCACGATGTGTTCAACACGTTCCTTTGATATCTTTAGGATGTCAGCTATCTCGATCAACTTTACTTTACGGTCATTTAAAATATTTTTGCGAACTTTTTTTATGTTTTCGTCGGTGATAGCCTCTTTTGGTCGTCCACTGCGTTCGCCGTCTTCGGTGCTCATTTCACCACGTTTAAACTTAGCATACCAATCAATTATGGTTGATTTTCCTGGCGCAGAGTCCGGAAACTCCTCGTCAAGCCATGCTTTTGCTTCAACGGTATTTTTTCCCTTCAAAAGGCAGTACTTTATCAGCACACGAAATTCTTTTTTTTTCATTTTTTTAAATAACAAAAGTAGCTTCACTCTTAACGCAATATCTCAGTAACTAATGGTCGGATTGCTGTCAAATTTTGACACGTTTCGTTTGAAGGTTAGTACTATCTAAAAAACATATGGATTTAATAACAGTAACGCCATCTATGTGTCAGACCGGGGACTTTTCAGCCGACCTGGTATGTGTAAGAATAATATATAAAATCTCGCTTTTTACATGTGTATGTACGTTTATAATGGATTCATTTTATATTTCTGCATGTAAGTATTTTGGCATATGAAGAACACAAATTTGTGTTTAATTAAGGCACATGCACGAATATTACAAAATACCATAAAAATTCATACCTGAATCACATTTACATATTTACATTACTGTTAGCTTATCGTACTTTTACACCAGGGGATGTCCTAATGCTATTTAGTCAAGTTAAATTATCTTGAAAGAAACTATACCTACAACATGTTATTTGTCTACCCAAAACATGTGAAGACTCTAATTAAGAATTAAAACAACACTCGTAACAAAGAGACTTTTTATTAAATATGGAATTCAATGTTTCAACTATAATAATTTTGTGGTTAGATTCTTCTTTATAAAAATTAAATCCGTCCTCCGAACCTGTCCATTTTTGTCGGTTCTCTTTTACATCATTCATTTCAGACTAACCATAACGTTTACGTCATATGCTGCGAGTCGACAATGTGTTGTCTGGGATCGCTGGAATTGTAAAAGACTCCTCCACAATATCTTCTATATCCATTTCCGATCACGTGTCGAATAGATTCTCCATTTAATATTTATAGTTTTGTTCCACTTTATCTATTGTTTTTTTCTCGTCTCTATAAATAGATGTCTTGTTTTCCGATCTATCAATTTAAGGTTCGCTTTTAAATTTATTCTTGAAGTATTCAAAATTTCTTTATTGCTGGAACAAATTTTAAGTTACTTGAATGTTAATTTTTAAATATTTTATAATACAAGGTTTTCCAATAAGAGTGATATGATTTCTTTAAAAAAAACACACTCATTGTTAAGAAAATTCAAAAGTTTTTTATTTAATGTGAAGTACAATTGATACAATTAAGTTCTAAATAAAACGTCGTTCAAATGGCCTCCACGACTTCTTCTGCAGGAACGAATTCGATGAACCCAATTTTCGAGCACTTTTTCCACTAAATCTAGTCGTATGTCATGAATCGTTCAATATTGACTTGTAAAGCTTGAAGAGAGTCTGGTTTATTTCGATAGACCAATGACTTCAAATAACCCCACAAGAAATAGTCTAATGGTGTTAAATCACAACTTCTTGGAGGCCATTCAATATCACAATTTCTTGAAATAATCGAATCTCCAAACTTTTCTCGTAATAATTCTATTGTTGCATTTGCTGTGTGGCACGTAGCCCCGTCTTGTTGGAACCAAATGTTGTCAAGATCAACTTCTTCCAATGTCGGCCAAAAAAAGTTGGTTATCATCAATCTATATCGCTCTCCATTGACAGTAACGGTGTTACTTCATTTTGAAAGAAGTACGGACCGATGATTCCACGATATCAAAAACCACACCAAACTGTCAATTTAGGTGAATGTAATGGTTTTTCATAAATAATATGTGGATTTTCTTCGCACCAGAATCGACAGTTTTGTTTATTTACCACACCATCCAGATGAAAGTGAGCCTCATCAGAGAAAAAATCGTTATCGTTTTCAAGTTGTTCCAAGGCAAAATCAGCAAATTCACGACGTTTACAGTGGTCCAATGGCTTCAGTTCTTGAGTGAGAGCAATTTTATAGGGACGCAAACCCAAATCCTTTCTCAAAATCCGCCAGGTTGTGGTTTGAGACAGTCGCAATTGTTGAGAACGTCTTGGAATCGACAAATTACGGTCTTCAGTAAAACTTGCCTGAATGGCAGCAGTATTTGCATTACTTCGAGCGGTTCTTTATCTTATTGGCACTTGAAAATTATGTAAAGAAAATGTAACCTCAAAATTTTTAACAATTCGACGAATAGCGAGCACATTTGGACGATTATTACGACCATAAAATGGCAAAAGCGCACGAAAAGTTGCAATTGGAGAACGATTATTTTGATAATAAAACTGAATAATTTGTAAACGTTGTTCTTGCGTATATCTCTCCATAATGAAATTGTAAACACTACTGAATACAATGAAAAACGAATGACAGATCATGACATATTACAAATGGCCGAAATGTCACTTCAAAATCATATCATCCCTATTGGAAAACCTTATATAATGGTTTCTGCACTTGTTTTTATTATGATTTAATTCTCGATTATCCTGCGAGTTTGACCTATATCCAAACAAAGTCATCTTCGTATCTCATTCTACTCAATTTCATCTCAAATTATGGGTCTGTAAATTTCTGCTTGGTTTTTCCCCTTCCAAGATGATTCCTAATTTATCTCCTAATTCGTAAATATGTTCTACAACCGCCGACTTGTCCATTGCTTCGCATATCACTCTGGTAATCTCTTATACTCTGTTTAATGACTTAGTTCCTTCTAATTACTGAACGTAATTCTTTATTATCTCGCATTACTTCGCTTAACTAATAATTATGCAAGTTAATTTTCATTTCGTTTGAGGTCGAAGTTGGATCGAAGTGGTTGTATTAAAACTTGTTTTTTGGGATTTTGTTTCACCTGTGTGTCTACCAAGCACTTCGATAGTAACAAGATATAAAGGAAAGGAAACAAAGAATATGAAATATGAAGAATGTTAAACGTAAACGTGAATTCGAAAATTCTAAAAATTATTACAGAGGATAGCATTTAAGAAATCACTACTCCCAAAAAAATATAAAGCAAGGATTGAGTATGAATAATGAAAGATCTCAAATTGGAAATTTTCCCTTTGCTATTTTCCAGATGTGCAGTTCAGATCGACAAGGCGGCAATAGATCTAAGGATAAATATCATGCTTCGAACATACCACAAAAGATTAAAGGTCTAATTTAAAGTTTTAGCAATGATATTTTGATATTTCGACAAAGTTAATCGCAAGACGGCTTAATATCAAAAATTACATTTGTTTATTAAAAAAATCTGGGAAGAAATTAATTGAGACAGAAAGAAGAGTGTTATGATACCAATAGATTGAAGAAAGTCAGGAATTTTTGCTTCTTAACAAACAATTTAAATAAGCTAAATACCTTGTTTTCACATATACATTTTAGTAGAAAAAGTAAACAGTTTAATGTTGAATTTGATGGAGCCTGTGGTTGATTAACTTAATCACTAAGGTTGATATATAACCCCTTTCCACATTAACGTTTGTAATTCTGTATACGCATTTCGACATTCGACAATCAAGTTGTCATCATCAGCAGATAACCGGAAAGTGTCGCACCTGGTAAACTACGGCGAAAAATACCTGTACGAAAACAAAACTCCTTGAGAACCTAAATGTACACTGAGTGTGTTAGGTTCTCAACGGTGTGGATCGCGTACGGAGTTTTGTTTTCGTACAGGTATTTTTCGCCGTGGTTTACCAGGTGCGACACTTTGCGGTTATTTGCTGATGATGACAACTTGGTTGTTGGTGCGTATACAGAATTACAAAAGTTAATGCGGAAAGGGGTTATATATCAACCTTAGTGATTAAAAAAAACAGTTTAATATCAAAATTAGCCAAAATAAATTTTCAAAATGTCTTCTTCATTTCCGATATTTATTTTAACAAATATCTCATTGCTAAACTTTCAATAATAGACTTTCCGCTCTATGGCTTACATTTTTGAAGTGTTCATTAATCCCGCTGTAGGAGTAGCAAGTGATACGGGCCCAGCGCATCGGAGGGCCCTCGCGACTGTGCGAAATCTCTAATTATTTTATTTCTAAAAGTGAGCGCTGCCTACACTGCACATTGATTTGATGTGTTATCTCTAAATTTACCCACATTAAATCGAGGAAAATTTGTCTTTAAAAGTGCTGTTTCATTTCATATCTTCAATCAAACCAACACCCATCTGTTAATATTTACCACAGGCACTGCATCGACTTAATCTGACGCAGTATACAGTGATAGTATTTTATTGATCATAGCCAATGTAACATTTTTGAAGAAATAATTTCATAACTTCCTGTAACGTACATAGAACATATCTGGGACCGTAACTAATGCTTATTAAAGAATATTATGCTCCATTATTGTTATTATTTTGGTAATTTATTTTTTTGCTCCGGAAAAATCAATGCTCAAATTTTTAGTTAACCAGTATATAGAGCATGTTTATTAAACATGCGGTAAAAATTCAGAGGATCAATCCTCGAGCTATTTTAGGATTTTTTTGGTCTTTTATGGCTTTCGGATAGATACTTTCAAGGATATATGGTGATAAAAGTTTTCTAAAAAGCAAACAATATCTTTTACGAGTACGTATTATATCATACAAAGGATTCTTAAACTGGAAAAACTGAAAATTACTATCACTACTTAAGATCCATGTATCCAATTTTATCCTCATTAACCGTCGAACGCGTTCGAAAACACCAGAGTTGTTACTTACTGCATTACACCAACCAATCATCCGATTTCTAAAATATTCTTCATTTTCCACTGGAGCAGTGCACATTAGTGTCTTCAAATGGCTCCATAGGACAAATTCCAAGGGATCTAGTTATGGGAATCGAACAGGCCTCGTTTAATTTAATGTTATAAACGAGATATTATGTTTATTTAAAACAAAATACCTTTTATGATTATTATTAAATTTAATGTAATCAGTAGAGAGGTCAAAATTGCGCGACGCTTTATAAAACGTGCGGCCGAGTGAAAAATAGGATTTAATAAAGTATCATCGATAATAGGTCTTGCCCGCAGCGTCGGTCTAAATTCGCTTATTGATTGTCTGGTGATTAATTTTCAGCAATTTTTGTAGATTAAGAATCTTTACGTGTAAGACTAAATAATAAAGTATTTTTTTCGAAAACCTTTTCCGCCCTGTATCTACGAAATATAGCGTCTTTTCGAAAATCATTCGAGGGCAAAAGAATCTTAAAATATCCCAAGGAATAACCTTCTCAAGTATTGCCGCATGTTCAGTAAACACCCTGTATACATATACTGATATTCCTTAACGGTATATTTTTTTCTGTTTCAATCAATTTGTCGTTTATCGTTGATATTTGACTTTCTCTTAATTTTTATCCGTCGATCTATAAACACATGAATGTCGTAAATTTGCGAAGGTTGTTCGTTTCGGTGTTGAAGATTTCGAATCCCGAATTTCTCCGGGAATAATACATAAACGAGATGTAAATTTAAGCACTGAAATCGCTTCCGGGCCCTCTAAAATTACTAAAAGATGTACGAATTCAGTTTGACGAAATTCTTCGCTTTTTCAAATCGAGACAAGGTGCTACACGTAAATATGTAACATATCAATTTGTTTTAGAGACGCACTCAATTGATTCACTCAACGAAGCAGCTGTTTTTAATTCGTTGGATTTACATATGTCGACTATTTTTTCTAAAAGAAAAGAATTCTCCTATGTGTAAAGTTAAAAACAAAAAAAAACACTTTCACTAATACATAATATTCAAAGCTTATTCAATAAAATAAATTTAGTGTCTCGTAATATTGGTTAGGCTCATCTAAAGTTGAAACTTTGAGTATTTGCGGATATTCTCTTCTTGCTGTTTAGTGTCGTGAATTGCATATGCATGCTGGAACTGCCATTTATCTTCGATTGGATATTGTTGAGAAATGTAAACCCGACAACAAACAGTTTAGCGATTCATTAAGTATTCCACATAAAACATTTTCAATATTTAAAACTGAATAATTCTAACGAATCAAAGTACAACAACTTTTATTTAAAATGGAATTTATTCTTTACGTTATAACCGCAATATTGTTTTCATTTAAAATAAAATTCCTTTTATAGCTATTACTGAATTTAAAGTAATTAGTAGAGAGGGCAAAATAGCGCGATGCTTCATAAGACGTGCGACCGGGTGTCATGTGTAATAAAGTAATAAAGTTACTGACATTGTGTTACAGAATTTTGTGCGTTGTTTGTAATTATGTCACAATTATCCGACGAAATATTATGTGCGCAACTACGTTCTCGCTGTTTTTCAAGAGATGGCTCCAGTAGTAAGTGCTGGTCGATTGTGACATAACCAAAACGTGATGAACCAAGCTTAGACAAATGGTAAACAAACCGCTTTGACACATTAGTGATTTTGTTTTTGCGTCATATACTTTTGATTGTGTGAAAATGTCTGATTTTGTGCCAAATAATCGTCATTTGCGGGAAGTGTTGCTCCTCTTCTTTCATTCGAAGAAAACGGCGGTTGAAGCGCATTGAGAACTCCAAAAATTTACGGAGATGCTGCTCTAAGTGAAACAACGTGCCGTGATTGGTTCCGTCGCTTAAAAGACGGTGATTTCGATGTTGACGACCGTTCGCGTGAAGGAAGACCAAAAACCTGCGAAGACGCTGAATTGGAGGCATTGCTCGATGAGAATCCGTGCCAAACTCAAAAAGAGCTTGCTTCAGCAATAAGAGTTACCCGCCAAGCCATTTCCCAGCGATTGCATGCATTGGGAATGATTCAAAAACAAGGAACATGGGTTCCTTATGATTTGAAGCCAAGAGACGTTAAGCGGCGTTAAGCTCCAGCGGCAAAAAAGAAAGGGTTTTCTTCATCGCATCATTACGAGTGATGAAAAATGGATTCATTACAGCAACCCAAAGAGAACAAAATCATGGGATTGCCCGGTCATGCTTCTACGTCGTCGGTTCGGTCGAATATTCACGCTGCGAAGGTTTTGCTGTGTATTTGGTGGGACCAGGGCAGTGTTATTTATTATGAGCTGTTGAAACCGAACGAAACCATCACTGAGGAACGGTATCGAACTCAATTGATGCGATTGAGCCGAGCACTGCGCGAAAAGTGGCCACAATACGAGCAGAGGCACGAAAAAGTGATTCTACAGCATGCTAACGCTCGGCCTCAGATTGCCAAACCCGTTAAAACCTACTTAGAAACGCTCAAATGGGAGATCCTACTCAATTCGTGGATAGCCTCAAAAGACGAACACTTCTACCGTGACAATATTCGAGCTCTGCCAGAAAGATGGGAAAAAGTTGTTGCTAGCGATGGGCAATATTTTGAATGATTCATTTGTAAACATTTTTTCACAACGAAGTTGCATTTTCATCAAAAAAACAGCGAGAACTAGTTGCGCACCTAATAAATAAATTTAATAATAAATCATTCATGTTGTGATGTCATTGAAAACGCTGCTAAAAGAGGTCAATGTTTCGCAACGTTTTAGACATTATATCTTACCAAGTGCATGACTATGGCGTACCGCTCATTTTGCCCTTTCTAGTTATTAGTTTAGTAGAACCGTTTTAAAAAACCAGTAGGCTTTTACAACAGTCAAAGACATTCTTAGAGTACGAAGCGTGTAGGCATCTGTCGATAATGATGTACATAGAGCATGTTAATCAGAAATTGCACTTTAAGTCTACTGAGAATAGAAAACACTGACGACTATATTTCAATAGATGAAATATATGTGTCTCTAAGTCATCGAAAGATTTTAATAAGTTACGATTAAAACGTAACAAGGTATTTAATTATCGTCTTCGATAAATTTCTTAACCAAAGTTTGTTTTCCGCCGGAGCCAGTCAACTTTTATTACAGAAATAGTACTGTACATAGAGTTTTAAATTATGTTATCGCAGATCTTTAATTTTTTATTGACATAGCGATGTTCGCTCCTGGCTTCGAAATTATACAATTAAATACATTAAATGTTTAATTAAAATTTTACCGAAACCCGATCAAATCCCGCAATCGATTGAGGAAAAAGTACCACTTTCCTGCCGCTGTTGGTCTTCGTTGTGGGCTGTTTGTTTTCCAATGATTGGTTTTTTTTTCGTCGATACTCCGAGCATATAACGCTCTATCCATTCAATATTTTACATGGTAATTAAGTCAGGTTTTGTTCTATGAGTTCATCTAATTAATAACTAATCGAAAAACAATTGAATTTCGTATGAAGAGAAACAACGAACAATTGCGTTTCTCTATGCTTATAAAATATCCTGTATTTATTTACTTTTTAAAACATTTTTAACTTTTATTTCTATTTTACGTTTTTATTACTACTGCTTGTTTTATTTTTTTTATTATTTCCATTTCTTATTTTTGCAATATTATCTTCCCTTTAGTGTTTAAAATTGGGTCAGTCCTACAAGCTGATTATTAGTGTCTGCTACTGGGCTTCCGGGCTGGAACCGCATCACTTGTATAATTGCCGACGTTTCGTACCCACTCGTATGGGACATCTTCAGGGCTCAACTACTGCTACGGTCTGCCGCACTGAAACTCATTATTAAGTTTGTCATTTTCTCCCAGCGCGACAGGTCAGAATCGGTTGTAATAAGTACGTATCTACGTACCAAGAATCAGATGTGAGCGAAACATATATTAACAATCGACGACGCATAAAATAAAGAAAATAAATAATTTTAAAATTTCTGAAACACTTATCTTGTTTATAGCTGTTATTAGGTCGCGCGAAGTGGATAACTTAGCTAAAAAGTTTGCACCATCTCCACACATTGTGTTTATGTCTTGGTTACTAATGTGAAGACAAAATGTTTTTATATCTTGAGAAACATGTCGAAAGATCTTTCTCAAGGTTTCAGAATATTTTGTCATCACGTTGGTAACCGTGGCAAACGTGGAGACATGGTGCACGACATCTACAGATATAATACACGCATAATTAAAATAATCTTTACAAATAGATAACGAATCTATACACGCACCATCACAAACTTGTCCTAATCTTTTAAAATCGAAATCTTTGTTTATAACATCCTCGAAGTTTTTTAGAACTCTATTTTTGGTCAGTTATAGCACTTAGTAGTGAGTGTACATTGTTCACAATTTGCACTGATTCCACTAACGACAAAGCAGTATTTTGAAAATTTTCTAATGCGTCAAATAATCCTTTATAATTGTCATAAATTCATTTTAAATCGGTTTTGACGGAAGTATTGTCAAAACTTTTCTGGTTTTCCTTAATTGCTGCAGCTTCATTAGGTTTTTTATCGTATAACAATCGATTTTATTTAGCGGAAATTCTCACAATAATAGGAAGCCTCTTTCAACGACGTTTTCCAACTTGTGAGAATTGACTATGATGGCTTAGGAATACCGGGGCACCGTCTAGAATTATTGAATTCGTTTGGAAGATTTCAAAAACACTCTTTTGGTATTTGTTTGGCAGCCATCAATAGTGAACGTTTTCAGGGAATTTGTAAAAATGGAGAAAATTGGTCATCGTTACGTGATACAATACTTTTATTTGAAAAGCCCCAGCTTAACCGATATAAAAGCTGAACTGGATTCTACTCTGGGTGAGTCTGCTCGTTCGTGAAATATTAGGTAGCAGAGTTTAAACGAGGCCGTACGAGCTGCCAAGACGAACGTCGCAGTGGTCGACCAAATGAGGTGACGACTCCAGAAATGATGAAGAAAATCCACAAAGCGGTACAGGCATTACTAGGCATTTCAAAAGGTGCGGTACATCGCATATTATCTGAAAATTTGGACATGAGAAAGCCGTGTGCAAGACGGGTGCCGCATTTGCTCACACTCGAGCAAAAACAGTGTCGTGAAGATGTTTCAATTGAGTGTTTAGCGAAGCTTCACAACGACAAAGCAGAATTTTTGCGCCATTTCATAACCATGGATGAAACATGGGTCTATCACTTCACACCCGAGACAAAAGAACAATCAAAACAATGGACTCAAAAGGGAGACCCGGCCCCAAAGAAGACGAAGACCGTTTCATCTGAAGACAAGGTCATGGCATCAGTTGTTTGGGATGCGCGTGGAATAATTTTCATTGACTATCTTAAAAAAGGAGAAACTATCAATGGCGAGTATTATGCAAACTTAGTGCAACGTTTGAGCGAAGAAATCAAGCAAAAACGGCCGCATTTGGCTCAGAAAAAAGTGTTGGTTCATCAAGACAATGCACCAGCTCACAAATCCGTTATTGCAATGGCCAAAATTAATTAATTAAAGTCTAAATTGCTACCTCATGCACCCTATTCGTCAGATTTATCCCTCTCGGATTATTTGCTGTTCCCAAACAAAAAATGGATCAGTGGTCTAAGATTTTCGAACGATGAAAAAGTGATGTCGTCAGTTAATGGCTATTTTGAGCAGCAAGACAGTTCTTATTAGAAAAATGGTATCGAACTTATTGAACCTCGTTAGGAAAAGTGTATAGAGCTGAAAGAAGATTATGTTTAAGAATAAATATATTTCTTTCCAAAATTTCTGTATTTTCTTTATTGGGTCGGGTACTTCTGGAACCACCCTGGTATCACTCACAAACTCATGCTAGTCCCCAGAAGTTGATGATTTAATTTGGGTGTAGATACGAGTACAAATTTTGACAAATTTATGTTTCCGTTTTGGACCGGACAAGAGAACAGTAAAGAACCTTCAAAATGTGCAGGTTACTAAAACCCTTGCAGGACCGAATAAGGAACCCTAGACTTCTGGAAGCTGAGGTTATGTAGTTATATCACTTTTAAGATAATAAATAATTTAACATAATCAATACATTTTACCGGACCCTATATATATATATATATATATATATATATATATATAAGGTAAAAAGAAATCCATTATTTTTCCAAAAGATGGCATTAGTAATCTGTATTTCGCGTTGTATAGGTGCGATCGCGTTCTGCTAGATGGCGTTCGAAAGATAAGATTTCGTACTAAACGAACTTCTCAGACAGTTTTGTGATTACTTGACTTAATATTGTTTGAGCGCGCGTCAAAGATGGACACCAGCAAAGTTAAAATACGCCATATTTTACAGTTTTTCTTCGATAAAGACGAAAACGCAAGCCAGGCGGCTTAAAATGTGAATAGTGTTTATGGTCCTGATACTGTAACAGTCAATCATGCGCAATTTTGGTTTCGTCGATTCCGTTCCGGTAATCTTGATGTCAAAGATGCACCACGCTCTGGAAGGCCAATTGTCGAAAATATCGATAAAATAATGGAAATCGTCGAGTCCGACCGTTATGTAAGCACTGTTTCGATTACCCAGGAGCTGAACACTGCACAAAAAACTATTTGGAACTATTTAAATAAGGTTGGATACAAAAAGAAGCTTGATGTATGGGTGCCACACGAGTTAACGCGAAAGAACCTCATGGACCGAATTTACATCTGCGAATCGCAACAAAATCGATCCGTTTCTGAAGCGGATGGTTACTGGTGATGAAAAGTGGATCACTTACGACAACGTCAAGCGAAAACGGTCGTGGTCGAATCGTAATAAGCCTGCGCAAACGGTGGCCAAGCCAGGCTTGACGGTCAGGAAGGTTTTGCTGTGTGTTTGGTGGGATTGGCAAGGAATTATCTACTATGAGCTGCTTCCCTACGGCCAAACTCTTAATTCGGACCTGTACTGTCAACGATTGGACCGTCTGAAGGAACCAATCGCCCAGAAGCGGCCAGCTTTGGCCAATAGGAGAGGAATTGTGTTCCATCAGGACAACGCCAGGTCACACACATCGATAGTGACTCGCCAGAAGCTCCGGGAGTTTGGTTGGGAGGTTCTTATGCATCCACCGTATAGTCCGGACCTAGCACCAAGTGATTACTACCTGTTCCTGTCTATGGCGAATGATTTTGCTGGTGAAAAATTCGCCTCAAGAGAAGCTTGTGAAAATCGACTGTCCCAGTTTTTTGCCAATAGGGACGAGGGTTTCTATGAGAGAGGCATTATGAAATTACCTTCAAAATGGCAACAAGTTATCGAACAAAACAGTGCATATTTGACCTAAGTCGGATCATTCTAACTATGCTAAATAAAACCTTCAATTTAATGCAAAAATAATGGATTTCTTTTTACTAGACCTTATATATATATACGATATATTGCATAGCTTACAAAACTTGAATTAATAGTGGAGCATGGTTCATGCTGAAGATTTGATAAATTGCAAAATGTATCCATTAAAACCGAACGACTACGTACAAAGCGGCTTCTTTAAGTTTGAAATAGTTTTACGTGAATCGAATTTCTTATTTACTCTTTACATTAATAGCAATTAAAAGACTCGGATTCAATTTTACGTGCAGCACCAAGTGCATCATAAATACATCGCGCGTGTTCTAATAAAATTCCCTCCTCGTCCGGCGGGAAATGTATTATTTTACGGGTTCGTAATTTCTGAACTCGTAAATCGGGAGATACGCGAACAGGTAACGGGATTTGACGAGCGGTGTACGCGAAAATGAAAGGGCGGAACGTTTCGGTATTGTAAGCGCGCGACAAAAAGAGCCGATATTCTGGCGGATCCGCGAGCACCAAGAATAATGGTCGTGGAAAATTAAATTTCCCCGAGAACACTACTACGACTAACACGGAGTGAATCCTCTCTCTATCCGGAACGAAGTTACGGCGAGACAATATCTGCATCAGTGAGCGAGATGTAACAACGGTAAAGTTACATCCGACCAAGCATTTCCAATAACGACGAAGCTACCGAAGTCGAACTATTCGAATTTATGACAGCAGATTACCCTGTAACACTCGTATGTAACTGCATATTTGTTACATAAGAATGATATAATATTATGTATGTATATTGATTGCGTGGGGAAAAACAGGTGGCCCAAACAACGAATACATGTCATTAGGAAATATAATTGCGTTTGTAGCAGGAATATTACACTGTAGTATTTTATAGGTGGTAATTTTTACGCTGCCTGAATTTTAGTGAGGCATATGAATTCCCATCATATAAAAACACTATTCGATTATAAAAATTGTTATTTATCGCCGTATTCCTTTCAAGTCGCCTTTCTTACATACAGTGTGTATCAGCCAAATGGAATAAATTCGATAATAATTAAATGGAAGGGCGTTCGGAAAAACGCTCGGACACGTCGATTGGGATTTTTAGTTGCGTATTTTCTTAAATAAAAAGTTTATATACAGGGTGTGTCATGTAAAAGTGGTCAATACCAACTTTCTTATTTTAAATGCAACATCCTGTCAAATATTAAATTCTTGGATTCTTTAGAAAATTCCAGACATATTTCATGTACAATATCCTATACCTATCTTCGACTGTTTCGGAAATATTAAATGTTTTCAGATTAATTTGAAAAATTTTTGATAATGTAAAAAATAACAAGAAAAACATTAATGTCACTGTAAGAGATGTTCAAAGTGTTCGCCGCAAACGTCTTGACAACATCCTAATCTTAAATAAAAATTTTTTCTAACGTTACTCAACATCTTAGGTGTGACCTATCTAATCGCAACTACTATTAGTCTTCTTAAGTCAGCTAAGGGGTTTAGTTTTGTATACTATACTCTTGACATATCCCCATAAGAAGAAGTCTAATGGCGTAAGATCAGGGGATCGTGCTGGCCATTCCATCGATCCTCGCCTACCTATCCACCGATTCGGGAATATTTGGTCGAGGTACTGCCGGACATTGATTTGGTAATGGGGTGGTGCTCCATCTTGCTGGAACCACATCGTATTTGCTGGAACTTGTGGGTTTGCTAGATCAGGATATAAGTTTGTCAAAGCTGGCACGAGATTATTTTGAAGCTATGCTAAATAATTGTCGCCATTCAAATTTCCATCAATAAAAAAAGGACCTACGATATGATCTCCAACAATTCCTGCCCAAACATTAACCTTCTCAGGGTATTGCGTATGTTCTTCCTTCATCCAGTGAGGATTTTCCCTGGACCAATAGCGGCAATTTTGACGATTAGCATGGCAAACATCGAACATTGACGCTGCTTGTATACTAGAAGTATGCGGGTTTTCTTCAAACTCAAGCACAATATCCAGTTTGGTATCATTACTTACTGCATTCGCAGCTGCTTTTTTTATTTGTCTTTCATGTCCAAACTCGCGAAACTGCTTTTCTATTTTACTAATTGTTCCTTGGGATATAGGTGGCAAATTTGGAAATTTCTCATGAAATAAGTGAGCAACTTCCATTTGTGTCCGTGTGTTATCTCCATAACCAAACATCTGCAGAATTGTTATTTTGTGCATTTCTGTTAAATGAACCATTTTGCCGAAATGTAGTTAACGAAATTCAAACAGTTATGACACTGACAACACTATGACACTGACAACACTTTGCTAAGGCAAGGTATTTTAAAACGAAGTACAAGTGCAATTAAAGATTTTCACTTAATAGTTCGGTAAGGAAACTATTATGTGAAAATCTTATTTTAATTGTAAACAAAATTATTAATCTGAAAACATTTAACAGTCGAAGATAGGTATAGGACATTGTACATGAAATATGTCTGGAATTTTCTAAAGAATCCAAAAATTTAATATTTGACAGGGTGTTGCAGTTAAAATAAGAAAGTTGGTATTGACCACTTTTACATGACACACCCTGTATATAAACTTTTTATTTAAAAAAATACGCAACTAAAAATCCCAATCGACGTGTGCGAGCGTTTTTTCGAACACCCTTCCATTTAATTATTATCGAATTTATTCCAATTGGCTGATACACACTGTATAACGAGTTGATCAATAGTCGTTCGATAAGAAAAACACAATTTTATGGTTTGAAATACATTTTATTATTCAATATAACCTCCATGAGCTTCAAAACACTTGTTCCAGTGACATTCTAATTTATGAATTTTATCCCTGAAGTGAAAATTTGAAAGACAGTCGAAATATGCTTCCACGGCTGCTATTACCTCTTCGTTTAGTAAAAATCGTTTTCCACCGATTAATTTTGCTAGATGTGAGAACAGGCGGAAGTCAGAGGGAGCTAAATCTGGCGAATAGGGTGGATGTTACAACAATTTGTACTTTAATTCACTGATTTTTTTGAAGGTTTTTCGAGCTATGTGAGAGCGTTGTCTTAATGAAAAATGGTTTTTTTCTTCGGTCAACCACGAGCTTTTACATGCATCTGGTCTAAACAGTTAAAATAATAATCCAACTTTATCGTTTTACCAGTTTGGAGGTAATCCACGAACAAAATTCCTTTTGCGTCCCAAAAAAACTTATGCTAACATCTTCTTGGCCGATTTTTGGACCCTAACTCGCTTCGTAGCCGAAGTTCTGGGTTCACACCACACCTTAGCCTCTTGTTTTGATTGAGGATCATGATGGTAGATCCAAGTCTCATTCATAGTGATAAAACGATGCCCAAAATCGTTTTTATTCTTTTTAAACCGCTTCAAATGTTGCTGAGAAAGTCGCATTCGAATGTGTTTCTGCTCCATTGCTAACGAATGCTGCATCATTTTTACACACAGTTTTCTGGAACCAAAAACTTCAGGCAAAATAGTGTTCACGCTGCCTAATGATATACCTAAGGCTTCTACTAAATCTCTCTCGGTTAATCGACGATCTTCCAAAACCATATTCTGTATTTTTGCTACGATTTCTGGGTATTGATGCACTGTTTGGACGTCCTTCATGTGGATCGTCTTCAAGCCTTGTACGACCACGTTTAAATTCAGCAACACATCTTTCTACTATTCTAACTGAAGGTGGAGAGTCTTTATACACTTTTAACAATCGTTAATGAATTTGTTTTGGTGCAACACTTTCCAAAAATAATAATTTTATCACTGCACGATATTAAATTTTTTCCATTATAAAAAATACTGTGATACGTCGACTTTGAACACCTGTAAACATACGAATGAGAAAATATAAAATGAAAAAAACTCCATACGTGTTCATAAAAAAGTAGTACAAGGTTTTTCAATAAGAGTGATATGATTTCTTTAAAAAAAAACACACTTATTCTTAAGAAAATTCAAAAGTTTTTTATTTAATGCGAAGTACAAATCGATACAATTAAGTTCTAAATAAAACGTTATTCAAATGGCCTCCACGAATTCTTCTGCAGGAACGAATTCGGTGAACCCAATTTTCGAGCACCTTTTCCACTAAATCTAGTCGTGTGTCATGAATGGCGTTCAATATTGACTTGTAACACTTGAAGAGATTCTGGTTTATTTCGATAGACCAATGACTTCAAATAACCCCACAAGAAATAGTCTAATGGTGTTAAATCACAACTTCTTGGAGGGCATTCAATATCACAATTTCTTGAAATAATCGAATCTCCAAACTTTTCTCGCAATAATTCTATTGTTGCATTTGCTGTGTGGCACGTAGCCCCGTCTTGTTGGAACCAAATGTTGTCAAGATCAACTTCTTCCAATGTCGTCCATAAAAAGTTGGTTATCATCAATCTATACCGCTCTCCATTGACAGTAACGGTGTTACCAGCTTCATTTTGAAAGAAGTACGGACCGATGATTCCACCATACCAAAAACCACACCAAACTGTCAATTTAGGGGAATGTAATGGTTTTTCATAAATAATTTGTGGATTTTCTTCGCACCAGAATCGACAGTTTTGTTTATTTACCACATCATCCAGATGAAAGTGAGCCTCATCAAAGCAGATGATTTTCTTAAAAAGATCGTTATCGTTTTCAAGTTGTTCCAAGGCAAAATCAGCAAATTCACGACGTTTACGGTGGTTCAATGGCTTCAGTTCTTGAGTAAGAATAATTTTATTGGGATGCAAACCCAAATCCTTTCTCAAAATCTTGGAATCGACAAATTACGGTCTTCAGTAACACTTGCTTGAACGGCAGCAATATTTGCATTACTTCGAGCGGTTCTTTGTCTTATTGGCACTTGAAAATTATGTAAAGAAAATGTAACCTAGAAATTTTTAACAATTCGACGAATAGCGAGCACACTTGGACGATTATTACGACTATAAAATGGCAAAAGCGCACGAAAAGTTGCAATTGGAGAACGATTATTTTGATAATAAAACTGAATAATTTGTAAACGTTGTTCTTGCGTATATCTCTCCATGATGAAATTGTAAACACTACTGAATACAATGAAAAACAAATGGCAGATCATGACATATTACAAATGGCCGAAATGTCACATCAAAATCATATCATCCCTATTGATAAACCTTATACAATTTTCAGAAATATAAGACGACGAACCTAATAGTGCCATCGCTAATCGAACGAAGCTTTGTCGTTGAACAACCTAGTAACGGAGAATTTTTCTTTTATTTCTTGAATAAAATTCATGATCATTTCCTCTTCTCTACAGGGCTACATAAACTCAACATTTTATTCTGCAACGTAATTTGTTTTAGCTCCTTTTCACGTGGCGTATGCAGTAACAAAATACTACAACTCGCCTTTATCCTAAGGCTCATTATGCACATTTTTGTAAAATATCCCATCCAGAGTGTCTTCCTTAACACCGGCTTATTTAAGCAATGGAATTTTCACTATGCAAATTGCCATTTTAAAAATGAAAAATTTCCATTTTACAATATCTTTATACGTACGACTTTCCAAAGTTGTCCAGAAACTTTTGCAGATATTTGCACATCTTTTCCTTACATAAACGTATTGTGCGTTTAGGGAATTCATACTTGCAATAACTTTTGTATATTACAAATGCCAAGAAAGTGAAAAAACAGGATTAGATTAGATTTTTCTGTGTTTATGAAAACGCGTGTTTACGACATCTTTGTAAATTTCGATTTTTATTAATTCTTTGTCAAAAGATTGCTGTCGTGAGTAGGTAGATATAACCGGTTATGTATCTCGACGCTGCTTCGCCCTTTATATTCTACTTCAGCTCTTTACTTTCGATACATTTCTACAGAAAAGTAGTCGGGAAAGCTGCGGAAATTGAACGTCTACGGGGCACGCCCTCCATGCATGTGTGTAATGGATGTACGGATATTACATGCTGGTGTCAATGAAAGGAAACCGATTAACGAAATCGATAAAATCACAAAGAATAAGCTTTGTTCCTTGTTAGGCAACCAAGCGTGTTGTGTACAGCGTTGTCTTTAGAAACGGAATTGAAGTTATTTGCTGGCCTCATACAATTATAAAAGCGCTCAAGGCCTTGTACATACAACACTGGGTAGAGAAACTTTAATTACATGTACAGTATATATTAATAAATACAGTAATTTGGACAGTGTAAATTATTTATTGCGCCCATACTCCCGACGCGACTTAAGATATTTGGCTGGCGACATTAACCTTTTTTCCAGACAACGGCTTTCGAATTTGAAACAAAAACTGCAGCATAATAAGCCAACAGCTTATCTAAGACATAATAAAACGATAATAAATAAGGAAGAACTAAAACATTACGGAATAAATAAATCACTGTCTAAATTTCACACTATACTATATCAAATCTATATATGTATATATATATATTGTTAGTGTGAAATTTGTTTTCCTCAGTTTAATGGAACCTCACAAAGAAACGAACTGAAGAATCAACTATATAGAAAGTAGTTTCTTGATTAGCTCGAATGTAAAGGTGTTTCAAATTGCGCGGTTTTTTAAGAATAAACAAAATATTGATCGCGCACTGAATTTATCTGAGTATGTGGGCATTTAAAAAATGTGATGTATGACATTTATAAAAATGGCTTCGTACACGGTGCGACAACGCGTTCAAATTGTTGAATTACTTTATGAAAATCAGCGATCTGTTAAAAGAGTTTTTAGAAAATTATGTGAATTTTATGGTTTATATAATCGTCCATCTGAAAGCACTATTGGTCGAATTATTAAAAAATTTCAAGAGATCGGTTCCGTGGAAGATCAAAAAAGTGAAAAATACAGTCGTAGTGGTCATTCACAAGAAAATATTGGTGTGGTTCGTGTGAAAGTGTTGCTGAAGGTCCTGAAATGTCCATTAGACGACGTTCACAATAACCTGGACTTAGTGGATCAACCACATGGCGTATTTTACACAAGGATTTAGCTCCGAAGGTATATAAGGTTCAAATAACACAGGAACTGAAGCCATTAGATAATTTAAAACGTTGTTCATTTGTCAATTTCATCAATGAACAACCAGCTGATTTTTGTCAAAAAATAATGTTTTCCGATGAGGCACATTTTGAACTTGGTGGCTAATGTTAATAAACAAAATTGCCGTATCTGGGATACGGAAAATTCACAAATTATTTATGAGAAACCTATGCATCCTAAACGAGTTACTGTTTGGTGTGCATTATGGTCAGATTGCGTAATTTGACCTTACTTCTTTGAAAATGCTGGCGATGAAGTTGTAACTGTCAATGGTGATCGATATCGATAATTTCCGCTACTTCGTACTACCTCTAGAAGTCTTAAATGCTTTTCAATGCGTGAATCGTACTTATCCACAATCTAAACTTCAACTTCATGAGGATGACCAAACCATTGTTCATGTTCGAGTGAAAAATCATCAAGATAAAACGTATTCACCACATATAACACGTACCTGTAGACAGCTTGTCTTGCATTTTTCTTCTTTGTGAAAATTAAAAAAATATGACAAAAATATGTCTTATAATTTTTCGATTTTCTAACCATGGCAAAAAAGCTCCAAGACTTCTTGATACAATATCTTTATTGAATGACAATAGATATGGCAATTATAAAACAATATGGATTTGATTTAACATTTCGATTAGGTAAATCTACCTAAGAGTGTAATCGGAGGCTACCTATGTGCGCAATCTGAAATTACGAAATTATCAATTCAATATGAAAGGTGCAGGTCCAAAAGGAGACAAATCTAAACGTTACGTAAACACAACTACCAATGCCATCTAGGAGAATTTTTCATATAGAATCTACTACGTCGAGAAAGTGTGAAGTGTTTAGTGAAGCTGTTGTTAATATATACAACACTAATAGAGACCAAATCCTTGACACTTCTACCCCAAAAGAAGTCTAGCCAGTACAAGCAACACATGGTGTAACCTAATGTCCAGCGCAAAGTTACATTAAGTTTTTAATACAGCTGACAAATAGTGCATATGCAGTTTGTGAAGTACTGAAGAATAAAATGTTAATGGAATCAGAAAGTAACTGCAGTGGCAACGAAAGTAAATCAGAAAAAGTAACTGCTAAAAATGAAACAAAAAAGGAGAATCTAAGGCGTCGGAAAGTTTTTCTTAATATATACAACACCAATAAAGACCAAATACTGACACTTTATTTGAACCTTACTTCTTTGAAAATGCTGCTTGTGAAGCTGTAACTGTTAATGGTGATCGATGTCGTCGGATGATAACCGAATTTTTGTGGCCTGAATTAATGAATATTGATCTAGAGGATATGTGGTTTCAATAGGATGGCGCTACACCTCACTTTGCACACGAATCAATTGATTTATTGAGAGAAAAATTTCCTGGATGTGTAATCTCAAGAAACGGTGATGTTAATTGGCCACCAAGATCATGTGATTTGACGCCGTTAGACTATTTTCTTTGGGTTTATGCGAAAAGTCAGGTTTATAGAAGCAATCCACAATCAATTCCTGCTTTGAAAGATGAAATTATTCGTGTCATTGGTCAGATAGAGCCCCAATTATGTCAAGATGTCATTGAAAATTTTAATAAAAGAGTGGACGTCTGCGGAGATGCAAGAGGAGGCCACTTTGCAGATATTATTTTTCGCATATAAATGTCATAACTGATACTGCAATTACCAGTAAAAAGTTTTTGAAAGTGAATGCAAATTATGTGTTTTATTTATTCTTTAAAAAACCGCGAAATTTGAAACACCCTTAATATTGGGAATACTCTTAAATTTAATGATTTTAATGCACAATATTTATAAATAAAAATGCTATAAATGGGAATATTTAACAATAGCACTTAAGAGTTTTTAACGAATGAACCTTCTTTATCGACATCGTAGTATTTTTGATTCCCTCGTTAACGTATTGATAATTTCTGTTGCTCCCCCTTTTCATCTATACATTTTTAATAAAGAAAAGAGAATTAGAAAATATTTTATTAACCTGATGAGTCTCATTTATACCCTCTTAACACGGTACATGTAATTCAAATGAATGAAGAAGTCTATTTTCTAACAGAAACTTGTCCTGGTTTTACAGCTCCGGAAAGCGCCGTAATGAAAAAAGACAGTCGTCACGCCGACAAGAACAGGACAAGAGATGAATTTCGTCGGCTCGTGTACGAACTGGTTGTGTCGAAACAACGACACGGAGAAACAGTTGGCGTCGCCTACGGAATTCACCGGACCCCCGGTTACCGCCACGACCACACATCCGACCCCAGGACCGAGTCCGGGAAGCTCGAATTCCTGTGACGACGTGGTACCACCCCAAAAAAATTGTTACAGATTAGTCATGTTGGGTAAGTTTTGTTAATCGACGAAAAAGTGCTGGTGCTAAGGAAAAGATATTGCGATCATTAAAAAACAAATTGTACACATTATCATTTGCTTATTGTATGGATTTATATCCACAATTTAATTTTGTTTTTCTGTTATTAAATAACAGAAACCAATTTATTCTATTCATCATATTACATTAGGAAAGTTCGAAGCGATTTTATATAATATAGCATGTTTAAACTCGTTCTATAAATGTATAATACGTATAGATGATTCAAAACTTGACAATGTAAATAGTTTCACTCTGCTGTACAGCTGTGTTTCACGTGTGACTCAGTTTGATGTAATTTCCAAAGCGGTAGAAAGAATGAGCAAAATACTGCATACATGGCTTAAAAAAATATGTAGTATTTACGATGATGGTGTAGTAACAGAATAGACCATTCGCAAATTTAAAGTTGATCATTTCTGTGCGATAAAAAAGATCTTTCACTGTGGTTCAAGGTTAAGTAAAGATTCTAATCGCAAAGAAATTCAAGATCCATTGAATGCAGTGACTATTATTTTCTTGAAAATCGAAGGACTATCTTTCAAAAGACCAAATCGCGATCAGACTGTATTATGCTTTCTAAAAAATTATTTTTTTCCCACAAAAATTTACCTTTCATGACGACAACACCTCTTCTAACATTAGTGATGCAGTTGGATCAATTGCGATTGCGGAATGTAACCTAACCCGTTCGCCTGGTTTACACCCAAGCTACCACCACTTATTCCCACAGGCTCAGAACTCGTCCTTGCTAGAAGAAAATTTCGATAGAATAAAGAACTTCAAGTAACGAAGTAATATTTTCAGAATTTCAAAAAACTCTAACTTGTTTAATTCACTTTGAATACTACAGGAGATGAAACCTCTTCCGAATATTATAGGGGATTGGCACTACTGGCAACCATTTGTTTTGATGTGCTTCGAGCGCGAACAACTTTTGTTAGTTTTGGCTCATCTTGGAATATCCACATAGTTGACTGCTGTTTACTATTGGGCTCATATGTATAGATCCATGATTTATCACCTGTGACGACTTTATAAATGTTCTTTGAAGCACCGTCATTGTATTTTTGTGCATTTCTTGGCACCAATCGACGCGAGTCCTTTTTTGAGTGGTCGTCAAATTGTGGTACCCAACGTGAACATAGCTTCTTAACGGCTCAATGTTCATGCAGGATTTTTTGCACGCTGATGTTACTAATACCTAGAGATGCCTCGATCTCACGGTATGTCACATGACGGTCTTGCATTATCAATTCACACACTGCATTAATGTTTTCCGACATAACAATATTTCTGGGACGATCATCACGAAATTCATCGTCCAAAGAAGGCCGTCCAAGTTTGAATTCACTACACTAACGATATACTGTAGTTTTCGATGGTGCTTCATCACCATGTAAAGAATTCAGCTTGTCGATGCATTCTTCTTGACATAATCCACGCCGAAAGTTATGAAAAATAATTGCACGAAAATGTTCGCGAGTTAATTTCATTTTTTCGCTGACATAAAATGTTCAAGTTACTGTAAACAGTAGAAATAGCGACCGGATAATAAAACTGTCAAGGTTAATATATTGTCAATAGTGGCAATCATCAGATCGGAGGCAACACTAACAATGTTGCCAGTTCACAAAATATGAATGATTACCCTCGTACAATACTTCTGTATTTGGATTGTCGACTCAGAATTAATCATAGAATCGCTATACCTGACATTTATCCGTGAATTACTGAGCACTCTGTATAATAAAAATTGGACTCACGACAATTAATTTTGATGGTACAGAACGTATTTAAAAAAGGCTAACGCTCCTATGAATTATGCCACATTTATTAACGAAAGTGTTCTGAATTTTTTTATTTAAACTAAGTAATACCTAAAGACCACCGAGTATTTTGGCATGATTCATAAAAAATAATGTAAACCAAACTGCGAAGTTTCAAAAGAATTCCGGAAGATCGACCTCAAAAACACCTTTAATTAAAAGCGGAATTATGCAGCTTCTTTATATGACTTCTTGACTACTCCATGATTACGATAACGAAGCGGTCCGTAGATGTATAGAAATGTGTACTTTATCGTGGGTTTAATTTCTTTTCTTTCGTCGTAATGATCTCTTCTTATTACTTAGTTATAAAGCTATGAAATGGAATATGAGCTCTCAAATGTTGGTAAAACTCGAAATTCATTCGGAGAAAAAATCACGTCGTAAAGTTCACGCTCGTTATAGATTGCGAATGTGGTTGCAGAGAACGATGGAAACTTATGGCATATTACGCAAGTAATATTACGTAGTAATGTAACATCGTATTCGACGTAAACAATTCTGCCGTAAGGAAAACGGGTAACATGAACATACGTGACAATTCGAACGCTGCAATTATTTTAACGCACGCACGTCCCAGTTCATCATAATGCGAATGAAAAACAATGAAATTATGGAATATTCTTCTTCAGAAATGAATCCATATTATGAGTGCTGTGTTTACTCGAAATTCCACACGGAACCAGCACATTAAAATTGCATAAATCTCCCACATAATAGAACTTTACTCAACAGAACTCCGCTTATTGTAAAATGAATGTTTTATAGTGTAAAATGATTTCGTTAAAAATATTTATGATAAAGTCGACCGTCACTTTAACGAAGCGGCGGTTCCGAAAAAAAATATGCTAAATTAACATTTCGTTATGTTAAAGCACACTTATATGACAAGCAAAAATTAAAAGCAAAATACAATTCGACATGTACAAAGTGCAATAAAAAACAACCATATACGAGGATAGTTTGACAAGTAGTGAGAATGAAAAAGAAAAACGAATTTTTTAAATACAAAATAATTTTTATTTTTCAATATATTCTCCTAAAAGAGCAATACATTTATTCCAACGGTGCTCCAATGCCCTTATGCCATCTCTAAAATGCGATTCCGGAAGGCTTGCAAAACACTCATTTACGATGATAAGCTCGTCGTTAGACGAGAATTTCTTTCCACCTAGTGCCGTTTTCAATTTTGGAAAAAGGTGGAAGTCGGAAGGGGCTAGATCCGGCGAATAAGGCGCGTGCGGTACTAATTGGAAATGCAACTCGTGGATTTTGGACATCGCAACTGTGCTAGCATGCGAGGGAGCGTTGTCTTGGTGAAACAGAATCTTTTTCTTTGCTATTCCTGGCCGTTTAGCACGAATCTCAACATTTAATTTTTGTAGAAGTTCTGCATAATATTGTCCGTTTATTGTGGCACATTTCTGAAGGTAATCAATGAGCAAAATGCCCTTTGAATTCCAAAAAATTGATGCCATCACCTTGTTTGCCGATAAAGTGGTTTTCGCTTTCTTTGGAGGTGCAGAACTACGGCCCAATTCTTTCGTTAAAATGTGGTGTACGCGTTCTGTTGAAATGTTTATATTTCATTTTTCATATTTTCATATTCATTCATCATTAAGGAAATGATTTTTATAATCATTTCCTTAGAAGTCACGATTTTGGCTGCTCCAGAGTGCGCGTCATCAACACAGCTTATTCTACCACGTTTAAATTCATTTACCCATCTACTTATTGTGGCGGATGATGGAGCAGATTCACCTAATATTTCCCGTAACTCATCTTCTATTTCCGTAGCTTTCATACCCTTAATTACGAAGTATTTAATCACCGCACGATACTCTGCTTTTTCCATTTTAACAAAACGACGTGTTGCTTCTTTTTCAATCAGCTGTCAAAAATAAACAAATCAACCGATTTATTTAAGTATCGGAATGTAAACATATAAATAGGCAACCTAAATTACAGTGCATTTGTTTTACCAATTAGAGCGCCACCTATGTCATTCTCACTACTTGTCAAACTATCTTCGTGCATACGTAGAGATCTAATAAAAATTTTTTTGTAAATTTTTCAACATAAAAGAAACAGAAATTTTTTGAAACAAATCTATTCTCGCATTTAATGAAGCAAAAATATTATTTGAAATATCTTGGAAACTATAATACTAATATAATGGTTTTGAAAGCTTGATTTACATATTCGTCTTTAATTCTTGGAGGAACTGCTTCATTTTCTTCATCATTGTTGTTATTTGAGCTACCCTGACGTTTCAACAATTACTTTACTGTCATTTTAAGGGTAGTCCGGCAGTAAACTGGCGGAACCTCAATACTTGCATTCCACAAACGGTGGAACAGCCCTAACAACTCGAAATACAATCCGCCGTCAAGAATTACGCGTCACCAGTTGATCATCATTATCTTCATTTTAACTTTGATTCATAGTATAAATTACATTTTCAATAATATTCGAGTAACGATTCTGTAATGGCCATTCTACTATACTATCAGCATCATTTACCGAAGATGGTACAGGACGCGATAACACAAGGTAGGGCACGTGAGCATATCGAAAAAAATAAGAAAAAATAGCAAAACAGCAATAAAATATATTCTGAAATTAATTACAAAAATGTATAATAATTATCAATAACTTCCTTGGCCTGTTTTGTATAACAAAGTTTTTAGGAAAAGGATTTAATATTTGAACCTGACACTCTTCTACATTTAACCGAGATCTATATTTTGTTTTACAAGCAGCCCCCATAGAAAATCTAGTTTCGTAAAGGCACAATGTTGAAAACGGTAATATTGGGTTGGCAACTAAGTACTTTCGGTTTTGTAGTATAAAATAAAACACTTTTTTTAAAACAAAGAATAGTTTTTAATCAATTATATATTTTCCATTTTGCTCAATGACCTTTTGCCATCTTTCTTTCAGCTGCATGATTCCGCGCTCATAAAATTTCTGGTCCTTATCAGCAAAAAACTGAACCAGGTGCGAGTGAAGGTCATCGTCATTTGTGAAAGCTTTACCATTCAAAGAATTCTGCAAACTTCGAAGTAAATGGTAATCAGATGGTGCTAGATCAGGTCTGTATGCATGTGGCATCACTTCCCAGCCAAGCTCCAATAGTTTCCCACGAGTTGCCAAAGATGTGTGAGGCCTTGCATTATCTTGGTGGAAAACTACACCTTTCCGATTTGACAATTCTGGCCGTTTTTCTTTTTTTGCTTGATCCAGTTTTATTAATTTTTGACAGTAAATATCAGAATTTATCGTTTGGTTCCTTGGAAGCAGCTCAAAAAACACAACACCTTTGTAATCCCACCAAACTGACAGCATGGTCTTTTTTGGATGCAATTCAGCTTTCGATGTGGTTTGAGCTGGTTTATCGTGTTTGCTCCATGATCGTTTTCGAACTATGTTACTGTACAGGACCCATTTTTCATCACCAGTGATGATTCTTTTTTAGAAAGGGTCGGTTTCATTTCGTCTAAGGTGCATATCGCAAAAGTTGATTCTTTGTGTTAAATGAGTTTCTTTCAATTCGTGAAGTATCCAAATATCAAGCTTCTTAACTAGCCCAAGACATTTTAAATGTTTTTCAATCGTTGTGTGCCATACATGTAGCCTCTACGCAACCTCTCGAACAGTTATATGACGATCCTCTTCAATTATGATTTTGATTTGGTCATCATCAACTTCAGTAGGCCGACCAGAACGTTGCTCATCTTTGAGGGAAAAATCTCCAGAACGGAATTTTTTATACCAATTCTGACACGTGCGCTCTGTTAAGCAATTAGCACCATAAACTTCACATATCTTTTTGTGAGCCGCAGCAGCTTTCTTTCCTTTACGGAAATCAAATAGTAAAATATGTCGAAAATATTCGTTTCTGCACTCCATTTAAAATTAACCCACAACTAATAGCTTTAATAAAAATCACGCACTACTTGCTTCTGAAGTTACGTCAATGTGACTAGTATCACGCGACAAACGATAAAGTACAGCACTAACATACGTTATACAAAAACTAAAGCAACGCTCTCTATCAATAAAAACCGAAAGTACTTAGTTGCCAACCCAATAGTATACGAAATGCTTTTGTTTTCAGTGCAGAAAATTTTTCATCCAAGCCTGTCCAAAATTCAAACTGTAATTTATTACTAAATTGCTTTTTGATTTCGCCCCTTGGTGTAAAGTCCATAAAGATTGCTTCTTGAGCAGTGGCGAGGCCTTCGGAAGTATTTTGAAATGGGTTCCTAATCCAAGCATGGCTTGCTATAAAGTTGTCGGCAAAAACATGGCTAAATTATTTATAATGGTTAAAAAAACAATTTGAATATGTTGGTCTACAGTCTCGTAAATTTCAACAAATTCATCCATAAACATTTCTAGATTTTCCTGTTTTATATTTCTCCTTCACAATTCCAATTTTGTACAAAAAGCATTCATTCTATCACTCGTATATAAAGCACGTGCGTGTACTCGAAACTGAAGATTCGAAGTTTTCAATTTTACGTATATGTCAATCAAGCAGACCACGTTCATCACAAATAAACCACTCGAAACTTCTCGACTTCCAGTCTGTTTTATTTTTTTAAAAAAATGTCGATTTTTTTCTCTGACGTGTATGAAAACGTTTGTGACATTCGATATCAGTTTTCATATTGTCATTAAAGGTTTTCAGAGTTTTTTAACTCTGTTAAATGGAAGCAATTATGCTTTATCATAGCCGAATGATATTCAACGTTCTCGAGGTGTACGAACACTTTTGAAAGCTACTATGAAATTTTAAAACGCAATTATTAAAGTAGTCGTTCCAAATGAACGAGTGTTTATGAAGTGCGAGTTCAGGGAGCTAATAGAAGAAGAAAACTTAAGAAATCGTGGCAAGAAGAAGTGGAAAAGACGACCCAAGAGAGAAATATTCGATGGAGAGAAATCAGAAACTTGGCACAGAATAGAGAGAAATGCAAAAAGTTAAAAGTTAACTCAACTCCAATTCTTACACCTCACGGTAGGAAGACTTAGAAATAAGTAAGTAACGCTTAAAAATTTTGCAGTTAAGATCTGACAGTGCGCACTTCGATAATAAAACTCTCGAATTACATTCTATTCTTATTTGTTCCCGGATCCTAATTCTTAATTCGTGCAAAATTAGAGATCCGTTTTGATAAGCGACATTTTTAAGATGACCCCACAGAAGAAGAACTTTGGTAATGCTCTTTGTATTTATTATCACCGTCCTTTTTCCAACATTTATCGAACACAATTTGTAAGGATTTATTCCAAAAGAATCTAACCCAGTAAAACTTCCGATTGCTACTGTTTAACCGTTAACGAAAAAAAAACAATTCCTTTCACGAAAGTGGACTACCAAAGAAAGAAATAATCGATTGCATTAAATATTTAGCAGCACCTAGTACGTCAAAAGGAAAGGAAAAAAAACAGAAAAGGCATAAAAACCCCTAAACGTACCCGATGAAAAAATAAAATCGTAAACACAACTGTACGCACATACATACGTACAAACGTCGAATCCATCGGTTAGAAATGAGGTGCGGTTAGCAAAATGTAATTAAATTTGTAACGATGCCCTTATCTTAACGACCCAGTTGACTTGATAATTTATCGTTATTTATTTCCCTCGTTATAAATTAATTATATTAAATTTCCCTTTTAAAAAAAAAAGTGTATTGGCGCGTTCGTTTTTTGTGTGACTTCTTTTTTGTGTGAAACAAAAGATGTGCTAAACAGTAATTGTAACATATTATGTATGCAATACGTGTACTGTCTTTTGTTAAGATGCAGGCAGATAAATTACACAGTGTCTGTGCACGAAATATTTTAACTGTCGCTGACAAATATACAAGTCAATTTTACCAGACTAGTTTTCGAGATGCAGGTAATCTATGTTTAAGAAAAAATTTATTAAAAAGTAAGATTAATGATTAAGTTCCAAAAAAAATCGTTTTAAAGCTTTTCTTTAATGTGTAGACTTTGAAAAATTACGCTTCAGGAACCAGCAATAGTCAAACATCAGATGCGTATCCCATGAATCCCGATAACGCTCCTCCACAACGCGTAAATCCTGATGCATGTATTCTTCCTGTTCTTTGCTCAGATCTCCTAGATTATGGAGCAAATGAATTTAATACTCATATTATGCCCCATATTTTCTAAATGTTACTAAATGTTAAAGTAGGCCTACTTGTTCAATATATCAGAATTTCGATATCCAAGAAAGTTTTGCATCACTGAGACAAAAACCATCCAATCGTTTTGATTCATGTTCAGTCATCGAATCTTTAAATTTGGTATTTTTCGTGAAAATTGATTTGGAGAACATCAAGAATATCTGCTATAATCTTTTCCATAATTAAGAAATATTCGGCAAATGTAAGAAAAAAAGTTCCCATTTTTATCAAGAGATTTAATAAACTGTTTCGCGATGCCCAATTTTATATGTAACGGTGGCAAAATAGTTGATGAGCTACCAATGGATTGCGATCCACATTTTGCTACCAGGCATCTATCTCATTTTTCTCAAGTTCCGGATTTTTTCTTGCCTGAAGTTTTTGTTTAGGTCTGCTGTCCCAGAAAAATACAAAACAAGGAAATTTAGTATAACTGTTTTGTTGACCGAGAAGAATGTTCACCATTTTTAAATCGACACAAATTACCTACTCACTTTATCATATTGTACTTTATCCAAAACTGATAGTGTGTTACAATATTCTTCCTTTAACTTTGTATAGTGGGCGATGGATATCCCGACGTATTTGTTATTTAAGACTATGTTTTGAACTGTCTATGAATAAACTCCATTCACTTGGCTCATGTGGTGAACAAAAAGTAACATTTTCTTGGGAAAATAACTCCATAACTCTTTTTCTCTTTCCCGATAAAGTCATTTTGGCGCCAGAAACAAGCAAATTTCCTTCTTTCAGTTGCGAAGCCAACACTTCAATTTTGTCTAGAATGTTAGAATCATCGCCTTCTACCTTAGTAGGTGTAAGGTTGGCAAAGTTTTGAGAAAGATTCAAATCTCTGATAAAATCATCCATCTCATTCTGCGAAAAGCATTGGAGTTTATCGTCTGATTTCAAAGTCAGTATCATGTTCTGATGATCTCAATTCTAAAACATCTTGAACTAAGGATTCAGATATATTCTCAATAATCAAAACCGACGGACTTGGGACGCCAACTGAATATTGCACAGTACACTAAACAGACGTAGTACTCGGATACGAGTGTCTTTGTTGATATTTTATGTGGTGACACCAGTCCGTAAGGACACATTCACCACAGCCACCAATGACAGTGGGATTGAGATAGGCTCAATCAGCGCGCTCGCACGCAGAAACGAGACGAGCTACCTGTACGCTTTAGATTTTACAGGAACCATCAGCGCCTTTCAGGTGGAGGGAGGACCTATCTAAATCCTTACTGACTCTGCAGTTCAGTACCCGAGCAGATACAGCTGCTCGCCCGTCGAGGGAAAATAAACCTTCAGCCCGCACGGGCTTTCAACCACTACCCCTGCGAGTCTAACCTCAAACAGTTGAGCCCGGATTTTTCGGGGGCTGTCGACTCCAGCGGTACCAGTCTTAACCGTCACTGGTGATACGGTTCGATATGTAAACATATCTACCAATTTCGTCGCCTGCCAACAGTGGCTTAGTGAGGCAAGTTCGGGTTCGTGGGATCGCTAAGCCCAAAAGCAATACTAAGTTGTATGCCGAGCACCTAGCGTAAACTCCCCTGCGAACGTAGTACTTAGATAGTCAAACTCAGCTCGATTTTTACTATTCATACACCATACGTCAACACTACAAAAACAACAATCTAAATTATTTTTCATTCTCGCCAAATAGTTTGAATTCCAAATTTAAAGGCAGTTCTTTTGCCGCCTTTCAATAATCTTAAGTATTCAACACACAATTTACAAACACAATTAGGGTGTACGCCTCATTTTTATCCAGGTACATGCTGGAATGCAGTAAATAAGCACTTTTTACGAACTCAGAAATATTTCTGTATAGTCAATCTGGTACGTAGACCTCCGCGATCGTGGTCCATGCTATCTGCTTCTGGACTTCCGGGCTGGAACTGCGTCACTTGTATATCTGCAGATGTATCGTACCCATTAGTATGGTACATCTTCAGGGGTCAACTACTGCACTAAAACTGGTGCAGTAGTGCAGTAGTTAAGACCTGAAGATGTCCCGTACAAATGGAAACGAAACGTTGGCAGATGTACAAGTGACGCGGTTCCAGCCTAGAAGTCCAGAAGCAGATAGTATTTCTGTATAGTCTTTCAACATATATATTTCTATAATCTTTTAACTCACAGCAAAAATTTTTGAATTCTAAACAACACTTTTTGAACTACTCACGGCGAAAAAACTTCCGTTAATAGTCTTCGCACTGTGATATTGTTTAGTGTTGTTAAGTTATTAACGGATGTTCATTACATAAACGACAAAAAATATATTGAAGTACACTACCGGTCATATTTATTTGCCCACCCCAATTTTATGTGTTTCCTGAAATACGGATTATCTTTCGAAAAATCTGTATTATAATTATTCAACAATATTATTAGTGGAAGTAATTCCATATGAATTTCTTCGAAAATCTTAAATTGTTTATGATATATCGTAAAGGTGTCATAAATTGGAAAAATACCATAAATATTATATAGGCTAATCCCTACAGTATTAACAGTTTTACCTGCATTTCTGAACGGTATTACCAATATTGTGTTATTGTACTAACTAATTACAATATTAGGATGTGTTATTCAAAAAGGAAAATAAATTTTATGTCAGTCATTGTTCATCTTTTGTTGGGAAAACAGTGAAATAGAGAGTTATTGTGAATATTTTAACGTAATGCCGAAAACGAAGGAATTATATGTTGAAGTGCGTGCTATGATAATTGCTTATCATCGTACGGGTAAAAGTAATCGCGAAATTGCAAAAGAATTACGATTAAATCGCAGAACCGTTGATTATAACGTTAAAACATTTGAAGAAAGTGGTACATTTTCCAACAAAAGAAGATCTGGACGACGCAAAGGGACGATATCTGCAGATGACCGGCATCTAATACGGATAAGTAGACGCGATAGACGAAAAACAGCACCAGAAATTGCTGCTGAAATGAATAGAGCGCGTGCTAAACCAATTAGTGTGTCCATTGTACAGAGAAGGTTAAGGCAAGCGGGTTTATACGGAAGAATTGCTCTGCGAAAACCACTACTACGAAAGCAAAACAAGATAAAACTACTAAATTGGGCTAAAGAACATAAGAATTGGACGATTGATCAGTGGAATAATGTGTTGTGGACAGACGAATCGAAGTTTGAACTTTTCGGTAGTAAAAGGCGAATATTCGTAAGAAGATCCGCAGGAGAAAGAGTACTGCCAGAATGTATTGCGCCTACCTTAAAACATGGAGGAGGTTCAGTAGTGATTTGGGGGTGTTTTGGTGGAAGATCTGTAGACGATTTCGTCAAAATTGAGGGAATCCTAAGAAAAGAAGGCTGCAAGGAAATTTTAGAAAATAACGCTGTTCCTTCAGGACTAAGAATTCTTTGCGGAAACTTTGTATTTCAACAGGACAACGATCCGAAACACACTTCTAGATTGTGTGGCGATTACTTGCGTCAACTAGAAGAGCAAGGGCAAATCTCTATAATGGTATGGCCAGCTCAAAGTTCTGATCTGAACCCAATAGAGCTTCTTTGGGAAGAATTGGACCGGAAGGTTCGAGAACGTGCTCTATCATCCACAACTGTACTGTGGGAACAACTTCAAGAAGCCTGGGCACAAATTACAGAAGACACACTGCAAAAATTAATTGAAAGGATGCCGCGGTTATGTGCCGCAATTATCAAAAATAAAGGTGGGCACATTGATGAGAGCAAAATTTAATAATAATTAACGATAAAGTTTTTATATAAGAAAAACGTAACTATTTTATGTTTATTTTACACTATTGTATTGGTACAATAAATAAATTTTCAGTACACATTTGATAGTTTAATACTTTTTGACTAAAACTAAGGGTGGGCAAATAAATATGACCGGTAGTGTAAGTATATATGTACAAAACATTTTAAACGGTAAATTTTAAAATAGCACGTTATAAATAAGTTACACCAGATAAAAAATAAAATTTCGTAAAGTGGTATTATTGCTCACATGTGTATTCCATCTCCACTCTTGGACACAAACAGTCTCATATTTTATTCCGGCTTGTAATAAATGTAAACGAGGGTTATGGACAAAACTAGTTTAAGTCCGGTTAATATTAATTGTGAATTTAACTCCCAATTAAAACTCAATGCATTAATCTTCATGTTTCTAATAATACAGGGTAGTTATAAAGTGTAACTATCAACTTAAGAAGAATAATGGAAAAGTTTTACAAAAGAAATGGAATCTAGAATTTTTTAATGTCAGGGGGTTGGAGTATAAAAAGAAACTGTGTGTATTTGATGGTTTGCAGAGGAAAATGTTGCGAATTATTTCGTGCGAGTTTTACCGCATACGAACATTGATGTGATGTGAAAAAATACATCTCAACGATTAAGAGGAAATATCTTATGTTACGTGCTTTAAGTATAGTTAAAACCCTTATATAGGGTGGTCAAAAATTCACGGATAATCATCAGGTATAATCAGAGACAATCCTAATATAGAAATGCTTTATTGTCATTAGTGAATTTCTTAAAAGAACAGTAGATTTAGCAACACGGTGTAAAACCATCAATGAATCAGTAGAAATGCTATGGCAAGATACAAATTTTATTCTAGTCTAATGAAAATAACAATAATAATGAGAACTAACGTATATGCTGAAACTGGTAGCCAATGGTTTGAAGACAAAGCTGTACCCTTGATGGAAATGAGATTCATATCTAGACTTGGTCTATTTTGCCCGATCCACCATCTTGAAAACGTTAGTTCAATCATGCTGTTGTAATTATTGCATTATAAACTGGTGCACCGTCGTGCATATAATACTTGTTGGCTCTGGCTGTTAAAGGAACATTATCTAATACTTCCTCAACACAAGCTTATCGTATTTACGTATCCATTTACATTTAGTCTATTCTGAAAAAGTATTAGTCCTACAATTTAAAGGTTCTTCTGACCAAACATTCGCAGAAAATTTTCTTTAGTGTTCAATTTCTCGAATGGCTCTGGAATTTTCATCTGCCCAAAAGTGGAAATTACGTCTCTTTGAGACACTATTTTTTGTGAACATGCATTTGTCATTCCATAAAATAATTGATGAATGGTTTAGATCTTCTTGAATTTTGTTTAAAATTGTATTGCAAAACATTTTTCTTTGCAAATTGTCATTTTCGGTAATGGCTCTACTTTTGTAATATGAAACGGTCTTTTAAGGTTTTCCGTAAGAACTGAAGAAGCTGTTTTCTTATTTGGAATGTTCATTTCCTGGTCTATTTGTGTAGTGCTGCAAGTAGGATGCTGATGAACAATACCCAAAGCTTCTTCTTTAACTTGGATCTTACGTTGACGTCTTGGTCTACCTGTACCAGGTTGACTGGGAACTAACGTCTCTGTCTCATGAAGTCTCCGATCCAATTTTCGAAATGTGTTGACAGATGGGTGCTGCCGTTATGAATAACGTATTGTGTATTTGTCTTTTGCCATTGCAAAACCCAAGTACCGTATATATATATCGGCGTATTCTTTGAAAGTGTACATTACAAATTGCTTGGGATGTCACAAAAATGAAATAAATATTGGAAGCAAAAATAAACGTCGAAATTTGGCAAATATTGCTTCTTAAATTGCAACCATTCTGGATTAAGATTGTCATATATATGGCAAAATATTGCAATAAAATGACTAATTACGCCAACGTAGTGTTACGTAATTTTATTCGACAGCAGAAACGATAGCTTTCCGCAGAAAATTTCCAACATTGATAACGCAACAACTCCGTATTAGAAATGTCGGCGCAGAGTTATGTAATCATTGTCCGTGAATTTCTGACGACCGTATATAATTCTATAACAGATATTATTAATTTTCTCTGACGGAGTCTCAATACCAGTATGGATGTTATAAAGATAGGCGTCAGTAGTTAAAGGTTAACTCATGCATTCAGTGTGAATAGCAAATCGAACACATACATATCGTTATTTATTGAAAACAGATCTAACTTCCAGTACCGTGTCATTATATTGAACTGATTACGGCTTGTCGAGCACTGAACAAAAGTTAAATGCGTTTCCGCAGTTCACATCCTGTCTGCGAACATTCCAAAATTACATTTTTTTCCTGCCCCTTTGTATGATGTAAATATCTCACAATTTCCTCCTATCAAACATAAGTTCATATCTGTTGAATAATACTTTTACGTCCATATGTCCCAGCTTCTTTGTACATATATCTATACACACGTGCCGACTTCCGATGCAAAGTGATATATGCTCCGACAATTCGAGCAAATACAACAAGAATTGTGAAAAGAAATTGTTGCAGAAATGACGCGGATATGAATCAAAAACTAGACAACTGATAAGCCTGTTATATACACACGTACGCACAGAAATCCTTTAACAAGAACTTTAGAAATACAATATTAAAAACAAGATAGGATAGGCGTCCGTTAAAACTATTCGTGAGTTACCGAGATAAAAACATTCTAATATACAGATGTAATGCTCGGCTTCCGATATTGATTTTATTACTACAACATTTGTGTTGTACACATTTATTAAAGTAAATATAATTCAAATTAATACACTTCTTATAGTTTCACAAGATATATTTTGAAATAGATTTCGCTGTATACATTTCGTCTTGTGGCGTCCTCAGGGTACAAAAGTAAACTAAGCACTGTTAAAATGAGATCTTTTACAAGTTTTATAATAGATTTGCGGCTCCGCCTATGCATTACCGGCCATAAGTACTTGTTCACTCAAAAAATAATAGAAAAACAAGTATAATACTGCAAAATTAAAATATTATTACAACAATTAAACGATTTTAACATTATTTTAAATTTTTTTAAATTCTTGATTCGCCGACCTTTAGCTTTTATTACTGCTTGGCACAGTTCTCTCTAGGAATTTGGTCAGAATTCTCGGTTCTATTTTTGACCACGCATCTTGTAGTTAGGTCTATAGTGTCTTTGTAGATATTAGAGCTGATTTTCGCACTTGTCTGTCTAGCTCATCCTATAACAGCTCTATAGGATTCAAGTCGTGGCTCCGAGGAGGCCATTTCATAATAACAATTATTCCCACCTATTCTAATTTCCATAAATACCTCCGGCAGAATTTGGACGTGCGTTTGAAATCATCGTCTTGCTGGAACACAAAGTTTTCTCTATATAGTCGTGTTCCAGAAGAACCGGCGTTCTGTTCCAAAATTTTTTTTTTCCAAATAGTTGTGTTCCAGAGGAAACGGCGTTCTGTTCCAAAATTTCTCTGCATTATTTTTCTCATAGAAGAACGCCTATTTTAATAAGATCGCCTACAGATGTTCCAGCAAAACAACCCCAAACTATTAAAACTGATTTTCCTCCAAAGTTTGGTGGTGGATGCGATGAATGAATTCCAGAATTCGTTCTCTCTCTGATCTTCGGACAAACGTTCTTCTTTTTGAACCTAATGTTTCGAATTTGGATTCGTCGATCCAAACCACTTTTTCCCCACTCTTTCAGTATACAATCCTTGATCACTAATTTACAAAAGTTAATGTGGAAAGGGGTTATATATCAACCTTAGTGATCAAGTTAATCAACCACAGGCTCCATCAAATTCAACTATACAATCCTTGTGTTTTTCAGCTGCGCCAAAAGTTTTATTTTATTTTGTTTGCGTAATGGCCGTTTTCGCACACCTCTCTCGAACAATGTTTCTTTACGTAAACGTCTTTTCACCGTTGTGACGCTAACTGGTTTATTTTGGTTAATGTTTGTCTCTGCTGCAGTTTTTCGTCTATTTCTTTTACTTAATGAAACTATTGCTCGATTCTCTGCTGGTGTTAGCAGTCTGACCGCTTTTTATTCAATAAACTACCAGCTTCTTCAATTTTATAGTTTTTTATTTTTATGGTCCAAATACGATGCCCTTCCTTATTTAAGTTATAGCCCAATGCAGCATTATGCAAAATTTCCCAGAATTGTGTTGTAAAATGGTAATTGTCGATCATTTATTTTTAAAGTACTTAAGTACATTAACTATTTCAGTCACGCTTTCTTATACATAATTTCAGAATAAAAACAGTTGCATTTTTAGGTTAATTAACGTTTATTTATTATGAAAAACATGTAAAAAAAGAAAAAACCGTTTGGGCTTTTACAAATTAGGGTGGTTAGCATACTGACCACCATGGCTGTTGGCATAACAAATCATTAAGAAAAGTTTAGTATAGTATATAAGCAAATTTATTTTCTATGAAAATCTGAAAAACACGTTTTATATTTTCGTATACAAAGAGGGACTTTATATGTGCCGCATTACCATCTAGTATGCACCGGACTTTTCTTAGTGCTGCATTTTGCGCATCTTCGAGAAGTGGTTCGCTCTGGCTGATGCATGTTGCCTTCTAAACGTAATTCTGTTGGTACAGTTGGTTTGTGCCGCTTTATTTGTACATGAGAAGATGCATAGCTATTGTGGGAGCATTTAGAGCATAATTCAGAGTTCTTCACCTGAGTTGGTGCCAGAATCCCTTAGTAAACACTTCTTCGAAAATTTTTATTGCTGAGCTGCTTCCATGTACACAATGTAGGAGTTTGTGATAGCACAGTCTAAAAAGTGAAAAATATTCGATTTTTCATTTACGTGATTTTCGGTCTATAGCAAAAGTGCTTTTTAGCTGGTCGAATTTGTACACATAGTTCATAGAATTGTTGTATTGTATCACAGCTTCAGGACAAGTTATTTCATTATTGGCTCCATTGTGTTCCCTGCTAGTAACTATACCAGTCTTTCTCGGATCTATGTAGTTAGTAAGCATGAAAACTGATCTTTTGTCTTTCCACTTTAGAAAGGCGATATTTATGTCACTGACTCTGTAATCGTGTTCTCCCTTGTTTAGAGCATTGTCTTCTTTTAGTATAGGTTAATATTTACGATTTGAGTTTACAGTACCACAAGCAAATATGTTATCTTTGTACAAATCTTCTTGCAAGGCATAGCTATTGAAATAATTATAAATAAAGACTTTGTCATTTTTCAGTTTCAAATCCATGCAAATTTGTCGAACAACTTTACCACCGAGATCAGTTTGTACTTTGTCACTATCCTTGCCAATATATGTATATATCGAAATCTAAACAATAGGCATCAGTGTGACATCCTCTAACTCTATTATATCGTTTGATACACCCCTACCCCTAGTGTACTACTCCGATTCCCCCTTCTGAAAATTTTCTTCCATTTTGGTTCTCTCATAACAGTTTGAGTAAATGAAACGCTCGTAGTAGCACTACCAGTAGTGTGAGGCAAATTTGAAATGGTAATGCCATCGTTCGAGTCAAATTCATCTTTAAGATTTAGCTGGAGCCCAGAAGGAATGTCACCGAGCACCATCGGGTCCGTTTGCATCTCATAATTTTCTCTTTCATCTGATTCAAGACTGCACACACTTTCTCAATCAGAAGGTATACTTTCCAACAAAATATCTTCTATATCACGTTCATTAAATACACGCGGCATCCTTATAATGCAACATAAATATGTATTTTATGAAACCTACTATAGTCACAGTGATTAGTAATCTAACCACCGTGCTACTTACCTTATTTATCGTAGATTATATAATATATATAATACTTTTGTTATAAAATAATTAAACGGACACTATACCAGAGAGTAACACCGAATTCGTTAAATAATAAACACTCTGAGCATTTTTATTACATTCGGGAAAGTCCCGTTGAAAAACAACACATTTCCACATTTTCAAATAAATCTGTTAATCTACCCAGCATGCCCTGGAGTAAAAGTTTCGCATTAAACGATCAACGACGACTTTAAAAAAAGGAATTGCTTAGCAAATTGGCATCAGACGGCATAAACAGTGATTTTTAGAACTCTTAAATAGGTGGTTAGATAACTGACCACCAACCCTGAAAGAGTTAATACCGAAGTATACGCAGTTATTATCTTTATCTTTTAATTAATATTTTATAACGTATTGGTTTTAGTTAGGTCGTAATATTGTTTATTTAGGTTATGTTATTTAAAAAATGGTATAGGAATTGATTATTTAAAATTTTAACTTCTAGTTTTGCTGCGCTTCAATACAAGGATTAGACTGAGGCGCCTCCACCAGAAATGCTAATGTTAATAAACACATCTAAAACAGTCCATACACATTGCGTTACCGAATGCTGAAAACAATATGTATTGACGCGTCATGAATTTTATAAATTAGGTAATTACAGCAGCACGTGTCCAATGATTCAGGTCAGCATTAAACATCCTCTGCATTAATTCGCAAGAGGATCAAATAATTAATAGCTTTCCATGAGCTTCCGCAATTTCGAATAAAAATTAGCTAAAATGTTTTTAATCATTAGGTAGTTCTGTGTTTCGTTTAATTAGTCCGGCAATAGCATCGAAAAAATCCATATTTCAAAGAGCATTTTCATGGTTAACTAATGAAGTGTCTTTTTCCCCGTCGCTTTCCTTACTTACATTAAATTTATTAAAATTTCGAAGTGATAAAGAGATCGCTGTACATTTTACGTCTCTTTCAATTTCTTAAAGGCCGACAACTTTATTATTTAATTCGCATTTCTTTATTAAAAAAAAGGGCTTCGCCCGCAGGTGAAATAAATCAATAAAGGTTAATTAAGAAACCCCTTCTCACAATATTTTCGTATTCTATATACGTACTTCGACAACTAAGTTGTCATCATCGACAGATGATTAATCACAGTGTCACATCTAGACCCACGACGAAACTCGCACAGAAACACGTCCGTACTAGACATTTACCGTCAAAAACCAAATACGCACTGTAAATTCGTTTCACATAGTTTAAAGTGTATTCCAATCTTGAAACCTACCACATATCTTAATAATAATGATATGCGAACCTTTTTAGCGGTTGTATATACCTTTTCAATGAACCGAAAGAAACAAGAATGTGTGGAATCGGACCACCATCGGCATTAAGCGCATGGTTTCTGTTCTTTGAAATGTATATCCTTTCATAAAGATTTTTCCAATAAAACGTTTCATTTTGACATGTAAAAAAATGAGTATTTTTAAGCGAAATCATCGGATGTTCATTTAATTGTAAAGAGGAAGGTATGCCGTTAATAATGGAAAACAATATCAGCCAAATGGCACGACGTTGTTGATGGTAGGCGTGAGTTCTTGTGTTAACTGAACTTTAAAAGCCTTAAAACCTAAATCTTTATGCAAAATACGTTGTAATGTCATTTGTGGAATGCCCAACTACAAAGATCGACGACAAATGAACATACCTGGGTTTTCCTCAACACTATGGGCTACAACAGCAATATTCTCAGTTGTTCTTGAGGGACGTGCACGAGTTCGATTCTTTACATCACCAACTTCTCTCAACAGTTCAAATTTTTTTACTAGTTTCACAATTGCTGGACGAGAAGGTGCTTCACGACGGCCTAAAAATGCTTTAGCATTTTTGTAGTAAATTTTAATAATTTCAATGCCTTGTTGAAGCGCATATCGTTCCATATTTATTAATGGCTTAGTTTTTACTTGTCATCTGTCAAGTAGTTACAGGTTGAGCCATGAAAACTGTTAAAATGGCGGACTATTGAAAATGAAATGTCTTGTTGGAACACCTTTTAGAATCTAATTCACGGGAATTATTCACATTCTTAAGCAAATGTAGTCAATCCGTGGTTACGTTGTGATTGTTCTCTAACACATGCTTTGGTAGACTAGATTTTTCAGGTCGACTAACTGTGGTGAGCGCCATATGTCCTTCATAGCAGGTTTCTATCGAAAGTTTTGTCTGACGTATGCACTGTTTATTGCAATGTAGGCATTTAATTTCGTAAACCCCCGATTTGTTACTGACCTCGACTTTGTATTTCGCATTTCCCGAGAGCGATTGAATAGAGTTAGTTAATATACCGAAATGTAGCTTGGAAACTGGGCTCTTTAAAAACAGAATACGATGATTGTGGAAAGGGGCTTTATTAATTTTATCGACCATGGTCTCTATTAAAATGTACCTCGAAGGGAAAATGTTGAAATTCATTTCTAAATGCTCCGCTCCTGTTTTTATTTGTATTAGTTTCAGTCGTACCCATCTATGTCGGATCTATCAGAAATATACAAAGCGGTAGGTAGCACTAGTAGTGCCGATCATAAAAGACCTCATTTTCTAAAGTAATGAATCAATATTATTGGAACAGTGGAGTAGATCCGGTTCCCTTTGTTCGAAACTGTTTTTAAATGTTTCTCTCAAATCCAGTTTTCCTTTGATTTAGTTTCCCTGGAACGTTTCCGTTACATTAACAACTTTCGCGTCAATATAAAATTTCCAATTCCAGTTTGTCATATCGAGTAGTCTTATTGTTTCGTCGAAATTAAAATGATAAAAAAGAAGACGCGAACATAGCGTGCTGTACCTTTTAATAAAATAAAATATTGAATAAATAATCGTTACAAAGTTGAACGAGTTTTCTTTTTTTCCGCTTAACGAATATACATTTATTTTATACTCGAATGGCGTGTAACTTTTATTCATTCCAAAGTTGTTCAGACAACTCTGGTACATTACGGTTGAATAAAATATTTTAATGAAAAAGTATTGCCACCGAAAATGGAATTTGCAAATGGTACTTATTTTTTTCTAAATTCAGTCGAAAATTATGAATTAGACAAGCAACGGTTACAGAGTCTTCTCAGATGATACAAAAAATGATCCCAGGAAGCTTTAGCAAATTATTCGACTTAAGGAAAGATTAACAAGAGTTCCTCAATCACTTAAGGTTAATATACGAAGGTAGTCTGAAAAGTTTCCGACCTCAACGTGAAAATGGCAGCACTCATCAATAAAAGCTAGGGACTCTAGTTGTATATCAATTGTCAGGTACTCACCAAAGTTTCGGCCAATTTGGACGCGCAGTTGTTATTTGACAGTCGTTTGAGTGAGTCGATGTGAGTGTCAAGTATCGAGTTGTCATTAAATATTTGTTTTTGAAAGGCAATACGCCTACGCAAATCAAAGATAAGTTGGACTTTGTGTACGGGAACTCTCCACCATCCTTTACGCAGTAAAATTTTGGGCAGCAGAATTTAAACGCGGCCGTAAAAGCTTGGGAGGCGATGAACGTTCGGGACTTCCAAAACTGCAACTACTGACGATAACATCGCTAAAGCTCACCAATTGGTGCCAGACGACCATCGAATTAAAGTGATAGCGATAGCAAAGGCTGTGAATATGTCCAAAGAATCTGTTTGTCACATGAAAAGGTGTCCGCGTGTTGGGTGCCGCGTTTGCTAACGTTAGACGAAAAACGTGTTCGAATGAACATTTCCAACGCTCTGTTGGCGCAGTTTAGGCGCAATAAATCCGAGTTTTGTCGCCGATTAATTACTATAGATGAAACTTGGATACACCATTATACGCCCGAAATAAAAATACAATTAAAACAGTGGAGTGCAAAGGGGGAACCAGCTCCAAAAAAAAGAAAAACTGTTTTTTCGGCTGGGAAAGTGATGGCAACTGTTTTGAGGGATAGTCATGGAATTATCTTAATCGATTATCTCCAAAAAGGAAAAACTATTACAGGAGCATACTACGCATCATTACTTGGCAAGCTGAACGCAGAAACTGTGGAAAAATGGCCACATTTGCAGAAAAAGGAAATTCTATTTCACCAAGATAACGCACCGTCTCACACCATGGCGAAAATCCACGAATTACGGTTTGAACTGCTTGACCATCCTCCTTACTCACCAAACCTAGCCCCAGCGACTTCTTTTTGTTCCCTCGTCCAAAAATTGCGCTCGGAGGACAGAGATTTTCGTCAAATGAGCAATCAATCACCTTCGTAAACAGTTATTTTACAGAGAAAAACGCCGAGTACTATTTGGACGGGTTAAAAAGATGGGAGCATAGAGTAACAAGGAGACTATGTAGAAAAATAAATATAAATTTTAAGAAAAAATGCCTCGTTTCTTTGTTATGTCGAAAACTTTTCAAACCACCCTCGTACGTCTTTTGCTAGTATCTTTCCGCCCTATCAAAGAAATAACAGAGGAATAACAAAGCTATGGATATTAAATAGTAAAACTATGATATAGCATGAAGCTAATTGCAGTCTAGCAAATAATAAGTGATTAAAACAACCGACATCAGCAGAAAATCCTGCACTTCAATTTTTACCAGAAAATTCTCCGTCTCTCTTCTTTCTGTCTTCGGTGCGCAATTATTAAACCTCAAAATAACACTCGACTGGCATTCGAAAAGTTACGGATCTAATATAACATAAGACAGACGACTCGAGTGGGCAAATTTTAGAGTTGTTTCACATATGAGCTCGAGATGCTGTCGAGTGGACGGCTCCACCCGCCGCAACCCCGTTCGCCCAATATCAACGGCCTATTAATTCTCTTTAACTTTTATTACTCTTCGGGTATCCTGATGAAAATACGAGACGTTTGCGTTGGCGATTGTCTTTAAAGATAATATTATGGGTTTTATTGCCGGATCCTCGGCTCCGTACACCATAAATAGCCTTTTTATGTTTTGTATTTCGAGCAAAAGTCGACGTATATAACAAACACAGAGTAAATCCCAAATTGTCTCTTGAACATTTCCGCGGTGTTTGCGAGATTTAACCCCGAAGAAGAATCGTGCTTTGATGGAGCATTTGTGAATACCAGGCTGGATTTAGAAAAGGCAAATCTACTTTAAAAGTCTGTAAATTCACTTCATATATGTAGTTAACAGTGAGCGAGGGCTAGAAACGTAACATCCATATTTGTACTGTTAATGTAACATATTTTTATATTTTCCCCAAACTTTTGTTTCAATTAAAAGAAGAGAATTGTTTGAAGATTACTGCTGTGGGCACAAAATAGTAAGACTTTGTTCATAATTCTTAATTTATTCTTCCAAATCTATTTCGTCCCCCTCAAAGTAATCCCCCTGGCCCCAATATACTTGTGCCAACGTTTCTTCCAATTCTCGAAATACTTGTTAAAGTCAATTTCAGGAATAGCCTTCAATGCGCGTAGCGATTCACGTTTAATGTCTTCAATTGACTCAAAACGGTTTCCCCGGAGCGGTCGTGTGAGTTTTCTGAATAGCCAGAAGTCACGCGAAGCTAAATCAGGCGAATACGGTGGTTGCGGCACGATATTGGTTGAAAATTTGACGAAAAACTCACGAAGAATTAATGCAGTATGCGACGGTGCATTATCGTGGTGCAAAAACCAAGAGTTGTCGGCCCATAATCTGGCCTCTTTTTACGAATAGCATTGCGCAAACGACGCATAACACTCAAATAGTATTCTTTGTTGACAGTTTGGCCGGTCGGAAGGAATTCGGAGTGCACCACACCTCGATAATCGAAGAAAACTTTCAACATAACCTTGATTTTTGACTTGCTTTGACGTGGTTTTTTGGGCTTCGGCTCACCTTTGATACGATATTCGGCCGATTGATCGTCTGTTTCCGGGTCATAAGCGTAGATCCAAGTCTCATCTCCAGTTATGATGCCTTTCATTTTCTTCTTTCTTGATAGTCGGAAAGCATTGTTTCACAGACGTCAACGCGACGCTGTTTTTTGAAAAAATTGAGTGATTTTGGAACAAATTGTGCTTTGAGTTTTCTTAGACCCAAATAATCTTTCAAAATGGTTTTCACTGATCCTTCCGATATTCCAACGATGCCAGTAAGGTCTCTGACTGTTAATCGTCGATACTTAAGCACCAATTCTTTGATTCTATTGACGTGTTGATCATCAGTTGATGTTGATGGCCGTCCTGGACGTGGTTCGTCATCAACGCGTTTTCAACCCTCTTTGAATAATTTGTACCAATCAAAAACACTTGCTCGCGACAAACGATTATCACCGAAGGCCTTTTGCAACATTCTGAACGTTTCGGCACCAGAAATTTGATTCCGTACACAAAATTTAATGGAACTTCTTTGTTGAATAATTTCACTCATTGTAAAAATCGCCGAATGCACTTTTTGTACTTCAGAAACACAAGCGTATACTAAACACTAATGATTATTTTGATGTGACATTTGGCACAGATCTTACTGACAGTCATACCAACCTAGAAGAAAAATTTTTCGACGAATGGGTTTTCGCGCGAAATTTAATTAATTAATTAATTTCTATTTGTAAAATTACCCTGATTAATATAAATGCACAAATTCCTAGTTAACAATCTTAAATGTTCGGTGATACATGGATTGTCTTTTAAGTTTAGCGTATTAAACTGGAATAAAACAGTAGATAGCTTTTAAAGACTTCATTGTTTTTCTAATACACTTTTGAATGCGCTTGAACTAACTCTGGAAGCAGTCGATCCACTCGTTTGTTGGTACAGACACAATTACATTTTTGAATGCATCGACTGCTGCTTCTCACAACTGGAACCTTTGACCACACAGTCCGTTCTTGATTTTCGGAAAGGTAAGAAAATCGTTGGAACTTAGATCAGAACTGTACGGAGGATTCAACAATTCGACGTTTTGTTGCGTTAAAATATCAATTGTCTTGCGTGCTGTGTGCGGACTTACATCGTCTTGGTGGAGGATGATTTATCATTCGGAATTAGTTTTTCGAAACTCAGCGATGACATGCGGCAAACAAATGGTTGTATAGCAATAGGGAGTAACAGTTCTTTGATTTTGTAGAGGAATTGTTGCTACATAACCTGCTTTCGAGACAAATGCCACCAGTCTTTTTGGAGATACTTCGAGAATGGATGACTTTAGACAGCTTTTCTTAACTTTGAAACACCCAAACAGACAACTGACGTTTATTTTCTAGCTCGTGTGAGTAAATCCAAGATTCATCACAACCGCATGTTGTATGCGTCTTCAAAGTTTCCGGCGTCGAAGCAATCTAGAGCTTTTCGACATCAATTCACCCTAGCTGCTTTCTGCTCTTTGGTCAACGGATGTGGTATCTAACGGGAAACTAATTTTTTTACACACAAATCTTTATGAAAAATATTTTGAATTAAGGTCTTTGAAATCCCCAGTAATGCTTGAATCTGGCGATATATCACACGTCGATCTTCGTCGATGATCTTGCGCACAACAGCGACGGTCTCCTGACGACTGTCGTCTTTCAATTTAATTTACAGAAACTGTATTGTTGTCTATTGCATGAATAAAATTACTCTCTGCAAATAATATGTTTGGTAATTTTTTCCTTTATTTTTCTTTGTATGCACATTGCTGAACAAAGAGAGGATACCCTGTAGCTTAAAAAGTTGACGTGGTAGACAAAAACTGGAGTCATTTTTTGGGTTTAGATGCCAAAAGTTAGTCGAAAGCAAGTGTCATATCTAAGCCAATGAAATTTGTGTTTCCAGTATTATAGAATGAGATACACATAAATAGTAAATTTTTGGTTCAACTACAAGAAAAATCAAATAAGAAAAAAGATTAATATTACAACTTATATAAAGTGATAATGGAAATAAGACAAGGAAGTGTTCATAAGATAGCGAACGGCTTATTCGAATTAACAGACATATGTGTAGTAACATAATAAAGTAGTTGAAGGCCTATGAAAAAGCAATAAATTACTTAAACACACAAAACAATTTTTAATTTAAAAAACCACACGTGTTCAGTAGCCAATCCAGAGTTGCTACTGGGTTGAAAAAGTAAAGTGTTTTATTTCAATAAGACATATGTGTTATGGGAGCTTTTCAAAGCTTTTTCGGAATAGAGAACGATTTTGAAGATCTACTAACACATACAGATTCCACAAAGCTTACCTTATATATTATAATAATGTTGAAGGATCATTATAATTCACGCCTATATGTGTTTGAATTTGATGGAGCCTGTGGTTGATCAACTTAAATCACTAAAGTTGATATATAACCCCTTTCCATATTAACTTTTGTAATTCTGTATACGCATTTCGACAACTAAGTTGTCATCATCAGCAGACAATTGCAAAGTGTCGCACCTGGTAAACCACGGCGAAAAATACCTGTACGGAAACAAACTCCGTACGCGATCTATACCGCTGAGAACCAAGATGTACACTCTGAGTTTACAGAACCAAGATGTACACTCTGAGTGTACATCTTGGTTCTCAGCGATATAGATCGCGTACGGAGTTTGTTTGCGTACAGGTATTTTTCGCCGTGGTATACCAGGTGCGAAACTTTGCAATTGTCTGCTGATGATGACAACTTAGTTGTCGAAATGCGTATACAGAATTACAAAAGTTAATGTGGAAAGGGGTATATATCAACCTTAGTGATTAAGACATGTGTTTATTTTCACATCGCATCTTTATAAAAGCTTCGAATGCTTATTTTTCGCAAATACGTGATACTATGAAGAGAATTAACTGAATTCGTTTTAAAATTGTGAGTTAGAATGGAAAAATGTCATAAAAATAAAATGTATGAGAACTTTTGTGACACTCGATGCTAGATAAATGTTAATGGAGACTGTGGTTTATTAAATTAATCAATTAAGGTTAATATAACTCCTTTCCACAATAATTTTCGTAATCTGCATACGTATTTCGACAACTTAGTTGTCATCATCAGCAAATAATTAATCACAGCGTCGCACCTGGAACCACAAGTGTGTTTGGCCTTCCACGGTGTAAATCTAGTACGGAATTTATCTCGCTGCGCGGATTTTGCCGTGGTTTCATGTGCGACACTGCGATTAAGTATCTGCTGACGATGAACTTAGTAATCGAAATACGTGTACAGAATTCGAAAACTATTGTGGAAAGGGGTTATATTAACCTTAAGATATTAATTTTCTTTTGTAATTATAAATAATAACAGTTTTCATATTGTTATTCCAGGTTTTTAGAGTTTTCTAACGTTGCTAAATGGAAGTAAATATGATTTATCACAGACGTTTGCTAACATTTAACGATGTATAACATTCACCGAGAGTACGAACACTTTTGCGACTGTATATACAACATGTATACATACAAAACACTTCATTTCGATTTATAAAACGTAAGCTTATACAGAAACAAGTAATAAAAGATCCTTCAGCATCGTAAATGTTCCAGAATATTATCCGAATGTAGTAGTTTAAGCCCGCCTCACTGTAAAGATTATGCTTAACGTAGTATCGCGGCGTAAAAGGCACGTCCTTAGTAATATCTGTAAGAGCCGTTTTTAACTGCAGAATCGCTTGTCGCCTCGGGGGAACGCGAAAAAAATATACAAAAATATAAATTGGATTTTCTAATCGAAAATAACAGTTTTCTTTAAGTTTCTTTTTAAGGAATTTCTGCTTACGACTGTCTGCAAAGCTGGGCAAATATTTACTTTTAAAATGGATATTAAAGAGATGAAAACGGCAAATGTTGACTGAAATTTCTTCCTGAAGTAGCTACTAATGAACAAGAGACTGTCGAAAGGATATCTACACACGAAAGGAATTAGAAAATCTTTCTACTTAACAATGAAAGAAAAGATCTACATTGTTTCGAATTATTTTATTTTATCCACTCTCTTAAGTCCAACGCACTTTCGCCACCTCCCCTACAATGGCTAAGTACCATCGGAAGTAAATTATTTCTGTTAATCCTCAAAGTACGCATCAATCTCATCCTTCATTACGTTATGGTTTACAAAATGACGTCCACCGAGGTGCTTTTTCAAATTTCTGAAAACGAAGAAGTCGGAAGGAGCCGAATTCGGGCAATATTTTGGACGCTCCAGTTCAAACAATCGCTTATTGTCATGAAGAAGAAGGACTTCTTTGTGACATACGCAAATTTGTTAATGTACTACTATAAGTAATTGCTGTTATTATAGTTCCTTTTGTCTTGTTTTCAACAAGAATAACTTTCGTTTGGTACTAAAAGACGGTTGCCATGAGCTTTCTCGCTAAAGATTCTACGCAAGTGTTTTATGGAGGTGAAAAATCCTTATGGATCCATTGCATGGACAACAATTTCGTTTCTAAATTCCAATGAAATTTTTTCATCTTGGCTTCCTAGTTGGAACCGCGTCCTCGATAATTCTGCTGCTGACGTTCGCAACCGTATGGGATATCTTCAGGGCTTAACAACAGCAGTTACGCACTGAAGATATCCCATACTTTAGTTATGCACTGAGACTGGTGTAAGTCTGTGGTGGATGAGTTTATATATGGATATTGCTCACAGCTTAATGGAGCGTGACTGTTATAGTTGAGTTGTTTGGAGATTCAGGATTGAGAGGCGTTGTATAGGAGGTAACCATCGGCACGGTTTAGTTTATTAAGGTGTTCAAAGATCTTTATAAACTCATGGATTTTTCGGCCATAGTAATGCTAGTGTGGGACAGAATTTTAGTCGAATCGAATTGGATATGGTGCCCGGTTTCAAGTCTATGTTATGAAACACGAGTGCCCACAGACCACTTTCTTTCGTCAATATATACACCGCCACACGAGCAAGGAATCCTGGAAAGCACGGTCTCTTATTGAAAATGAGTATGACAGTTTTGAATGGGATTTAAAGATAGTGTTAATGTTGTTTTTAAAAAGTGTTCTACTGATGTGGTCAAAGAGGCCTTGTATATAGGATAGTCGAGCTATAGAGAGGAGGGATGATGTATGCTAAGTACTGGGTTGTAGAGTTTTAGGATTAAGATGTCGGTCTATGATCATGTTTGGAGAAATTGTTATTTATAAGAACATCAGTGATGCAACTTAATTCTTGGGGTTGAGAATACTGATCCAGTGAGCTACCCAAATATCATCGCTTGCCAATATCTTGGAGAAAAAATCAGTGTGCTCTTACGGTCACGTTTAAATTCAGCTGTCCAAAATTTCAGTGTGGTAAACGATGGTGCAGAGTCCCCGTACACAGAGTCCAACTCATCTTTGATTTGCGTAGGCGTATTACCTTTTAGAAACAAATATTTAATGACAGCTCGATACTCGACACTCACATCGACTCACATCGACTCACTTAAACGACTGTCAAATAACAACTGCGCGTGCAAAATGGCTGAAACTTTGGTGAGTATCTGGCAATAGATACACAATTACATTCCCTAGCTTTTATTGAAGAGTGCTGCCGTCTTCACATTGAGGACAGAAGCTTTTCAAACCACCCTCGTATTTATCAAAACCTAAATGACGAGGGACAGAATGCGGTAGCTTTATGTTATCAAATTGTAAATGTAAACAAACTCTTGTACGTTTCATTCAACAGTTTGTTTACTCTCTTCCTAGTTTGATATCACCACAGCTCCACTTAAAAATATAGAACAAAAAATTGGAATTTAGATCGTAAATCTTTTTGTTGTTATGATTGTACATCGGGGTATATCGTTTCCACCCTGTATATGATGAAAATTTTACAAGTTGAAAAGTCAATATCTTAATCCCCTTAATTTCCTTAGTATAGGCATCAAAGATCCTTATCAAAGGCTTAACGCTACGTTCAGTTCAAAAGTCGGCGGTATCTGTTCACAAGTGCTCGCAATAAACACCAAAATATATGACAGAAACAGCAGCGGTTTAACCGTAAACGATATTTCTACGATCTGAACACCTGTAATTCCTTCATCAGCCTCGAACGTTTGCCACAAACAACATCCGATTCCACTACCCTGTCACGGCCGTGCGGAATTTAAAGGACCACAAACTGTTGTGTACCACTTCAATATCGATCACACACACACGAACTGGCGCGTTTAAACCATCATTAGTCGTAATCTATGCACGGAAAGCGTTTATCTTTTCAGTAATGCGAAGGTACGGGCGTGATTAATGCGTGAAAGACACGTAAAGGCAATTACACGAAAGATTTAAAGAAGTTTTCGCTAGCTTCCGTTAAATTCTATTGTTTCTTAGAGAAAAATGCGTTATAAGTGGTGCAATTAAAAGAAGTTTTTAAGTAAAAATGATTTCGTTCCGGTCAGATGGCAGAGCAAGAGAAAATAGCATTTAGTTGGAGAAATGTCTTCATTGTTCTCTCCAGAAATTAATTCTTACGTTGATGTACAATAAAAAGAATATTTAATTGCTTTATGAAAAAAAAAAGAAATGCTAGAACAAAATTCTGTAATGGAATCGAAATTTTGGAGTAAATATACAGTATGATCCAGAAAGATGGACACAATATCAATTGGTTCGGATCCCGCAATATACGCTTGAATGCCATCAATCAACACTTGAAAATGGATGCTCTAAGCTACCGCTAGAGCACTTTAGCATGCATTTCGGCGTAAATTTGACCCTCCAATGAGAAAAGACATTTGTCGTTGAACTAACTAGAAAAGGTTTACGGAACTTCCCTTATTGTTGAAAATACGAGTACTGGATTGATATGCCATTGTTATAAAATTGACTTGTTTCTCCAACGAATGAAAATTCAGAACATTGACATATTGAAGTACACGAGGGCAAGCAATCTTAATCTCCCGTCTTCTCATTCTGTAACGTCTCGTTCTGTAGTTCTTTTTAGTCATTCAGAGCCTCTTTTATGATGTTCCCTACCTGCTAGAAACTAATCTCTCCAACAACAAATAAATTCGACAATACTTCTTGCATTCGCTCAGAGGTTCGCAAAATTCTATACATGTTTCATGTAGTCCAACAATAGGACCTGTTTCAAAATCGCTTGTCTTCAAATTCTTTACGTATTAATACTCGTATTTGTAACTATATAAAAACGAATTTATTTATTTATTTATTATCCAATGGAATTACATATGTATTCCAATGACAAAAGAATATAATGCAATCAGACTGAAGTAGATTTAATTGAATTTATATTTTTGTGTTTTTCACTTCTAGTTTGTATTGGATTGGCAACTAAGTACTTTAGGTTTTTACTGATAGAGAGCATTGCTTTATTTTTGTATAACGTATGTTAATGCTGTACTTTACCGTTTGTCGCGTGATACTAGTTACATTGACGTAACTTCAGAAGCAAGTAGTGCGTGATTTTTATTAAAGCTATTAGTTGTGGGTTAATTTTAAATGGAGTGCAGAAACGAACATTTTCGACATGTTTTACTATTTTATTTCCGTAAAGGAAAGAAAGCTGCTGCGGCTCACAAAAAGATTTGTGAAGTTTATGGTGCTAATTGCTTAACAGAGCGCACGTGCCAGAATTGGTATAAAAAATTCCGTTCTGGAGATTTTTCCCTCAAAGATGAGCAACGTTCTGGTCGGCCTACTGAAGTTGATGACGACCAAATCAAAGTCATAATTGAAGAGGATCGTCATATAACTATTCGAGAGGTTGCGGAGAGGCTACATGTATCGCACACAACAATTGAAAAACATTTAAAATGTCTTGGGCTAGTTAAGAAGCTTGATATTTGGGTACCTCACGAATTGAAAGAAATTCATTTAACACAAAGAATCAACTTTTGCGATATGCACCTTAGACGAAATGAAACCGACCCTTTCTTAAAAAGAATCATCACTGGTGATGAAAAATGGGTCCTCTACAGTAACATAGTTCGAAAACGATCATGGAGCAAACACGATAAACCAGCTCAAACCACATCGAAAGCTGAATTGCATCCAAAAAAGATCATGCTGTCAGTTTGGTGGGATTACAATGGTGTTGTGTTTTTTGAGCTGCTTCCAAGGAACGAAACGATCAATTCTGATGTTTACTGTCAACAATTAATAAAACTGGATAAAGCAATTAAAGAAAAACGGCCAGAATTGTCAAATCGGAAAGGTGTAGTTTTCCACCAAGATAATGCAAGCCCTCATACATCTTTGGCAACTCATGGGAAACTATCGGAGCTTGGCTGGGAAGTGATGCCACGTCCCCCATACAGCCCTGATCTAGCACCATCTGATTATCATTTATTTCGAAGTTTGCAGATTTCTTTGAATGGTAAAACTTTCACAAATGACGATGACCTTCACTCGCACCTGGTTCAGTTTTTTGCTGATAAGGACCAAAAATTTTATGAGCGCGGAATCAGGCAGCTGAAAGAAAGATGGCAAAAGGTGATTGAGCAAAATGGAAAATATATAATTGATTAAGAACTATTCTTTGTAAAAAAAAGTGTTTTATTTTATACTACAAAACCGAAAGTACTTAGGTGCCAACCCAATATACATATATATACATATTTTAGTCTTGGACGAGACTGCGTTTTATTATGTTGCCAAGCCAATACTATATTTTGAATAGATTTGGTTATACAGTCATTATCTTTGTCGACAACGGTGAATGCCAAGTGTTGTTTTATTAAGTGTTCGATTTTAACATCTTAAAAATGAAGTTTCGGAAACTTATTTGTGAATCTGGTACGTAGACTTCCGCGGTCGTGGCCCATACTATCTACTTCTGGGCTTCCGGGCTAGAACCGCGTCACTGGTATAACTGCCGACGTTCTTTGTGAAATTAGTTTTTCAGTTCTGACGCTTCGATCTTCAAAATCTTTTTTTATGTTTAGAATTTTATCCACTCTATACTTCCTTTTCTGATGGAAGTTTATTGCTTTGTTTAGAACTTTCCAATTGTTGTTCAAATAGGTTTTCATCGTCTTCTCCATTACGCAGGTTTTAACAGTTTTAAATATATCTTGAACTTCTACGAGTACTTTAAGACTGAGTCTCTAACGGACGAGATTTTTATATTTTTAATATTAGAACCATCGATTTCACACTATCTAAATAAAGATAAAGCGTTAGGAATTTCGTGCGAGATTTCTTTTCTCTACTTTTGTCTTCTAAATCTTTCTTTCGTGTTTGCGTCTTTTTCCCGCTTCTTGTTCTGGGCGATGTTTATTGCTTGCCAATCGCCAATTGGTCAAGTTTATAACCTCTTTTTCATGGTTTATGTTTTCAATTATAGATTCAGCGTCGATATTGATGTGCTAATGAAGCCGATGTTCATGTCTTTGGGCGTACTTTTTGATAACATCATTGAGAGTTTCCACTTCCAAGTCCTTATGCAGGTTGTCATTGCGAATATACCACATTAACAATGCCTCGCAGTACCCTATTCTGAAATCTCTGTATAATGTTTCGATTACTTTGGCTGGGTACCATAAGTCCACACTGGTTTCAGGACTTGTTGATAAAGCAAAAGCTTATTATATACTGTCAGGGCTGAATGTCGACCCAATAACCAGTACATTTTTCTGTACTTCAACTTGAGATCTTCACATTTTTTCTTAACATGTGGCTTCCACCTGAGTTTAGCATCTAGGGTTATACCAAGATATTTGGCTGTATTCTCGTACGGGACTACATGTTGATTAATATATACTAGCTTATGCTCGATTCGTTTGTTAGTAAAATCGATATGCACTGATTTGTTTTCATTCATTTGAATATGCCATTTTGCTGTCCAGTGTTGTATTTCGACAATAGCTGTTTGTAACTTTGCCGTTGAATCGATGTTGTTGTCTCCAGTGGCTAGAATTGCAGTGTCATCTGCAAACGTAGCAACAATATTTTCGCTAAATGTAGGCAAATCACTAGTGTATAACAAATATAGGATTGGCCCCAATACACTTTCCTGGGCCACACCTGCTTGGATTTTCCTCAGATCAGAATAGGTGTCTTCTTGTTTAACTCTGAAGTAACGGTCGGATACATAAGACCTCAAAATTTTTGAATATTGCTCAGGGAGAAGCATCTTGAGCTTCTGGTTTAAGCCCTAATGCCAGACCCTATCAAAAGCCAGTGCTACATCCAAAAACACTGCTGAGCATACTTTTTTACATCAGTGATTCTGTGGACCTGATCAATCGTGGAATGTTGTTTTCGGAAAACAAATTGATGATCCGGGATGAGATGTTTTTCTTCAATGATTGGTTTTAATCTTTTGAGTAACAATTTCTCAAACAATTTGGACATAATCGGCAATAGTGATATTAGCCGATATGATGCTGCTTCGTGGGGTGACTTTCCTGGTTTAGAAATCATTATCACTTCAGCCACTTTCCACAGTTGCGGTACATATTTTAGTCTGAATGAAGCATTGATTATGTTGGTGATTTTAATTAATGCTTTTCTCTGAAGTTCTCTTAAGATTTGACCAATAATAAGATCAAAGCCAGGAGATTTTTTTGGGTCGATATTAGTTTTTATTTCTTTTTTAATTTCAGACAAAGTGACAAATGGGATTTTCATTCTTTCTTGACCGATGACGTGCGGCAATGTTTTGTTATTAACTACTATTGCGTTGAAATATCTTTTCGAGGTGGTCTGCAAATCTTGTAGCTTTTTGCTTGTTGTTTCTGGCCCAGCTCCCATTCTCATTTTTGCTTGGAGGTATTTGCATAACAGGTTTATTTAAATTCTTCGTATTTTTCCAGAGCGAATATTCAGTACTGGAATCACTAGTACGAGGGAGCGTTTTTATATTCGCGGAATGGGGGACAAGGGGTGGAAATAAAAAAAACAAATTATTTTTCTTTTTCAATATATTCATCTGCAAGACGGATACATTTTTCACATCTTTTAATTAATTTATTTATACCCTCATAAAAAAATGATCTTTATCTGCAAAATACGCCGAAACTGTCTCCTTGACTTCATCATCGGCAGTAAATTTTTTACCCCGCAGCTCTTTTTTCATTTTCGGAAACAGGTAATAATCACTCGGGGCCAGGTCTGGGCTGTAGGGTGGGTGATTCACAATTTCGAAGCCCACCTTATGCAGGGCAGCTAATGCAACGCGGCTCTTGTGGACGGGCGCGTTGTCGTGCAAAAGCAGAACACCTTTTGTCAATTTTCCCCGTCTTTTCTCTTTAATGGCTTTTTTTAGTGGCTCTAATATTGAAGCGTAATATTCTACTGTTATAGAAACACCTTTATCTTTATAATCAATCAACAATATTCCTTCCGAGTCCCAAAATACCGTTGTCATGAGTTTCCCAGCTGATTGTGACACTTTAAATTTCTTGGGAGGTGCTGTGCCCTTTTTATGCCACTGCATGGAGTCTTGTTTGGACTCAGGTTCATAATGATGAACCCAAGTTTCGTCTCCAGTAACAATTCCATTCAATACACCATCCTTGTCTTCATTACAGAGGTTCAAAAATGCACGCGAACACTCTACACGCTGTTGTTTTTGCGGCGGCGTGAGCATTCTCGGCACCCATCTTGCGCTGACCTTAGACATGCCGAGATGATCGTGTAGGATTTTAAAAATTGTTGTATCGGATACTCCAACCATTTCTGCGAGTTGTTTCATGTTTAGTCGAGCATCTTCGAGTACAATTTGTTCAACTTTTTGGATAAGTGCTGGCGTGGTCACCTCAATGCTCCTACCCGGCCTCGGGTCGTCTTCAAGGGATTCCCTTCCTTGTTTAAATAAACTATGCCACTTGTACACCATGGTTTTTCCTGGACAAGAGTCGCCGTAAACCAATGATATCTCATTCATTATGGTCGCGACTGATTTTCCTTGCCTGGTAAGGAACTTTATAACGGCACGATATTCGATTTTTTCCATATTTCACTTTTCACTCCTGATTATGTTACTTGGTTGACGATAGCTCAAAGACTAACTGTCTAATAATAATGAAACTTCGTATTTATACTAATCATGAGTCGCTGCACAGGCCACGCCCCCAATGCGCCTACTCACCCCTCTACAACCCGCTCATTCCGCGAATATAAAAACTCTCCCTCGTAAGTCCCCGAAGAAATTCGCTAATGGTATCATTTTTTAACTAAAAAAAAAAACAAATATGTAAAGAATTTGTTGTTGAAATTCTTGAAGGAAAATAACATTCTACATGTTTCTTTTCTGTGCAAAGATTTTTTTAACAAACCGTATATACAAATGAAGTAGTATCAATTCAATTCATTAATGTTCAAGTTAATATTACACAACGTTTGACGTTCCAACGTGAAGCTCGAATTATTTAATTTAAATACATTAATTTTAACTAAAATTATGAAATTTAAAATTAATACTTTCGCTGGGTGATTCTTAAACGGAATTGAAACTAATAATAGCAACACGATGGGAACACATTTGGCAGGCTATATTTTATTAAAATCCTACTTATATTTAATTTACACCTACTTAAATTAGGAATTCATCTGGGCCTTAAATAAAGCTAATTCATTTTTCCAATATTCTTTCGTATACTTCGCATAGTTAATTATTTAGTGAGTCGGTGCAAAATGCGAAGCGTTTGTATATTTTATTAGAGTTATTAATTTAAATCTGACGTCATTCGTTGTCTCCTGACGGGACGGCAAACGTTTTGGAGATTACCCGAATCCCTATTTACGGTATCGTCTGGGCGACGGAAAAAAATGGAAAATCTCTCTGCAGATGTTTGAATTAAATATGAAAGAAAAACAGAAACGAAAGTTTCCTTTTTTGTATTCCTCTTTGTGTATAATGCTTTATGTTTCATTTCAGGGAGAAGAATATATTTAAAAAAATTATTTTCGTCGCACTAAGAAACGTTTCCTGGTTGTTGAAGCAGTGAGGCACGGAAAATGCTTGGAGCTGCTGAATTTCCATTGATTTTCGTAGTCTTGCATATCATTTTCAATTCTGATATGTCCCATAATGAAGCTTAACATTTTCCATTTGGTTTCCGAGGTAAAAATGGTACCAATCCACTTTTATTTTTCTTTTATAAAAATTTCCCTACAGAGTTATGTCTTTTGTTTCTTGTGCATACTTTAATTACTCCTGTTTCGCGCAGCTGTCTCTAATTTTAATATTTCTTACGACTGCATTTTGTGTGGTTCGTCGTCTTCTTTTAAAGTATCTTTCTTGTATTTTACAACTGAAAAGATCGTCAAAATACCAATATTTTCAACATTTCAGCATACTTTTATTCTCTAGTTTTATAATGGGGAAAATATATGATTATCTAAAATTCGTTCTGCTAAGGATACATTCTTTACGAGAGCTATTTGAAAACACATTCGATACATCAAATTGAGACTAACTTATAATTATTTAGGTTTTTTTAAACACCTAGTTTATTACTAAGATATACGGAATTTATTATTGTACAAATATTAAAAAGGAATCATTCAAATATTAATAACACCCTGTTAACTACGAACGTTTCAAGGAATAACACATATCATCGGGTAAACCTGTATTATTAACGAAGGATTCCTTTGTACGGCTTTATCGTACCTTTTCGATACAGAAAAATAATAAAGAAACATTGACTCCCTCTACTGTATAACACACGTGTGTAGTGAACGACAGAACAAGGGCGTTCAGAGTGTATATACATACGTGTATCTTACGATAGAGAGAGGCAATGTTTGTTCATTATTAATTATTATAACACATTTTATTTTGGTTTAGATAGGTAGACTATATAATAGTAGGGTTGTCCGGTATCGATAGACAACTCAAGTCATATTCCAACTTTTTGAATTGCATACATCCTTCAATTACATTTACCACAGGATTAGAAATTAGATCTTTCTATAACGCGAAGCAGTAATAACTCAAAATTAGAACTGAAGAATATCTACGAAACTTAAAACTCCAAACAAATGATTCTAACTTCAGTAAACATCTAATACATAATGTACATGAAGATTTTAAACCGGAAATCCTTCACATATGTAACAAAAGTCTGCAACTAAATTTCTTGGAATGCATGGAGATTTATAAGTGTAAGCAACTCAAAAACTCTGTAACCCTTCGTAATCAGATTTAAACAGTTCAACTCTTTCAAATTTGTCTTAATTCTTAGCACTCATTATTTATATTTTGATCTCTTATTTCAAATACCTAATAATTTCATTCGCTCTTAATGTTTTCCTGTTATTTATATTTATAGGTATTTCGAAGAATGGCCTTTTACGGTCAAACAATTTTGCGTGTATATTCTACCTCTACTCCTTTCTTATAAACGATTTTAATTATTGCTTTTCGTTTTCTTATATAAAGGAGATTGTAACCTGATTGCAGAATATCCTAACAGACGAAACTAGGCGTAGTAAATATATAGTATAGTGTGAAATTATGACAAACTATTTTACTTATTCCTTAGTGTTTTATTTATTCTTTAGTGTAATCATTTGTTATTCTTCACTCAATAAGCATTTGTACAAAATTTGGTTTAAAAATATATGCACAGTCTGAGAAAGCCGAACGGTCGATTAACATGTCGAATGAATTTTCAGTTCATCTTTAGAGATGTCCTTCAAGATCGTTGTCGACGCCTTTTTAATGACTTTCACGTCGGCATGATGCTGTCCTTTCATCGGCAAAAGTAGTTTGGAGAATGGACATAAATCACAGGGGGCCAAATCTAATGAATATGATGGTTAAAATGCCATTCGGAGTTAGAAAATTAGTGTCGAACGATGAGATGGTGCATTATCATGTAACATACGCCAGCTACAATTTTCACGATATCGAGGGCGCACACGACGAATAAGCGCCAAAAGACGCTTCGTAACACCAAGATAATACAGCATTGACAGTTAGACTAGTTGGTACAAACTCTTTGTACACTATGTTTTTCGAATCATAGTAACAAATCAACATTGTCTTCACTTTTGATATCTCCAAACGACTTTTTTTCGGCTTTTCTTCGCTTGGATGCTTCCATTTAGAGCTTAAACGCTTTGTCTCTGGATAATATTGAAAACACCACGCACAAATCTTTCTCAATCCCGAATGCTGTGTTAAAATGCAATGAATTGAATCTTTGAAAATATTTAATTCCATTCCCACGTATCACAATGAGGATTTCGGCTCATTCTTGATAAATTCACGCACAAGTTCGATGTTACTTTCCGTTACCACAGATTCTTTTGCACCAGGATGTTCGTCGTCATTTTTGTCCGTATGACCGTCTTTAAATCGTTTATACCGCTCATACATACACGTACGTGATAAACACGCGTCACCGTACACTTGTTTCATCAAATTAAACGTTTCAGTAAACGATTCACCGAGTTTAAAACAGAACTTGATATTTGTTCTTCGTTCAAAATTCATTTTTTTCACACTATTACTTTACCCGCAATTTTTCTGCTTCTAATGATGCAAATGTCATGATATTTTGACACAAGATTAGTGAAAGATCTATCTTACCGACGCATATTTTTTTTTTAATAGATGGCGCCGCTAAGAATTATTATTTTAAAAAAGTTCGGTTTTCACTGCGACAGACTATGTACTTTCATTGTATGTTTTCTTTTCACATAGTATAGTGTTTAAGAAGCTTCATTTTCGCCTACAATTAAATTTTCCTCATTATTTATGAAGCAAACGTGTAATATTCTGTACTCGTCTACAAAAAAAGATAGGAGATAGAAATTGTTTACACGTTCGTCAAACAAATACATGTTTGACAAACAAAAGTGTCAGAGGAAAACTAGCTAATTAATCAGTTCATATTCTCAGAGGTGAAGCGAATGCTGGCTCGTAACGCTCGGTGATTCAGTACTCAATTAAAGCAGTCTACTGCTTTAACGCTAACGTTATGAACCCATTCTGTAACATGTAAACTAGGACTTTAAAAAGTAAAATACACGACGTCTGACTTTTTTGAAAAGTTTCCTTTGCCCGTGAATACGTCCCTTATTCATTACGTATTTATGTTGATTCTTTTCATGAATTTACAAGCTCGTGAAGCAAAGGTAAATGATTAGGAATAGTTTGTCACGCGCGGTACTGTCAACTCTAAATATATACAGTCAACGCCACTTATAAATTAAATAAATTAATTATGCATTTTAATTTGAGAATCATTGTTTTTTAATCTTCCTCATAAATTCGAGACTTCGAAATCGAAACCAAAAAAGAAAAGCTTCGTTATATATCAGGTTGTTACAAATGTAATGTTCGTTTTTTCCTTCAGTCTGAACTGAATCGCACCTGTGTGAAGACGTGTATGTTTTTGGTGAAAATTATTATTGTATTTGTAGAAAAGGGTATTTATTTTGAAGTGTGTACCTGTTCCATTTCTTGGAAAGATTAATACACCTGTCCTTGTCTCGCCTATGGAAATGCTGTCGGCAACAGATATTCGGGCAATTTACCTCTTTCAATTTAAAAAGGGATTAAATGCAGCTGCAGCAACGCGAGAAATTAATCAGACGTTCGGTGAAACCACGTGTAATGAACGCACATTACGGCGATGGTTTAAAAAATTCAGCGAGGGAAATTTTGATTTGGAAAATGAGCCTCGCAGATATGCGCGTAGCACCGTTAATGACGACGAGCTGCGTGTAGAAGTTGAAAGTAATCCGTCGACAACAGTGCGTAGCCTTGCAGAAACATTTCAAGTGTCCATTGCCACCATTAGTCGTCACCTTTCTTCGATTGGCAAAGTGAAGAAACTCGATCGTTGGGTGCCGCACCAATTAACGGAACCCAATAAGCTCCGTCGATTAGAGGTGGCTTCCTCTTTGGCTAATCGACAGAAAGTTGAACCGTTTCTTCATCGAGGTGTAATGTGTGACGAAAAGTGGATACTTTATGATAATCGGAGACAGTCAGGACAATGGTTAGATCGAGGTGAAGCACCAAGACAGCATGCACGAGCATCACTTCACCCGCGAAAGATTATGGTGACTGTATGGTGGACCAGTAGGGGTATTATTCACTATTCATTTTTGCAACCTGGTGAAACCATCACGGCAGCGTCCTATTGTGCCGAACTAGAAACTATGCATGGAAAATTGAGCCTTTCGCAGCCCTCACTAGTCAATAGACATGGACCCATACTTCTTCATGATAATGCCAGACCTCATGTTGCACGACAGACAATCCAAAAACTTTCGGAATTTGATTACGAAATTCTCCCTCACCCACCTTATTCACCTGACCTTTCGCCAACTGATTTTCATTTTTTCCGAAGTTTAGACAATCACTTAAAAAATAGGGACTTCGCTGACCGGGAGTCTGTAATAGCAGTGTTTAAGCAATATGCGAGCCGTCAAAACCTAGATTTCTTTTCAAAGGGAATTTTTCAGCTTCCAGGCCGTTGGCAACAAACTATTGATGTAAATGGAGACTATTTTGCAGAATAAATATTTATATTTTTTTAAATTTAGACCTTTTTTATTCCTTACAAAATCGGACATTTCATATGTAACAACCTGATACTTCATTACGAACCGGAGTTAAGAGAGGATGACTCAAACCGTCGTAACCAATTTTGTGAACAAATTCTGGTACAGTAAATCCTCTTTTCACGGCCGCCTCTTAAAAGCGGTAGCTGTGATCTAGCACACTGTGATTTCTTTTTGTTCCCACACGTGAAGAATAAACTTCGTGGTCAACGGTTTTCTACGCCGGAAGAGGCAGTTGAGGCAGTCAAAACTCGTATTTTGCAAAGACCGCTTTCACAGTGGCAGCAATGCTTTTCGGATTGGTTTAAACGAATGCAAAAGCGCATTGATTTTTCAAGGAGAATATTTTGAAAAGCAATAAAACTATTTCCAACAATAAAATTTCTTTTTTGTTCGCTATTCTCGAAATATAAACGGCTACCCTCGTATAAAGATATTAAACGTGGATTTTTTAAAAGACCTTTAATAATTCCATCCGAAGCTGGCGCAAAAGATATAACTTTCCATTAAAGAAAACTTATATGACATGGTAACTCCCAGGTTGGTAATTAAAATAATTAGTTCAGTGAGTTTTGGAATTACTTACTTTATTCCACAAGAAATTTCCATACTCCACTATTACAAAGGGTACTAGGAATGTTTTGCAATACAGTTTTGTTTATTTGTTTTCTTTAAGTAATTTTCTCCACATAGAATACACCTCTCCATCCTCCGAAACCAATCTTTAAACCAGTTCTACCAAGTTTCACAGAGGAGTAAAGCACACTGGTTGTCCCAACCCCGCAGAAGGTCCTCATCATTGGAAAACCGCCTCCCTTTTAGCTTCGTTTTACATGCAGGAGCAGGGCAAAGTCGCAGGGAGCAAGGTCTGGACTGTAGGAAGGGTGCTCGAGAAGTTTCAATCCTGTCGTGGTCAAATATTCGGTGCAGGCTTTGACGCGGTGAGCTGGAGCATTATCGTGATGACGTGTCTATTCTTGACTTTGGCCGCACGTTCTTCATAGATCCGATGACTTTAGGCAGGCACTGTTCGGTATACCACTTAGCTGTGACTGTCTTCTATGTTTCCAAACCTACGCGTTCCACAATTCCACTCGATTTGAAAAATACAGCTTTCTTCTTTACAGATCGGGATTTTCTGACAACTACCGGTGTGTCCTCATCATCAAAGACCCAGTTTGTTTTGAGCTTTGGTCGGCAAATCGTAATAGTACAGCCAAGTCTCGTCACCTATTACGATGTTGTTCACATACCGAGATTGTCTCAATCAAACTTTTTTAGCATCACCCGGCACCAAATCACACGTCGTGTCATCTGCTCTTTAGTCAGTCGATGCGGTACCGAGAAGGAACAAAGTTTCTTCACGTGCAAATGATCAATGCAGAATTGAACGAATTGCTGGTGTATTAGGCCTGAAGTACCCTCTAATCTGCTGGTAGGTCACTCGCCTGTCCTCGCCAAGCATTTTAATCACGGTAGTAACGTTTTCCACCGTAACTGACGTTCGTGGCCTTCCCGATCTCTCGGCATCCTCCACAGTTGAATTTCCCCTTTAAAATTCTCTATACCACTTGAATATCGTTGTGCGATGTGGACAAATATCATCTAGTGCAAGAGTAATTTCTTCGAAGCACTGGTCTATATTTAAAACACGTACGAAATTATAACGCAAAACTGCCCTTATCTCATTTCGTGACCGCGGTGCCATCGCAAGCACTTTACACTCTCGCTGCTAATGAATAACTGAACTCATCCACATGGCGCGGCGGCTACTATGCACTTATGAACATATCTCAACATGCAGCAACAAGCAGCTTCCTACGATTCATTGTCGGCTCATATTGCAAAACTTTCCAAGTACCCTTTGTATATCAATCTCGGTGTTATTTTGACTTGAAGACATGTTAAAAACTAGAATAAAAAATCTAAATATCGAAAAAAAAAGCCTGATTTTCTTTTTAAAGCTCGCAGTTATTCGCTTGGCACTGAACAACTTGTCCAAAGTAACTGGCAGTCTTTGGGACTCAAATACGCGGTACATTTTTTCCCCCAGGAATGAGATTCGATACGACATGTATTTTCTAAAATGCGTCATCGTTTGGGAACAAACAGCAAACCGAAAACAAGGATGAAAACAATAAACAAACCGTATAACTCGGTCGCGAACGTGCCCGTAATACTTAGTTCTTTGCCGTCCATTGTTCAACAACGAACAAAGTCGAGAGAATGGTTTCATTGAAAATTTAATAAATTAAATTCGTTTCGATTTTGCAGGTGATTCTTTGCATTCTCAAAGCTCCTTAAGTATAATTGTTTAGCTTCAAGTTAAATAGGTAATTACTATAGAAAAATACAAATATTGGTTTGGGGAATATTTCTATATATGTAACAGACACCAAATACTAACCATTAAAGTATTTTTAAGAAATTCTCGTAGTGATATGAAAAGTATATTTTCCTATACATACAATACGCGGTCGGAAATAAACGCGCTACATCACTATGTTGACGAAATTAATAGGTAGGCTGTGTGTGACAAGTCGTACTGTGGCAATCTTCTCTGACAGCCAAGCAATACCAAAAGCATTAGATTCGGTGCAAGTGAGATCTAAACTTTTATGACATTATCCGTGTGTCCTGCATGAGCTCGTAACGAAAAGGTAACTGAGTCCCAAGGCGCGAAAACTATAGAACAGATTTAATTTGTTGGAAATATTCGGAATAATAAAAAGCAAATGAGTATCTTATAAATTAATTAGAAATTAATTTATAAGATAACTATTTTCATAATAATAATAATGTATATATTTGCCCAACAGATCTTTACAATCCTATTACAGGACAACTTTTAAGTCTAATTACTTCTGCGTTGACAGTGAACACTAAATTTTCTAAATACTTTAAATACTAATTAACATTAAATACTTATTTGTAAGACCCACCAACATAAAAAGTATAAACGCACCATAATAAGATTTTATGAATGACGTATATATTGGATTTTCAATAAGGACATAACCATTTTGGATTTAAATAAAACAGAATAAATGAGACATTGGACTGAAATTTATTTCAGGTGTAGTATACATGTTACGTTTAACTATGAAATTCAATCTCGTTCATATGACCACCGCGAGCACGTTTGCAGCGATCGATCTTTGGAGCCAATTTTCCACCAGTCCTTCACACATATCGGCCGGAACGTGGGTAATTTCGCGTTCGATATTGTCCCTGAGCTCCTCTAACGTTGTTGGCTTGTCTGCATAAACCAACGACTTAACGTAACCCCATAAAAAGAAATCCAACGGTGTTAAATCGCATGGGCGAGGTGTCCATTCGGCCGGACCATTTCTCGAGATTACACAGTTACCGAACTTCCCCTTTAATAGATCAATTGTTTGACTAGCTGTGTGGTATGTGGAACCATCTCGTTGAAATCACATATCTCTGATGTCAAGTCTATCCAATTCTGGTCAAAAATAGTCTTCCAACATGGCACGATAGCGAACTCCATTGACTGTAATATTGCGATCATTTTCATCAAATGAAAATGTAGTCAATCACACCTCCGGCATGAAATCCACACCACGCTGTCACTTTTCGTGGTTGTAATGGAGTTTCTTAAAGCAGGCGTGAGTTTGTTGCTGTCCAATAACGCATATTTTCCTTATTAAAAAAGCTATTAAGCCAAAAACGAGCTTCATCGTTGAAGAAGGTTTTTCGAAGAAATTCAGGACTTTTTTCAAACTTTAGGAGAGCCCAATCGGAGAGGTTTCGGTACTTCAAATGATCAAGAGGCTTCAGTTTTTGAATTAATTTGATCTTGTATGGGTGTAAGCAAAGACCTTTACGCAAAATTCGCCACAATACTTGAGAGATTCCCAATTCCTGTGAACAGCATGGAATCGATTGATTTTGCTCATTTTAAACTGAAACATTTACGGATGCAAATATTTTCAATACTTTGACCGGTGCGTTATTTCACTGGCACAGTAATATCCAATAGTGAATATTTAGACTCGAATTTATCCACTATAGCATGCACAGCCTGTATGATGGAACGATTATTACGATCGAAAATTGGAGCAGGCGCTCTTAAAGTTGCGACCACCGACTCAGAATTGCGGAAGCAATTTTTAATAATTTCCAATCGTTGCTCGTTCGTGAACCTCACCATGATAAAAATGTTAACCTTGACTGACGTTTTGACGTTGACAAATCATGAAAAACGTTCAAACGTGCGTTCGTATTTAAAAACAAAATTGTTGTCTCTACTGAAAAGACCTGTAATAAGTATATAGTATGTTTCTGTGGAAATATAATGATCCAATTATTTAGATCTAAATTTTTTAAATTTCATTTATTGTATTTTACTAACGTTCATTCGATCTATTCATATAATATATTTATTACAAATTTACCATTTTTTGTCTTATATATTATTCAAAAAATATAACTATTTTAGTCCAGATTTTAATTCTTGAATTTTTTGGATAAAATAATTCATTACTGTAATACATCACAACAATTTACTTCCTATAGTGAATAAATACAAAGGGTTCTAGGAAAGTTTTGCAATATGAGACATGTTCATACGTGCATAGTAGCCGCTGCGCCATGTCGATGGGCTCAGTTATTCATTAGCAGTGAGGGTGCTTTACTCCCTAATGAAACTTGGCAGAACTGGTTTAAAGATTGGTTTCGGAGGATGGAGAGGTATATTGAGTGTAGAGGAAATTACTTTGAAAAAATTAAATAAACAAAGCTGTATTACAAAACTTCCCTAGTACCCTTTGTACTGTAAAATACTAGTCTAAAGAAAGATTTAAAACACTGCGTGCCAAATTTTGTAAGTGTATGGGATCTGGTGTAATATTCTGGTGAAACTGATAACGTTGCACTTATTTACGTTCATCTCGACTTTGTTAGATTCACACCACAATTCGATTTCGCTAATTTGGGCTTGAAGGAGGATACGAATGAAGGCATTTATTGATTCGGCGGCTGTACAAATTTTAAGATTACCAGCCACAGCACAACGATAACAATCGACCAAGTCAAGAAGATCGTTCAAAATACTGAATTGGATCCTTGGAGAACGCTTCAGTATACACAATAATAATCACTATTATCCAACAATGTACATATACAGGGTAAATAAAAAATATACATATACGAGGATAGTTTGACAAGTAGTGAGAATGACATATAGGTGCCGCTCTAATTGGTAAAACAAATGCACTGTAATTTAGGTTGCCTATTTACATGTTTACATTCCGATATTTAGATAAATCGGTTGATTAGTTTATTTTTGAAAGCTGATTGAAAAAGAAGCAACACGTCGTTTTGTTAAAATGAAAAAAGCAGAGTATCGTGCGGTGATTAAATACTTCGTAATTAAGGGCATGAAAGCTACCGAAATAAAAGATGAGTTACGGGCATCACATTAGGTGAACCTGCTCCATCATCCGCCACAATAAGTAGATGGGTAAATGAATTTAAATGTGGTAGAATAAGCTGTGTTGATGAAGCGCGCTCCGGAGCACCCAAAATCATGACTTCTAAGGAAATGATTACAAAAATCCATAATATTATTACGCAAGATCGAGGACTCAAAGTGAGAGAGAGCAAACATTTCAACAGAACGCATACACCACATTTTAACGAAAGAATTGGGCCTTTCCAAGCTTTCGGCAAGATGGGTGCCGCGATTACTTACGACTGATCAAAAGTTCACTCGTTTGTGCATTTCCAATAAGTGTTTGGACCTTTATAAGCGGAATCCGCTTGATTTTTGTAGGCGATTAGTTACTTGTGATGAAACTTAAATACATTACAGTACACCCGAAACTAAACAGCACTCGAAACAATGGTTAGAACGTGGTTCTGCACCTCCAAAGAAAGCGAAAACCACTTTATCGGCAAACAAGGTGATGGCATCAATTTTTTGGGATTCAAAGGGCATTTTACTCATTGATTATCTTCAGAAAGGTGCCACAATAAACGGACAATATTATGCAGAACTTCTACAAAAATTAAATGTCGAGATTCGTGCTAAACGTCCAGGAATGGCAAAGAAAATGATTCTGTTTCACCAAGACAACGCTCCCTCGCATACCAGCACAGTTGCGATGTCCAAAATCCACGAGTTGCATTTCCAATTAGTACCGCATGCGCCTTATTCGCCGGATCTAGCCCCTTTCGACTTCCACCTTTTTCCAAAATTGAAAACGGCACTAGGTGGAAAGAAATTTCCGTCTAACGACGAGTTTATCATCTTCGTAAACGAGTATTTTGCAAGGCTTCCGGAATCGCATTTTAGAGATGGCATAAGGGCATTGGAGCACCGTTGGAATAAATGTATTGATCTTTTAGGAGGATATATTGAAAAATAAACATTATTTTGTATTTGAAAAATTCATTTTTCGTTTCCATTCTCACTACTTGTCAAACTACCCTCATATATCCATAAAAATACATGAAATGATAGATATGGAGACACCATAGCAATCGAAAATAGAAACAAACTATTGAAGAGAAAAAAAGCTAAAAAAAAAGGTGGAAAATGAATTTATTTCAACTACATCGTAAAATAGTATTGTCGATAACAGAGAAATTCGAATGCATCAAACAGAGAAAACGAAAAATTTGCAAGATTTCGTATTAAACAAGGATAATCTAAATACTTCCAAATCCCACATTTCCGTAACTCGATGTAAATATTAATAACGTTTAAATTATCATATCCGATTTGTTTCGGGATTAACTAAAATACCTATCAACAAAGATAACAGACAATCGATATGGAACACAATTTCAGTTCATTTGAAATGGAAATGCAATATCTGTACCAGAGATAAATTCCGTGATGTGTTTCCCGATACCGTTTCATTCTATACAACTACAATTTCGTTATTTGCTACACAAACGCACATACGAGGTAGACGCCATAAATTCTCGGCCTGAAAGGCTTATACAGGTTCAAACGTGTTAAAACTCTATTACATGATAGTCGCACAAGAAACTCGCAACAAAGATAGTAGAAGATATGGAGAGAGGTTCTCGAGAAAAATCCCACGAGAGAAAATAATGTTGGATGTATTTCATTTCTTGTTGATTTCTTCGGATCCCTAAATTTCTTCCGTCCATAAATTTCAATTCATATCATCCTTAAGCGAAAAAACAATTCAGTTACTAAAAGAGCCCATTATATTACCGTATGACGAATGTTTTAAAGCCACAGATGATGAAAGCTCGGATGGTGAATTTGATCACCACTAATGTTGTTTTATTATAACGGGTCTTTCAATATGTGGTTTCATTTTGATATGTAAAAAAACGAGTATTTTTAAGCGAAATCATCGCATGTTTACTTAATTGTAAATAGGAGTGTATGCCATTAATAATGGAAAACAATATCAGCCAAATGGCCACCACAGCTACGCTTGCAGGACCATATCCTTTTCATGAAATTTTCCAACACCAATTCGCACATTTGCGGCTGTATGTCCTCGATAACTTCACGAATTTCATCTTTGAGGTCTTAAATCGATTATGGGCTATTAGCATAGACCTCATCTTTCACGTAATCCCAAAGAAAAAAGTCTAAAGGTGTTAAATCACAAGATCTCGGTGGCCAATTGTGATCGCCTCTTCGAGAAATCACACGGTCAGGAAACTTTTCACGCAAAAGAGCGATGGTATCGTTACTTGTGTGGCACGTAACGCCATATTGTTGAAAATAAACGCCGTCCGCATCAATGTCTTCCAATTCCGACCATACAAAATCATTAATCATCGCTCGATAGCGCAATCTATTCACCGTAACAGTTGCTCCAGCCTCATTTTCTAAAAAAGCAAGGTCCAATGACCCCGCCAGACTAAAAAGTCACACGTTGAGGATGGAGAGGTTTTTCAACAATAATTATTTTATGCAAAATACGGTGTAATGTCATCTGCTTCTGGGTTTCCGGGCTGGAACCGCGTCACTAGTATATCTGCGGACGTTTCGTATCCATTTGTATGGGACATCTTCAGGGCTGAACTACTGCACTGAAAACTGAAACCCGGAAACCCAGAAGCAGATAGCATGGACCACGACCGCGGAAGTCTACGTACCAAATTAACGGTGTAATGTCGTTTGTGAAATGCCCAATTCCAAAGATCGACGAGAAATGGACAAACCTGGGTTTTCCTCAACACTGTGAGCTACAACAGCAATATTCTCAGTATTCTTGAGCGACGTGCAGTAGTTCGATTCTTCGCATCACTAACTTGTCCCAACAGCTCAAATTTTTCCAACAGTTTCACAATTGCTGTCCGAGAAGGTGCATCACGACGACCCAAAAATGCTTTAGTTTTCCGAACCGTGACCGCAAAATTTTCACCATTTTTGTAGTGAATTTTAATAATTTCAATGCGTTGTTGACGCGTACATCGTCCCATTTTTATTAATGGCGTAGTTTTTACTTGTCATCTGTCAAGTAGTTACCGGTTTTGAGTCATGACAACCGTTAAAATGGCGGGCTATTGAAAATGAAATGTCTTATTGGAACACCTTTTATTATATACCTGGTATTACTTATTTATATTATATGTATTACAACGATATAATATGCAATAAATCTTTTTTTATAAACAGACGCAGTACCTCTGCCTGTAACATAAAAACTTCTTCGTAACGTACTGCATTTATTGTCACATTTCAAAATAAATCTTTTTCTAGCAATTGCTGGTTAATTACGTTATAAAACTGTAAATAGTGAGAAAAGAGAATTATGGCCAGGAATTTATGTGTGGAGGCGAGCCAAAACCGATTTTGAAATGCATTGCTGCAGGAGATGAAACAATGATTGTCTTTTATAATCCTCTAGCCAAAGGGGAATCAATTAACTCAATAAACGTCGTCTCAGAAAGATGAAAGCTATACAATCAATGAAAAAGGTGAATAACACCCTATCTACTACATATGTTTCACCGATATCACGGATCGTCAGGCAGATTTGTGTTATTAATGTTTGTGTTTAATGTTTGTGTTATTAATAACAGGTAAAATAAAAGGTAATGGCCACAATTTTCTAGAATTGTGAGGGCGTTTTACTCATTAACTCTAAAGAGAGTAATACAATTGTGACTAGCACAAATTATGCGTCTTTGTTGCATAAATCTAGGGATAATATTCGTGCAAAAGTCGAGGAATATTGGCAAAAATTGTTCGGGTGCTACACGACAGAACACCCGTCCCTACTGCGACCTTTTCACGGATATGACCCATGACTCCTAGTGATTGTTTTTTATTTTCTAATTTAAAAAAAGACCTTAAAAGACGTTGCCTTTAGGACAAATGTGAGTTGCAAACAGTTAAGTATAATAGACCATTTTCAGACAAATACTTTAGATTACTTTTACAAGGGTACAGAACTATTTATTCATCGTTTAATAAATGTATTGCAAACAGGGGGGATTGTAATGAAAAATAAAAATTATATTGTACCCAAGTTTATTTTATCTATATCAGACCGAGCATTTATCGCGTCTACCTCGTACATTACTACGAGTACATATACAACGTACGGATCTATTTACACAAGGGAACGAACAGTGTGACGTGCGTATCCTTATGTCCAGTGAACGTCAATCTGTACCGTATTTGATATTTTTTACGTTGCCACAGTCATGACATCTACAGCCTACGTCATCCACACCTTGAAAAAAGTATATCAACTCTAATCAGATGTTTTACTCGTTGAAATATTATTTATATTTGATTCTTCTTATGGGTAAAAGTATCGACTTTCGATTTTGAAATAGATTTTTCAAACTTAAAACTTCTAGTTACGTTACGAATGATTATATATAAACGAAACATAGAAAAAAGTAGTACAAAATTTGTGATTACTATTATTAGAACTGTTTACGAATTTCCATACAAAAATAAATCATAAAATAGATAAAAAAAAACCTTGAATAGTCTTGGGAGCAATAGTTAAACTTCGTTTTTATAGGTTTCAACGGTACTAATAAAAACTTGCAAACATTTTAATCATACAAAACTATCGCAATCTTTCAAAGTACGAGGGTCATTCTAAAACTGATACCTATTTTCAAATAAAACGCTAATTAAAAGACTTTTTATTTTAAATTTTCGTACTGCATGCTAGTTTTCTACATAAACAACATTTAAATTCAAACATTTGTCCTATCTTGTAAAGCTTTTTAATACCAGCATCATAGAATTCTGTCGTCATTCCATTAAAAAAAGTCGTGTCTTCTTAATCAATTAAAGTTAATATAACCTCTTTCCACAATAATTTTCGTATTGTGTATACATATTTCGACAGCTAAGTCGTCATCATCAGCAAATAATTAATCACAGTGTCGCACCTGTAACCACGGCAAACCCGCACAGAAACAAAGTCTTACTACAAAGACCTATACAGTCTAAAGCTAAACACACACTAAAGTTGCTGTTAAAATTCTTAAAAGGGTATATTACTTTTTGCTTTACACTTAAATCGCATTGTCTGTTCCAGGTTCAGCCAGAGTGGGAAAAACATGTTTGGTGGCGAGATTTCTCGGTGGTAAATTTCAAGAAAGTTATACGCCGACCATCGAAGACTTTCATAGGAAACTATATAGAATTAGGGGAGAAATACACCAATTAGATTTATTGGATACATCTGGGAATCATCCGTTTCCAGCCATGAGGAGACTGTCTTTTCTAACAGGTGAGACGAAGTTTGTCACTTATATAAATAACATTCGCCTACACGATATAAAAATAAATAAGAATAAGTGCGCGCATATGTACATTTGAGAAGCTCTTCGTAAGAAATACAAAAAAAAAAGAAATCGGCTCTTTTGATGAAACTAAACAGAAAATTTTTTAGCGTATTTACGCAATTGTTTTGGTATTTTTCAATATAAAGGTGTTTCAAATTTCGCGGTTTTTTTAAAGAATAAATAAAGCACATAATTTGCATTCACTTTCAAAAACTTTTTATTGGTAATTGAAGTATCAGTTATGACATTTATATGTGAAAAATAATATCGCCTCCTCTTGCAGCTCCACAGACGTCCACTCTTTTGTTAAAATTTTCAATAACATTTTGACATAATTGAGGCTCTATCTCACCAATGACACGAATAATTTCATCTTCCAAAGCAGGAATTTATTGTTAATTGTTTTTATAAACCTGACTTTTCACATAACCCCAAAGAAAATAGTCTAACGGTGTCAAATCACATGATCTTGGTGACCAATTAGCATCACTGTTTCTTGAGATTACACGTCCAGGAAATTTTTCTCTCAATAAATCAATTGATTCGTGTGCAAAGTGAGGTGTAGCGCCATCCTGTTGAAACCACATATTCTCTAGATCAATATTCGTTAATTCAGGCCACAAAAATTTGGTTATCATCCGACGACATCGATCACAATTGACAGCTACAGCTTCACCAGCAGCATTTTCAAAGAATTAAGGTCCAATTACACCACCTGACCGTAATGCACACTAAACAGTAACTCGTTTAGGATGCATAGGTTTCTCATGAATAATTCGTGGATTTCCCTCACGGCAATTTTGTTAATTAACATAGCCACCAAGTTATTTGAACCTTATATGCCTTCAGAGCTAAATCCTTGTGTAAAGTACGCCATGTTGTTGATCCACTAAGTCCAAGTTGTTGCGAACGCCGTCTAATGGACATTTCAGGATCTTCAGCAACACTTTCACAAGCCAAACCAATATTTTCTTGTGAACGACCACTACGACTGTATTTTTCACTTTTTTGATCTTCCACGGAACTGGTCTCTTGAAATTTTTTAATAATTCGACCAATAGTGCTTTCGGATGGACGATTATGTAAACCATAAAATTCACGTAACTTTCTAAAAACTCTTCACAGAACCCTGATTGTCATGAAATAATTCAACAATTCGAACGCGTTGTTGTACCGTGTACGAAGCCATTTTTATAAATGTCATACATCACACTTTTTAAATGTCTACATACCCAGACAAATTCAGTGCGCCATCTATATTTTATTTATTGTTTAAAAAAACCGCATAATTTGAAACAGCCTTTACATATCAATTGTACTAAACAATATAACCAATGCTAGTTTAATTTTGAATCAATTTTGACAGCGAAAGTTTATTTCAACACGTAAATAGACTCTAAAAAAATTAATTTCAAACGTAGTTCATTTTGAAAAGATGAACAACTAAAGTATTGTAACAGTGACAACTAGAACCTGTGTATATGACAACAAAATCAATGAAATATTGGGTCTGGGAAAAAGTTCGTGGCGTTTTTCCCGATAGATGGCATTGGTTGCCGATAACTAAAGAACAACAAGTCACAGCGACACCACCGACGGCTCGTTTTTTAGATGACCTTCCGAACGTTAGTTTGAGCGTAGAAACATTGTAATCGGTGCAGTGGTTGGAAAGTTATTCGCACTTGAAAATGGAGAAGAATAATGAGAAATTTCGCTATATTCTGCAGTATTATTATGATAAGGGGAAGAACGCTGCGCAGGCTTGTGATAAAATTTGTGCTGTGTACGGTGAAGGTACTTTATCGAAATCTGTTGCGCGGAAATGGTTGGCTCGCTTTCGTTCTGGAAATGTCAATGTGAAAGATGAGTCACGCTCCGGTCGTCCAATCACTGAAAAATCTGATGAAATTCTTGAAAAAGTCCAACAAGATAAGCATATCAGCAGTGTCGATATTGGCATGGAGCTAGGCATTGACCACAAAACTGTTTTGAACCATTTACACAAAGCTGGTTACAAAAAAAAAGCTTGACGTATGGGTTCCTCATGAGTTGAGCGTGAAAAACATGATGGACCGAATTAACATCTGCGATGCGCTGCTGAAACGGAATGAAATCGAGCCGTTTCTGAAACGTTTAATAACCGGAGATGAAAAATGGATTACGTACGATAATCGGAAGCGTAAAAGATCGTGGATAAAGGATGGTGAGCCGTCACAAGCGTTCGCTAAGCCAACATTGACGCCAAAAAAAGTGATGCTGTGTGTATGGTGGGACTGGAGGGGAATCGTCCACTACGAGCTACTTCCAACTGGTCAGACGATTGATTCTCAACTCTACTGTGCACAACTAGAGAGATTACGCCAGGCGATTGAAAGAAAACGGCCCGAATTGATTAATAGGAAAGGTGTTGTCTTCCATCATGACAACGCCCGACCACACACTTCTTTGATGACCCGTCAAAAATTGAGAGAGTTTGGTTGGGAAGTTTTGATGCACCCACCTTACAGTCCGGATATAGCACCCTCTGACTATCATCTGTTTCGATCTCTGCAGAACTCTCTCAATGGAATTAAGTTGGTTTCAAAAGAAGCCTGTGAAAACTACTTGATTCAGTTTTTCGACCAGAAACCACAGAAGTTTTTCACCGATGGGATCATGGATCTACCAAAAAAATGGCGAAACATTGTCGATAATAATGGAGCATATTCGGTTTAAATGAATTCGTCCACGCGCCATGCGGGGACCAGTTGAATTTTACTGAAAAAACGCCACGAACTTTTTCCCAGACCCAATACAATTCCTTTAGCATGCTCCACGTTGTATACCAAAAATATTATGTGTTTGTATTCTCTTTAATGTAATAATACTTTTGTAACATGTACAAATGAACAAATTGACTTAAGTTGGTTTGCCAAAATGTATACGTATTTCGACAACTAAATTTACATCATCAGCAGATAATTAAACAGTATCGCACCTGGACAACTACGGTAAAAATACCCGTACGAAAAACAACTTCCGCACGCGATCCGTACCACTGAAACCCAAAACGTACACTGTGTGAAATACGTATAGAGAAAACGAAAATTATTGTGACAAGGGGTTATATATCAACCTTCAGTGATCTAAATACTCTTGGCATTTCCGAGAAACTCTACTGACTTAATTAGAAATGGCAAAAAAACCCTTACCACATCAATATTCGTACTCTGTATACCTATTTCAATAACTAAGTCGTCATCATAAGCAGATTATTAATCACAGTATCGCACCTGAATATGAGTGTGCGGAATTTTTTCTGTGCGAGTTTTATCACGAATCCAGATACGACACTGCGACACTAATCTGCTGATGATGTCAACTTAATTATCGAAATACATATACAGTGTACGAACATTGATGTGATAAGGGGCCTTTGTCTTTTTTAAATAATGCAATTAACCACAGTCTCCAACGATATTTAACTTTACGAATTTCGTTCACCCCGTATCTTAAATTCTAAATAAATTACGCCATATACGGAGATATGAAATGGACATTCTCTATACAGACTTGTTCATTCTAGAATTAGATATGCGCTGTCCACAAGTGGAAAGAGTGCAGTTAGGTTAAAGCGCGCGAGAAAGGAGGATAGAATATCTCTCACTGGCAGTTTCGTTTTCTCCCACTTTTGTATTGCAAACAACTTCCCCTACTTTCTCGCGTGCATTGACAATACGTACCTACATTTTTAAATTGTATAAATTATTTGATGCATTTTATTTGAATCTTTTAATAAAATGCAACATGGCTATTTTCTTGAAATGTTTTGCCGTTTGGCGTGAAACTAATAAAATATTCTTGAAATAAATGAAATAGAAAATTCTAAAAATTAAAAAGATTTTCAAACATGGCTATTTTCTTGAAATGTTTTGCCGTTTGGCGTGAAACTAATAAAATATTCTTGAAATAAATGAAATAGAAAATTCTAAAAATTAAAAAGATTTTCAAACATGGCTATTTTCTTGAAATGTTTTGCCGTTTGGCGTGAAACTAATAAAATATTCTTGAAATAAATGAAATAGAAAATTCTAAAAATTAAAAAGATTTTCAAACATGGCTATTTTCTTGAAATGTTTTGCCGTTTGGCGTGAAACTAATAAAATATTCTTGAAATAAATGAAATAGAAAATTCTAAAAATTAAAAAGATTTTCAAACATGGCTATTTTCTTGAAATGTTTTGCCGTTTGGCGTGAAACTAATAAAATATTCTTGAAATAAATGAAATAGAAAATTCTAAAAATTAAAAAGATTTTCAAACATGGCTATTTTCTTGAAAGAAACTAATAAAATATTCTTGAAATAAATGAAATAGAAAATTCTAAAAATTAAAAAGATTTTCAAACAATGAAGAAATTAAAAGAAACTTTTAAAAATCCTAGTGTAGAATACGACGAACTGTTAGAGGTTTTACGTCAACTACTTCAGATATTTGTTTACTAGAATAATAAGGTTCACGCGAGAAAGTAGGGGAAGTTGTTTGCAATACAAAAGTGGGAGAAAACGAAACTGCCAGTGAGAGATATTCTATCCTCCTTTCTCGCGCGCTTTAACCTAACTGCACTCTTTCCACTTGTGGACAGCGAATATCTAATTCTAGAATGAACAAGTCTGTATACAAATCAAAACATATTAAAAGAAGAATTGAGAGTCGTTTGCTTTGAACATGTTTATTTGTTTTTTTCTTTCTTCCCTTATCTTATTAATTTATTCGACTTTGGTGTAGAGAATTTCCTGTTTCAACAGGTTCATAAATTCAAATTCAAACCGAGCCCGCTAACACTCAAAATAAACGACTCAAATTACCCAATTTACTACCCTTCTTCGGTATCTTTCCGCCTCTTCGTATCCTTTTTTTTCTATTCGTAAAAAAATTCAACGCGACCCACGATTGTCCGCCGGAATGAAACGCGAAACGCGATTCGACGAGGCGGATTTTAAGATCGACAAGCATTAGTTAAGGTTCTTTAAATTCCCACGGTTACATATCGGAGCAAACTTTTCAGGAACGTAAGAACGTTAAACCATCAATTAATTAAGGAAGGATGCTTTAAAAATAACGATTTTTCGTAATGCCGACGTCGATTGAGGATTCGAAAAGGAAATTGAAGAAACTAAGTTATACTCTGAGCTGGATGTCGATTCAGGAGACGAAGTTGGATTAAGTCTCGGTACTCTGTATAGTTTCGATAAATTTTTCAATTACGGTCGGTATACGTAAAGGAATGCTAAAATAAACTTCTTACGGAATAGTTAAAAACAAAGGATAAGTTGGTATGCAGCGGATATATGAAATTCGATTCAATATATAAAATTTAACAAAAGAATTACATAAATTCTTAATACAGTCTTCCTGAATATCAATGCAATTGCACCATCGATGTGGAAGTGTTTTAATATTTCACTTCAATTGAATTCAAAATCCCCAGTGATTAAATTCACCACAGGAAAAAAAAACAGTAGACAGCTTACCTTTCTTAGATATCCGAATAATACAGACCAACCAATAAATTTTCTTGTACGTTCATTTATAAAGTAAGATGTACACAGATTTATAATTTTCCAGATTTAAAATGACATTGTTATTGATATTTTCTTTTATAATTGTTTTTAATTTATCATTTGTTTTATGTGCAAGGTGTTATACATCAACCTTCAGTGATCAAATTTTTATTGGTAATTGAAGTATCAGTTATGACATTTATATGCGAAAAATAATATCTGCCAAATGGCCTCCTCTTGCAGCTCCACAGCGTCCACCCTTTTAATAAAATTTTCAATGACATTTTGACATAGTCAAGGCTCTATCTCACCAATAACACGAATAATTTCATCTTTCAAAGAACGAACTGATTGTAGATTGTTTTTATAAACCTGACTTTTCACATAACCCCAAAGAAAATAGTCCAACGGTATCAAATCACATGATCTTGGTGGCCAATTAACAACACCGTTTCTTGAGATTACACGTCCAGGAAATTTTTCTCTCAATAAATCAATTGATTCGTGTGCAAAATGAGGTGTAGCGCCATCCTATTAAAACCACATGTCTTCCAGATCAATATTCATTAATTCAGGCCACAAAAATTCGGTTATCATCCGACGATATTGATCACCATTGACAGTTACAGCTTCACCAGCAGCATTTTCAAAGAAGCAAGGTCGAATTACACCACCTGACGATAATGCACACTAAACAGTAACTCGTTTAGGATGCATAAGTTTCTCATGAATAATTCGTGGATATTCCTCACACCAAAGAGCGACAAGTTCAAAATGTGTCTCATCGGAAAACATTATTTTTTGAGAAAAATCAGCTGGTTGTTCATTAATGAAATTGACAAATGGAGGACGTTTTAAATGATCTAAAGGCTTCAGTTCCTGTGTTATTTGAACCTTACATGCTTTCAAAGCTAAATCCTTGTGTAAAGTGCGCCATGTCGTTGATCCACTAAGTCCAAGTTGTTGTGAACGTCGTCTAATGGACATTTCAGGATCTTCAGCAACACTTTCACAAACCAAACCAATATTTTCTTGTGAACGACCATTACGACTGTATTTTTCACTTTCTTGATCTACCACGGAACCGGTCTCTTGAAATTTTTTAATAATTTGACCAATAGTGCTTTCAGATGGACGATTATGTAAACCATAAAATTCACGTAATTTTCTAAATACTCTCTTTTTACAGTACGCTGATTTTCATGAAATAATTCAACAATTTGAACGTGTTGTTGTACCGTGTATGAAGCTATTTTTATAAATGGCACACTTTTTAAATGCCCACATGCCCAGACAAATTCAGTGCGCCATCTATATCTTATTTATTCTTAAAAAAAACGCGCTATTTGAAACACTCTTTATGTAACGAAGGATGTATTCGTTTGACATGAAATCAAAAAGTACTACGTCGTGGACGTCATTTGAAGATATTTCCCAAGGTTTTCTTAGCAACAAAAAGTAATTTATTAATAAATTTTCTTTTAGAAAGCTGCCAGAAATTAAGCTACCGAATGTAATTGAAATTTCGCAACTTTCGATTAGTGAGACCCATATTATTGGGTTGGCAACTAAGTACTTTCGGTTTTGACTGATAGAGAGCGTTGCTTTACTTTTTGTATAAAGTATGTTAGTGCTGTACTTTACCGTTTGTCGCGTGATACTAGTCACATTGACGTAACTTTAGAAGCAAGTAGTGCGTGATTTTTATTAAAGCTATTAGTTGTGGGTTAATTTTAAATGGAGTGCAGAAACGAACATTTTCGACATATTTTACTATTTTATTTCCGTAAAGGAAAGAAAGCTGCTGCGGCTCACAAAAAGATATGTGAAGTTTATGGTGCTAATTGCTTAACAGAGCGCACGTGTCAGAATTGGTATAAAAAATTCCATTCTGGAGATTTTTCCCTCAAGGATGAGCAACGTTCTGGTCGGCCTACTGAAGTTGATGATGACCAAATCAAAGTCATAATTGAAGAAGATCGTCATATAACTGTTCGAGAGGTTGCGGAGAGGCTACATGTTTGGTGGGATTACAAAGGTGTTGTGTTTTTTGAGCTGCTTCTCTGGATGAAGCAATCAAAGAAAAACGGCCAGAATCGTCAAATCGGAAAGGTGTAGTTTTCCACCAAGATAATGCAAGGCCTCACACATTTTTGGCAGCTCGTGGGAAACCAGAAATTTTATGAGCGCGGAATCATGCAGTTGAAAGAAAGATGGCAAAAGGTCATTGAGCAAAATGGAAAATATATAATTGATTAAAAACTATTCTTTGTTTAAAAAAAAGTGTTTTATTGTATACTACAAAACCGAAAGTACTTAGTTGCCAACCCAATACTTTCATAGATAATCTAATGATCTTGTTTCACTGTCCAATTAAATAAAAATAGTAATTTGTTAAAGAATTGGATAATTTTAAGTTTGAGACTTCGGTAAACTAATTCAAATTTAAGTTAGACGTTTATTGCACCCGACTGAAACTATGAAATATAAATGGCGATATGAAGAACGGAAGAAATTCGGTAGACGTCAAAAGACGAAAGATTTTCACCACTCTATGAAAGTTATTGATTTATGTACATGCTTACAGCCCTTGACGTAAGCGATAGTTTTATATCTCGATTATATTTCGTCTTCTTAGTTACGTATATTTATCTATGGATAACCCCGAGGTGCCAAATTACATTTCGGAATGGAATTAAGTTTAATTAAACTCTGAGATTATCTGTTTACTTTCTTTGTGGGCAGGAGACCGATATTCTGTTATGGATAAAAGCCGCGCTGGAAATATTAATTTGAGCGGGAATGTCAATAATTTGCGTCTAGCCAGAGCATGCAACATCGATGTCACACATCTAATTACCACCAAAGGCAATATATCAACCCCTAAATTTCCAATTTCCATTAAGGGGCAATGCAAGGATATCCAACTGACTTCAAATAAATGGGGATGTACCTATGAAAATTGGGAGTTCATACTTAATACAGATCTGGGGGTATCCGGTATATTCTCCTTATTCAATTATGGAATGGGAGGAAAAATCTTTTATTTTATTTAATAATAATAGCGTTAGCTTCGAACAAAATTCTCTGGAGAACTGGTTCTGTTATACGAGGGAGAAGTAAAATGTTCTCATCCTCATCGTGACCAAAGAATCATGCTTTTATCTGTAAAGTACGAGGACACTTTGACAAGTAGTGAGAATGACGCATACGTGGCGCTCTAATTGGTAAAACAAATGCACTGTAATTTAGGTTGCCTACTTATATGTTTACATTCCGATATTTAGATAAATCGGTTGATTAGTTTATTTTTGACAGCTGACTGAAGAAGAAGCAACACGTCGTTTTGTTAAAATGGAGAAAGCAGAGTATCGTGCGGTGATTAAATACTTCGTAATTAAGGGTACGAAAGCTACCGAAATAAAAGATGAGTTACGGGAAACATTAGGTGAATCTGCTCCATCATCCGCTACAATAAGTAGATGAGTAAATGAATTTAAACGTGGTAGAACAAGCTGCGTTGATGAAGCGCGCTCTGGAGCACCCAAAATCGTGACTTCTAAGGAAATTATTATAAAAATCCATAAGATTATTACGCAAGATCGACGACTCAAAGTGAGAGAGATAGCAGACATGGTAAACATTTCAACAGAACGCGTACACCACATTTTAATGAAAGATTTGGGCCTTTCCAAGCTTTCGGCAAGATGGGTGCCGCGATTGCTTACGACTGATCAAAAGTTCACTCGTTTGCGCATTTCCAAAGAGTGGTTGGACCTTTATAAGCGCAATCCGGTTAATTTTTGCGATGAAACTTGGATACACTACAGTACACCCGAAACTAAACAACAGTGTGGATTTTCGACGTTTCGATACCTCTATTTTATGTATTCGAACTCGCTGATTACGAAAAACGCATCGGGAATGCGCTAGCTCTTTCGGTTCTCGAGATATTCGCGAAAAACTAAATTTGGTGAAGTCGAAAAAATTAAAATTGCGATTTTCGCCGTTTCGATGGTCCTATCGTACGTATTTTGATCTCCTGATTCAGAAACAACCCCTACTTGGCATCGTATCTCTTACGGTTCTCGAAAAAAATAAAGTTGCGATTTTCGCCGATTCGATGGTTCTATCTTATGTATTTTGACCTGCTGATTCAGAAAATGTACCTATTTGGCATCGTATCTCTTTCGAAAATTTTTGCGAAAATTCAAACTACCACTGCGGCCAAACGGTTCGCTCTACAGCGATGCGCTTGTACTCATTTTAATCCTTGAGAAGAGTACTTTCATTGGTGAAAATATTTTGGCGACCGGAAGAAAAATGTGGAAGTTATGGCCGTTTGACGATTTTTGCGATTTTTTTGAACCTCAACCGATGCATTTTAAAAATCGGAAAAATCGAAGTGTCGATTTTCGACGTTTTCATGAGTCTACTTTATGTAGGAACCTGCTACGACAAGCTTACAAGCGAAGTAAACGGTGCAAAAAAGGTGACCATAGGGACTTTATTAAAAACTGGGAACTATTTTTCTTCGAGCAATATCAAAACAAGGAGGTGTTTCTGGGCAAGCGGTGGACAGAATAGAAGCTAAATTAATTGCACAAAATGCATCCATTTGGAGCAGCTGCATTCATTGTGGCAGAACGAGAAAGACAACTAATCGTGGGGACAGATTAATTGTTAAAAGATCGTTAGAGAATCGGCAAAGACATATTAGAGAGGTGCTACGCATTTTTGAAGCAGATAACATCAAAATATCAAAACGGACTTTGTAGTCTCTATGATACGATGAGCAAATTTATAGTCGCTGGCCTGCGAAAACACCAAGATTGACCAAAAACGTGAAGAAAATGAGATTACAACGGGCAAAACGGCATAAGAACTTAAAGGTTGAGCATTAGGAAAAGGTATGCGTCATTATTTTGTTTATGTTCACAAAATTTTGCACGTTCTTAGCAAACTTGAAAATTAAATGATTATTACCCCGTTTCAAGATTGTATTCAGTGATGAATCGCACTTAGAGGCGCTAACAGAAAATGCCCGCTTTATTGTGGAAAGACCACACGAGCGGTTCCATGAACCTGCAACGATTCGAAAAGTTAAACGTTCCACACTTATTATGATTTGGTCTTGAATACCAGGAAAGAAGTTAGAGCCTCTGTATTACGTCACGAGTACAATAAACCAAGTACAGTACAAATTCGTAATGAAATCAATACTAAATCCATACATTGACTCTTTAAGCTCTGGAGATGTTGTTTACAAATTTGTGGAAGTTGATTTACTATGCTACAGAACAAAATCAATAAAAGATTTGTTTTCTGGCAGTAACTTGCAATTCTCCAGGCCTAAATCCAATCGAAAGTGCATTAAAATATTAGGTGCGCAACTAAGTTCTAGCTGTTTTTCAAGAGATAGCTCCAGTAGTAAGTACCGGTCGATTGTGACATAACCAAAACGTCGTGAACCAAACTTAGATATATGGTAAACAAACGGCTTTGACACATTAGTGATTTTGTTTTTGCGTCATATACTTTTGGTTGTGTGAAAATGTCTGATTTTGTGCCAAATAATCGTCATTTGCGGGAAGTGTTGCTTTTCTTCTTTCATTCGAAGAAAACGGCGGCTGAAGCACATCGAGAACTTCAAAAAGTTTACGGAGATGCTGCTCTAAGTGAAACAACGTGCCGTGATTGGTTCCGTCGCTTCAAAGACGGTGACTTCGATGTCGATGACCGTTCGCGTGAAGGAAGACCAAAAACCTTCGAAGACGCTGAATTGGAGGCATTGCTCGATGAGGATCCGTATCAAATGCAAAAAGAGCTTACTTCAGCTTTAGGAGTTACCCGCCAAGCCATTTCCCAGCGATTGCATGCGTTAGGAATGATTCCAAAACAAGGAACTTGGGTTCCTTATGATTTGAAGCCAAGAGACGTTGAGCGTCGTTTTTTCACCTGTGAACAACTGCTCCAGAGGCAAAAAAGGAAGGGTTTTCTTTATCGCATCGTTACGAGTGATGAAAAATGAATTCATTACAGCAACCCAAAGAGAACAAAATCATGGGGACTGCCCGGGTCATGCTTCTACATCGACGGTTCGGCCGAATACTCACGCTGCGAAGGTTTTGCTGTGTAGTTGGTGAGATCAGGGTGGTGTTATTTATTATGAGCTGTTGAAACCGAATGAAACCATCACTTAGGAACGGTATCGAACTCAGTTGATGCGATTGAGCCGAGCACTGCGCGAAAAGCGGCCACAATACGAGCAGAGGCACGAAAAAGTGATTCTACAGTAGGCCTCACGTTGCCTAACCCGTTAAAACCTACTTAGAAACGCTCAAATGGAAGGGTTCTATCCCACCCGCCATATTCCCCAGATATTGCGCCGTCCGATTATTACTTGTTCCGTTCGATGACACATGGTCTGGCTAATCAGCAGTTCCGCTCATATGAAGACATCTCAAAATGACTTGATTCGTGGATAGCCTCAAAAGAGGAACACTTCTACCGTGACGGTATTCGAACTCTGCCAGAAAGATGGGAAAAAGTTGTCGCTAGCGATGGGCAATATTTTGAATGATTCATTTGTAAACATTTTTTCACAATAAAGTTGCATTTTCATCAGCGAGAACTTAGTTGCGCACCTAATAATAAAATGGATTGTTTCCTCAGACCCTAGTTGTCTCAAATCGAAATATTGTAGACACTTGGTGCAATTATCATGATTTGAAGGAATTAAATGGGTCATGTATCAGAAACATACCGAGAAGAATTACAGTCTTTACATTACAAGTCGCTATTTTATTTTATTTCTTATAAAAATAAAAACCAAAAAGTTGAATTTATATGGTGACCCTAATTTTACAGCGCGCTACTTTAAAACATAAGTGTGTTTAAATAAAAAACTTTACAAGACATTTCAGGAGGAATAGTAAATATTTTAGGAGGTAGTAGTATGGAGTATTTTGAATAAAAATATTCATATAAACATATGTTCAATTCTTAACTAAATAAAAGTACTAACAGAAGGTATTAAACAAAGACAAATGATTTGTCCATTACATTTATTCATTATTTAATTAATACATTTTAGCACTCTCTTAACAGTACCACGTCTAGGAAATCTCGTGCAAGCACCGGGAGCATCACCCTCGTAAAACCCGTAAACTAATACCTCAAGAAGTGTAAATACGTGCGACATTATTACGTACACTTGTAATATCAAATGGCATCAAGTTGGAAGTGTCATATGTACGAGGGTGGTCTGAAAAGTTTCCGAACTAACAAAGATACAAGACGTTTTTTCTTAAAATTTTATATTTATTTTTCTACATAGTCTCCTTGTAACTCTACACACTTCTCCCAGCGATGCTCCCATCTCTTTAACCCGTCCAAATAGTACTCGGCGTTTTTCTCTGCAAAATAATCGTTCACGAAGGTGATTGCCTCCTCATTTGACGTAAATCTCTGTTCTCCGAGCGCAATTTTTAGATGAGGGAACAAAAAGAAGTCGCTTGAGGCTAGATCTGGTGAGTAAGGCAGTTCAAACCGTAATTCGTGGATTTTCGCATGGTGTGAGACGGCGCGTTGTCTTGGTGAAACAGGATGTTCTTTTTCTGCAAATGTGGCCGTTTTTCCACAATTTCTGCCTTCAGCTTGTTAAGTAATGATGCATAGTATGCTCCTGTAATAGTTTTTCCTTTTTGAAGATAATCGATTAAGATGACTATCCCAAAAAACAGTCGCCATCACTTTCCCAGCCGAAAAACCAGTTTTTGCTTTTTTTGGTGCCGGTTTCCCCTTTGCAATCCACTGTTTTGACTGTACTTTAGTTTCGGGCGTATAATGGTGTATCCAAGTTTCAGCTACAGTAACTAATCGGTGCCAAAACTAGGATTTATTGCGCCTAAACTGCGCCAATAGAGCGTTGTATATGTCCATTCGAACACGTTTTTCGTCTAACGTTAACAAACGCGGCACCCAACGCGCGGACAGCTTTCTCATGCCTAAATCTTGATTTAACTTGTGACAAATACGTTCTTTGGACATATTCATAGCCTTTGCTATTTCTCTCACTTAAATTCGACGGTCGTCTAGCACCAATTAGTGAACTTTAGTGACGTTATCGTCAGTAGTTGCACTTTTTGGACGTCCTGAACGTTCATCGTCTCCCAAGCTCTTACGGCCACGTTTAAATGCAGTTACTCAAAATTTCAGTGTGGTAAATGATGGTGCAGAGTCCCCGTACACAGAGTCCAACTCATCTTTGATTTGCGTGGGCGTATTGACTTTCAAAAACAAATATTTATTGACAGCTCGATCCTCAACACTCACATCGACTCACTCAAACCATTGTCAAATAACAACTGCGCGTCCAAAATATCTGAAACTTTGATGAGTACCTGACAATAGTTACACGACTACATTCTCTAGCTTTTATTGATGAGTACTGCCATCTTCACGTTGAGGTCGGAAACTTTACAGACCGCTCTCGTATATCAAGCGCCTCTTTTAGACTGCTGAGTGTCCGGCAGCTCCTTTATACGTGATATGTACACGCTAATTTCAAACAGCTGTGACTCTGTAACTATTAAAAATTGGACACATATTTACATGAACTTTATTATTCATAATACTCCATACTACCATCTCCTTAGATATTTACTATTTTTTCAGCAACTGTATACTAAACGACAAATTACTATTAATTTATGTCGCTATAGTATCATAGATGTTTAAGCGTTCCAACAAGCAATTTATTTAAGTACTTTTGTAGGAAAAGATAGTGTTAATTAAATCGACGTTTAATGTCGAGTAGCGTTGACAATTTGACTATCTTTTAATTGCGAAACAACCCCTAAACATTCGATTACAAGAGAATTAGTAAAATGTTAATTTAAAACTATTATCATTACAATTCCCGCACATACATACATACGTCACGCTAACTTCGGTTCATTATATTTTTAGAGACGTGAGCCCCAATTTCAACGGATTCAACAATTTACATTAAGCATTCATTAGAGAAAGCAAGACATCCCTCAAGGTTCAAGACACTACTTACACCGCGGAGCGCAAAGTTACTCGACTTTGAATAATTAATCAGGACTAAGTATCAACTCCTACACCTATATATCGGCTTAATTTGAGTTAACACAATGCCGGCGAGATCTTGCTCTTCCTCTCTCTCGACTCGGTGTCTCTGTCTATCTGGAACAGCAATTTTATGGCGGAGGTACAACTTTATACACAGAGTTTAGGGTTACCTGTGTGTTACGTGTAAAAATGATTTGAACTAGGGAATATGTAACCTGATAATGCATGTGTAAGGATATACATACATAACATAACATAATGAATTTATTATATATGTATGTATGTACATGAAGTGCAGAGAGGTAAGCATACATGTACAGTACTGTGCAAAAGAAAGAAGCGCCTTTTTGAATTTTACAAGAAACTATTATAAAAGGATAAAAGAATAAATAATAATCTTACATAAAAACTAGCACACATCGATATTTATACATAAACAACTTAAATTTTCAATATTTTGTATGACCACCTTTATTTTTTATGGTATCCTGCATTCTTCTTGGTAGGCTTTTCATTAATGAATTAATGAAATTTTCAGGAATATTGTACCACTCTTCCTGTAGTATGTTCCACAGTTCATTTTTGTTCTTTGACCCCCTTTCACATTTTTTTCTCTCCAGATAATCCCACACATGCTCACTAATATTTAAGTCAGGACGTTGAGGTGGCCATATCATAGTCTGCAATACTCCATTTGCTTCCTGCTGTGTTAAATAAGTTTTCACAAGTTTTGAGGTAAGCTTGGGATCATTATCTTGCTGTAGAATGAAATTATTGCCAATAAATCGCTGCCCTGATGGTACGGCATGTTCTTCTAATAGTGTTCTGAATTACTCACCAGTTAATTTACCCTCTATTTTTACAATTTCGATTGCAATCCCAAACTTGGATATTGTCTCCTCCGTGCTTTATGGTAGTATGTAAACATGGTCCCAATTCAGTCTTCTAACATACTGACCTCTGTTCGTTCCAAATAATTGATATTTAGATTCGTCAGTCCATAGTACTCGTCGCCACTCATTATATCCCCAAATCTCGTGGTCTCTGTCATATTTTAATCGTTTCCCTCTATTACCTCGTCGCATTAAGGGTTTTTTCACGGTCACGCATCCCCTCAAGCCTGATCTGAGCAAGTATCGCCTTACTGTTGAAGCATGTGCCGAAGTTCAGATGTGCGCGCAAGATCTTGTGTTAGTTCTGCCCTAACTTTCTAACGATTTCTTAAGGAACTAACTTTTAAAAACTGTGCATCAGCTTTACTGGGTTTTTTTGGACGTCCACTCTTTAGTCTATTACTTACACTGCCGGTTTCAGACATTCTTTTTATTGTTTGTTGCACGGCATACCAAGAACATTCCACCATCTTTGATATTTTCACTTGACTATAACCCTCTTGGTGTAAAACAATAATTTTATTTCTTTTCTGTCTAGTAATGCTATTCCAAGCATTTTCTGTTTACTATAACAATTAACAAGCCACAATTTTTCCTTGAAATGAAAATTTCACTCGTAGGCGCGTTTTTTAAGAATCTAAATGAATTCTATTGTAGAACTGCTCTGTATCGTTTCCACCACTGAATTAAAAACAAAATCTTATAGATAAATAACTTTCCTTTGAAATTTTATTGCAGAGTATTGTGGTGCAATAAAACTTATTACTTTAATCCTCTTATCAAGCGGTCGATCTCACGCATACGCGAAAATGTGATGTTATAAACTTAAATTTAACTAACTATTGGTTAAATGACATTCAATTAGTGTGTTGGTGTGGAATGATTCTGTGTTTAATTATCTGCTAATAATGACAACTGAGGTGTCGAAAGACATATACAAAATACTGACATTGATGTGGAAGGAAGTATTATTTACCTTTTTTTGAAAAATGATATCCAATAGTTTAATCACATCCTACATTAATTTCCGTATTCTGTATACGTATTTCGACAACTAAGTTGTCATCATCAGTAAATAATTAAACAGTGTCGCACCTGGAAAGCTACGGCAAAATGCCCGTACAAAACCAATTCCGTACACGATCTGTATCGTTCAAAGCCAAAACGCACACTGTATATTCGTTTCACATAATTTCTAAAAGATTGTGTTCTAGTCTTAAACTAAGATAAAATACAAAAGAAAAAAGGAAAAAGGGGAAAGAACAGACAAACACCTACATGCGGTTTATTGCACTCTCCCTTGCCTGTCGTTTAAGAGACCAAAGAGAGATGAGTTATGGTTGGGCCCCAGGTCAGTGTTCAACACACCTTTATTCTTCAAAATGTAAATTTTTGGTTAGTTTTAAATGCAATTCGTATAATTCTAGTTCTATTCTACTTCTTTTGCTGTGCAGACATTTCATTTCAAGTTTTAACCATTTCATTTTCGCATATGAAATGACCTCGTTTAATCTACAATTTGATTGTGTTTTTATTTTAATAAATAAACATTTCTAGTTTAACAGCGTTTCAGGAAATTAATATCTGTACTGTACTGTAACTTAAGTTTACCGCATATCTTGTGAAACGTGTTGTATTAACACTTATCGTACTTGTTACATTCAATAGTTTGTTGAATTAGGAAATTTTTTTTTGTCAATCTAGTAATATTATAAGTTATACTCGTAATAAGAAATAATATAGTTAATTGAAACTTAGTTAAATGATAGCAACTGACGAGAAAAAGATGCTTGCAAGATTTTCTTTTTAACAATTTTTCGATGATTCCCTTCATTAGCAACTGTTTATTAGGTAACCAAACTGAAATGATCGACCAGTCGTTCCTTAATCTTAGATTATCCACCTGTACTTTATTTTTTGCAATTAACAGTGCTTGTTTGTATAGCGTACGCTGAATATGTAGAAAGGAAAAAAAACGTGAAAATATCACAAAAGCACAAATGAAAGCGTAGATAAAAGAGCGTCAAAACCGGCGAGAAGCATCTCGCACAGCGAACGCGCAGACAACACGAAATGATCATTAGAAACAATAAAACATGTATACGCTAACCTATTTATTTACAAAAGAAGGGTAACGAAAACAGCATATGATAATGTGACATCGTGCTGTAGGACATTCATTGTGTGTGCGCGGTATTTGGGTACTCATCTCGTCTCATTCGAGCGGCGAAATTTAATTTCCCCTATTTTAATGTTTGGTTAAGTGTGAGCGTGTCTGGCGTGTATACAAACTGACACATATACGCTAGCAAAACTGAAAGCATGAGAGCTGTCTGCCTGCAATGTTCTCTGCCATATCGTGCTGACATAGTTACGTATATACGGGTACGTAAACGAAGGAAACAGAAGTGGTAAAATTGAATATAATTCAATACTGAAACGGTGTTGACATTGTATTCGATATGAGCTTGCTGGTGCCGCGGTGTATAAACAGCGATGCCGTGTTATAAAAGGAATTAACTTCAAGTTGAATTTGTGATGTGCGGAGTCGACTGTTGGCGAAACTGTGAAAAAACACTAGCAGTGAAAAAATAGGAACAATGTGCGAATAATTGCGATAAATGTATAGTAAAAAAAAGGGGAACAAAGAACGCGAAGACAAAGAAAAATCTATGGATACGAGGAGTGATAATAAAGTTTTAGGATACGGCTACACTGTAGTTGCCAGATGTTTGTAATGGAATAAGAATTTAAAGTTGCTCTTAGTACCCTAACTGATGAATTATAAAAAATCAACAACACCAACAATAAAATTAAAATTAAAAACACTATTGTATGATTTTCACAAAATTTTTTATTTTAAACATGGTTACAATTGTTTGACCAACACCGAACTTCTTCAGACTAAAAAGTAAATCTAACAAGAACGGAATACACTCCAGCCAACCAAACTACTTTAAAAGTGGGAGTAATATACGATTACAAGGAAGTATGTTTGAAGGGTGAGCGTTATTCAAATCTATTTGATCATTTAATAAACTATTTCATTTTATATATTCGCTTTTTACTATCGCGTCAAGAAATGATAAATTTATCCTTTTATTTTCTGAATGTATTGGGTTAGCAACTAAGTACTTTCGGTTTTTACTGATAGAGAGCGTTGCTTTATTTTTTTGTATAACGTATGTTAGTGCTGTACTTTACCGTTTGTCGCGTGATACTAGTCACATTGACGTAACTTCAGAAGCAAGTAGTGCGTGATTTTTATTAAAGCTATTAGTTGTGGGTTAATTTTAAATGGAGTGCAGAAACGAACATTTTCGACATATTTTACTATTTTATTTCCGTAAAGGAAAGAAAGCTGCTGCGGCTCACAAAAATATATATGAAGTTTATGGTGCTAATTGCTTAACAGAGCGTACGTGTCAGAATTGGTATAAAAAATTCCGTTGTGGAGATTTTTCCCTCAAAGGCGAGGAACGTTCTGGTCAGCCTACTGAAGTTGATGATGATCAAATCAAAGCCATAATTGAAGAGGATCGTCATATAACTGTTCGAGAGGTTGCGGAGAGGCTACATGTATCGCACACAACATTTAAAAAACATTTAAAATGTCTTGGGATAGTTAAGAAGCTTGATATTTGGGTACCTTACGAATTGAAAGAAATTCATTTAACATAAAGAATCAACTTTTGCGATATGCACCTTAGACGAAATGAAACCGACCCTTTCTTAAAAAGAATCATCACTGGTGATGAAAAATGGGTCCTGTACAGTAACATAGTTCGAAAACGATCACGGAGCAAACACGATAAACCAGCTCAAACCACATCTAAAGCTGAATTGCATCCAAAAAAATCATGCTGTCAGTTTGGTGGGATTACAAAGGTGTTGTGTTTTTTGAGCTGCTTCCAAGGAACCAAACAATCAATTCTGATGTTTACTGTCAACAGTTAATAAAACTGGATGAAGCAATCAAAGAAAAACGGCCAGAATTGTCAAATCGGAAAGGTGTAGTTTTCCACCAAGATAATGCAAAGCCTCACATATTTTTGGCAACTCGTGGGAAACTATTGGAACTTGGCTGGGAAGTGATGCCATATCCCCCATACAGCCCTGATCTAGCACCATCTGATTACCATTTATTTCGAAGTTTGCAGAATTCTTTGAATGGTAAAACTTTCACAAATGACGATGACCTTCACTCGCACCTGGTTCAGTTTTTTGCTGATAAAGACCAGAAATTTTATGAGCGCGGAATCATGCAGCTGAAAGAAAGATGGCAAAAGGTCATTGAGCAAAATGGAAAATATATAATTGATTAAAAACTATTCTTTGTTTAAAAAAAAAGTGTTTTATTTTATACTACAAAACCGAAAGTACTTAGTTGCCAACCCAATAGAATGGTGAAATATAAATTAAGAGAATGATAACAAATATTTAAAATGTACTGCATAGTTGGAATGACTTTTGTTAAACTACTTTTGTATTCTGGTATCCTTGTTTCCACAGATCTTCCAATTAGATCTTCCAATTTATCTGATATATATCTTAGAGTAATCACCATAAGAAAGTCTATAGACTCCCAATTTGCTAAATTTATTTATTTTGTCTTTGTTATTTTTAATTAATTTTCCTAGGTTATTGTTAATTCGAAAAGCAATATCCAAACAATGATTTTTAAGTAACTTATTTGTTTAACTTCTGGACCTGCGTAACTTAACAGATTGTAATTGTTTGTGTTGTTATTTATTTAGCAAGTTATCCATTAAATTACCCTTATAACTAGACTTGGGATACTTTTCCCGCGGATCATAACAAAGCGAGTGTACAAACGGGCATAGAAAGCCGCTTTTGTCCATGTTCCTCAACGTGTGAGAATTGGCTCTGGTGGTTAAGAAATACCGGGGCACCGTCTGTGGAATTCTCGAATTCAGTCGACAGATTTCTAAAACACCTTTTGGTATTTGAAATTAATGGAACACAGGTAGTTCCATTACAATTCCATAACAATAACAACATTGTCAAAGACTTTGTGCCAGAAGGTGTAAAACATGAACTTTAACGACACATGTAAAAGTCCTTCATACTTGTGTCTAAGAAAACCACCTGCACTACACATTGTCGCTCACAAACTTCAACAGTTTGTCAATTGAAAGTTGAATATTTTTTAACCTATCCAGCACTACCTTCATAATTGCTTCGCTGATGCACTTTTCTAATCTTTTACTAGCTAATACATACAATAGGAAATCTCGCTTTAACAAAACAGAATGTTTTTTTTCGATTTGTCGTTTCGTCGACACATAGCCATAGCTATTTATCTTTGACTAGAAACATAATGCGTTTTTGGTGACGCATTATTTTTTTTATTTTGATATACTCGTACATTCTTTATATGATTTTTAAAGTCGCGTTTGTCCTAGCACATCAACTGTTTATCGCAAACTTTACAGAATATCTTAACACTATTACAATATAATTCGGGAAATTCATCTATAATCTTTCGTACTGCGTCAATAAATGGTCTCGTTTTTCCCTTACGCACGTCCGTCATACTTAATAATTATACGTTCGCCTTATATAAAGATCCGCTCGGTACTAACATATAATTCTACCCTTCATCTGTTTTATTACATTACACTGGTGGGGTTGTTGGGTACTCAATACGGCCCTGGTCCGCGGGAAGCCATCCCAACTCTACTGGTAATGCACTTAAGATTTTAAGTTTTATTACAGAATCTACTTTTTTTAAAACTGAAAGTTCATCAACAGTATTAATAATATTTTAGATGGAATGCTAGGAAACAAATTTTGAACGTCTAAAGAACTTAATATACTCATAACTTTTGTAATTTTCGAAAGTTGTAGCGTAGTTTTTTATACTGTAGGTGGAAGTAGAATTACAATAATTAATAATTATGTCAATCCGAAATTTCGAAATTTTAAATGATCAAGTTGTACAGAAAGATACTGGAGGTCTAATCGGCATATTACACAGTCCTGCAATGGAAAAATTGTTTGAAATATAATCAGTGATTTTTGTAGTTTTTTGTACGTTGATTACGGAAAAAATAATAAAAAAAATTCCATTACGCACAGTTTAGTATTTTATTTAGAATTTCATTTGAACTTATAGACAACCAGGCATTTTAGGCAAGTAAGAATGTGGGAAATATTAATTTGGTCGGATGGCAACACTGAGTAGCTATTAAACCTTTGTTCGATACCCCAACGATTCTACAGCAGAAGAAGCACAAAACAAAGTTTTGATGGGAAGCGAAAACGATACTACATTAAGCAAAAAGATCAATCAATTTTACTAATTTTGTGTTGTTTTTATGAAATACGTTTGGTTACTACGTATTTCGACAACTAAGTTGTTATCGTCAGCAGATAATTAAATAGTGTCGCACCTGGAAAACTACGGTAAAAATACCTGTATGAAAACAAATTCTGCACACGATCTGTACCGTTGCAAGCCGAAACGCACGAAAATTAATGCGGAAAGGGGTTTTATATCAACTTTCAGTGATTAACACACATGCCATAAGTCTTTGTATTCGGCTTGCTATTCCTAAAATACATCTGTTTTCTATGAGAAAACCCTATGTGATAGAAAAAACCGTGTTCGTTTTTGAGTACAGCATTGAAAAACACAAAGAAAAAGTGACTAACGTTAAAACAATTTTTAGAAAGTATAATATTTTTTTGCAAACGTGTGTTATCTTTATGTATTTTGATTAACGAGTACAACTTCGGAGGTTTTGAATTCATTATAAACGCTGTTTCAAATTGCGCTTTTTTTTAAGAATAAATAAAATATAGATGGCACACTGAATTTGTCTGGGTATGTGGACATTTAAAAAGTGTGATGTATGACAATTATAAAAATGGTTTCGTACACGGTACAACAACGCGTTCAAATTGTTGAATTATTTTATGAAAATCAGCGTTCTGTGAAAAGAATTTTTACAAAATTACGTAAATTTTGTGGTTTACATAATCGTCCATCTCAAAGCACTATTGGTCGAATTATTAAGAAATTTCAAGAGACCGGTTCCGTGGAAGACCAAAAAAATGAAAAATACAGTCGTAGTAATCATTCACAAGAAAATATTAGTTTGGTTAGTGAATGTGTTGCTGAAAATCCTGAAATGCCCGTTAGACGACGTTCACAACAACAACTGAACTAAGGTTCAAATAACACAGGAATTGAAGCCATTAGATCATTTAAAACGTCGTTCATTTGTCAATTTCATCAATGAACAACCAGCTGATTTTTCTCAAAAAATAATGTTTTCCAATGAGGCACATTTTGAACTTGGTGGCTATGTTAACAAACAAAATTGCTATATCTGGGGTAAGGAAAATTCACGAATTATTCATGAGAAATGCATCCTAAACGAGTTACTGTTTGGCGAACATTATGGTCAGGTAGTGTAACTGAACCTTACTTCTTTAAAAATGTTGCTAGTGAAGCTGTAACTGTCAATAGTGATCGATAGCGTCGGATGACAACCAAATTTTTGTGGCCTGAATTAATGAATATTGATCTAAAGGATATGTGGTTTCAACAGGATGGCGCTACACCTCACTTTGCACACGAATCAATTGATTTATTGAGCCAACAATTTCCTGGACGTGTAATCTCAAGAAACGGTGTTGTTAATTGGCCACCAAGATCATGTGATTTGACACCGTTAGACTATTTTCTTTGAGATTATGTGAAAAGTCAGGTTTATAAAAACAATCCACAATCAAATCCTGCTTTGAAAGATGAAATTATTCGTGTCATTGGTGAGATAGAGCCTCAATTATGTAAAAATGTCATTGTGAAAATTTTAACAAAAGAGTGGACATCTGTGGAGTTGCAAGAGGAGGCCATTTGGCAGATATTATTTTTCGCATATAAATGTCATAACTGATACATACTTTAATTACCAATAAAAAGTTTTTCATTTATTCTTTGAAAAAACCGCGAAATTAGAAACAGCCTTTATATATTCATATAAATTTGTATTTCTTTTTTATTTTATTTATTTTTTATTTTATTGCAGTCAAAAATATATACTTTTATTGAGGAACTATTTGTTTTTTATCACATAGTTTTATTGTGAATCCTTTATTAAATTTAGTTTTACGGAAACTATATTTGTTTATTATAAGAAAGACATTTCAATTATGTTGTTAAAACAACTGACGCGCAATTAAAGTAAATTATACAATTTTAATTAAAACCAACCGTATTTAGAACTAAACAATTAACAGTATACAAAGGAAAATTCCCGTATTATCCGGTAGTAAATTAAGAGAACCGTAGAGCTTTCAAATCAAATATAAAGGAGCGATTTGAGATATCGAAGAGGTCAATCCCAGGTAAAAGCTATAATTCCGATAACACTCGACCCGTGGGGTTATGTTTACCATATTCAGTTCGGTGGCGACGTATGCGAAGCATGGAACAACGACAAAAAGGAGGTCACAGCAGTCCATGTCATTATGCGAAAGTTGAAAACCGAATTTGATAAATGCTTTTCACCTTATACCTTTCCAACGATTTAAGACCTGAGAAGTTGTGTAGTCTTACAACGTTATTAGTGAATTGTCGTTAATACTTTTATTTCGCGTCATATTCGATCCCATCTATACGAAGTTCGTAAAGACACCAAACTACACAGCAGTAATGTCGTTATTTTATCACAGAATATTGGACACTTACTAGACTGAAACTACACCCACTTTACTTGCATTCCCAATGGGAACATTTGAAAAGTTTCGACCAAGTTTTGAAAGGACGTTTTATGGACGATTCTTGAAAACTTGGCAAACTTTATAATCCAATGCTATACACACAAGACTGCATACATTATTTATTTTACTTTTCTTCGTTTAGAATATGATCGAAGTTAGTGACGTGTTATATTCTCAAATTGAACTGTTCTTAACGACTTTTTAATCACACATGCTTTGAATTTGATGGAGCCTGTGGTTGATTGACTTGATCAATAAGGTTGATATATAACCCCTTTCCACAATTAACTATTTGTAAATTCTGTATACGTATTTCGACAACCAAGTTGTCATCATCAGCAGATAATTTCAAAGTGTCGCACCTGGCAAAACACGGCGAAAAAATTGTACGAAAAATAAACTCCCTCTTTTTTCGCCGTGTTTTGCCAGGTGCGACACTTTGAAATTATCTGCTGATGATGACAACTTGGTTGTCGAAATACGTATACAGAATTTACAAATAGTTAATTGTGGAAAGGGGTTATATATCAACCTTATTGATCACACATGCTTTGGTAACTTGTACGCTAATTTACAAACAACATTATTAACTTTATGAACTATTAGATTAAGTTTCCAGGTGTTGTTAATTTGTCTAAATGTGTAAAATCCAATACAAAGCTTTTATTCCATAGTTCCCTATAATAGGGAACTACTAACTAATAATGGGTGTCCCAAAATTAACGCAAGATTTGAACTTGTCGCAGTAAAGTGTTAGCAACCCTAAAAAAACAATTCGACAGCTAACAGTTTAGGGTTACACGATAGAACAATGTGTCTTCATTATTGAACAACATTTCAAAAATAATGAAAGCTTGGCCGACACAGTTCGAAAATTTCATACAAAATATGGTCGGAATAGTGTTTCAACTTCGTCAACTGTGAAGAGATTAATTGAAAAATTCAGGGAGACTGGATCCGTTGGAGACGCCAAACACACTGGTCGCCCAAAAACAAGCCGTTCAAATGTCAATATCGAAGCAGTGTGTGAGAGTGTCGGTGACAATCCAGGAACCTCAATTCGGGGTCGTGGACAAGAATTGCAAATTTCAAGAAGCTCTCTACAGTGTGTACTCACTAAAGATCTGTGTCTCAATGCTTACAAAATTCCATTAACACAGCAACTGAAGCCTAATGACCATGCATAGCGAAGAGAGTTCGTTGAATGGATTATTGAACATCAACAAATGGAGGCTGATTTTTCGAGCAAAATCATCCTTAGCGATGAAGCACATTTTCACCTTGATGGCTTTGTTAATCGCCAAAATTGCCGCTTTTGGAATTCGGAGAACACACATGTGATTGTCGAAAAACAAATGCATCACAACGTGTCACTGTTTGGTGTGGATTTTGAGCTGGAGGCATAATTGGACCATACTTTTTTGAAAGTGAGGCTGGTCAAGCAGTGACTGTTACTGGTGCTCGATATCGCGACATGATAACACAGTTCTTTCTGCCGAAATTGGATGATATTGATGTGGCCAATAAGTGGTTTCAACAAGACGGTGCCACATGCCATACAGCCCGTGAAACAATTCAATTACTGCACGAGACATTTCCAGGTCGTGTACTCTCTCGTTTCGGTGATCAGAATTGGCCCCCTAGATCGTGTGATTTAACACCATTAGATTTCTTTTTATGGGGTTATTTGTAATCACAGGTCTACGTCAACAAGCCCACAACCATCCTTGCATTAAATGAGGAGATTCAACGCTGCATCAACGAAATTCATCCACATTTATGCATAATGGTCATGGAAAATTTCGACAAACGAGTGCGTATGTGCATGCAAGGCCGTGGAGGCCATTTGCCCGATGTGTTATTCCATAAATAACCCTATCCTATGTACTTTATGATTCAATAAAAAAATAATCAAAAGATTAAAAACTACTTAATTCAAATATTGCGTTAATTTTGGGATACCTTTATTACCTTAACTTTAACAATTTTTCAAAATAATTTCCACCACACTTATCGATTCTCCGAAACCAGTCATGATAACTTTCCCGCGATTCTTCTGAAAGTTAAACACAATCTGCATCATTAGAACACCTTTCCGCCCTTTAATTTATAGTTCACATGCAGAAATAAAGTAAGAGGTAAATCTTAGAGAAAATTGATAGAATGATAGCTATATATAAGAAAGATGACGTAGGTTACATTGAGAATTATCATATAACTACAATAATAAACAACTTCGACAAAGTCTTTGAAATACAAGCCTGCTAAAATTGGTTTCTCGCCGTTACTTGTCTTGTCTTACAGAGCTTTTTCACACAACATCTGGAGTTCCACACGAGTCACACCTCGGACCTCTCTTATTTTCTATTTTCGTAAGCGACTTTGTAGAAAAGTTAATATTCTGACCACGACCAACGTACAGGTTAATCAAACTAGGTTATAGTAATAAAATCACTCCTTAAAAGTTTCCTGTATGTTTACCAAACACTCTGTACATAATGAAGAAAAATTAGAAAACAATATTTCCCTCTATCATTCAAACATGTGTGTTCCGAAAGAACAAGTTCGTGTTCATCCCGTCAAACGTACAACACTGCTGCTACAGTGCGTACATATAGACAGAACACCTCTAAACTTGGTATACGCCATTAGGCGAACATCTATGAATAGTTCAAATGTTAATAATACTCCCTCACACCACACTCTGTATATACCAGATGTACCGGAAAGTCATTACCGGTTTTTCTAACAGATGCCGCTAGGCTTAACTATGCAATGCTATGATTTGACCCATATGTCATTTTATTTTACTGACATCAAGCTTCAAAGTCATGTATGTTACATTTTGCGAAATTAACACCGTCATAGATTTATATGTCTTTGAAAATGTCGAGTTTCGTGTCTGAAAAAGTGTATTTGCATTACGTTTCTTATTTAATCAAAAGAAAAAAGCCGCTGGAAGTCATCGTTTGCTGGTAGAAACTTACGGAGAGAATGCTCCAACCATAAAAATATGTGAGGCGTGATTTAGACAATTCAAAAGTGGTAATTTCGATGTGCAAGACAAATAACGTTCTGATAGACCGAAAAAGTTTGAAGATGAGTTATTGGATGAAGACCCAACTCAAACTCAAAAACAATTGGCAGAAGCGTTAAATGTGGTCCAAAAAACAATTAGCGACCAATGGGGAAAATCCAAATGATGGGGAAATGGGTGCCGCATCAATTGAATGACAGGCAAATGGAAAATTGAAAAATCGTCTGTAAAATACTATTTCAAAGGTATAATATGATAGGAAGTCATTTCTGTATCTAATAGTGACGGGTGATGAAAATGAATTTATTTCAAAAACCCTAAGCGCAAAAATCATGGTCAATGCTTTGTATTTGGCGAGACCACAGTGGCGTGATGTATTACGAACTGTTGAAACCTGGTGAAAGAGTTAATACTGGTCGCTACCGACAACAAATTATCAATTTGAACCATGCATTAAGAGAAAAACGTCCAGAATGGGCCCGAGGACACCGTAAAGTGATTTTAAAGCACGATAACGCGCCATCCCATACGGCAAAATCGGTCGAGGTAGCGTTGAAGGCACTTGGACTTCGAAGAAGTTAGAAAATGGCTCGATGAACGATTTTTCTCGAAGGATAAACAATTTTTTTGGGACGGCATCCATAAATTGCCTGAAAGATGGGCAAGATGTGTAGAATCAAATGGCTTATACTTTGAATTAATAAATTTTTCCTTTTTCTTGAAAATTACGTGTTTTTTTTTTACGAAAAAGCCGGTAATGACTTTCCGGTACACCACACCTAGTAAGCGAAATTCGATCCAAAGACGATTATGAAAAACAGCTATTGAAAGCTATTTTATGAAGCAATCCAAAGAATCTTTTTAGAACGGGTTAATAATGTAATTGAATGAAATGGTATTTACATTCAAACGAAAGGGAAAAACGAATTTTTGTACGACTCTAATCCTTTGTCTTCATGCTACGAGGGAGCGTTTTTATATTCGCGGAATGAGCGGGTTGTAGAAGGGTGAGTAGGCGCATTGGGGGCGTGGCCTGTGCAGCGACTCATGATTAGTATAAATACGAAGTTTCATTGTTATTAGACAGTTAGTCTTTGAGCTAGCGTCAACCAAGTAACATAATCAGGAGTGAAAAGTGAAATATGGAAAAAATCGAATATCGTGCAGTTATAAAGTTCCTTACCAGGCAAGGAAAATCAGTCGCGACCATAATGAATGAGATGTCGTTGGTTTACGGCGACTCTTGTCCAGGAAAAACCATGGTGTACAAGTGGCATAGTTTATTTAAACAAGGAAGGGAATCCCTTGAAGACGACCCGAGGCCGGGCAGGAGCACTGAGGTGACCACGCCAGCACTTATCCAAAAAGTTGAACAAATTGTACTCGAAGATGCTCGACTAAAGAAGAAACAACTCGCAGAAATGGTTGGAGTATCCGATACAATAATTTTTAAAATCCTACACGATCATCTCGGCATGTCTAAGGTCAGCGCAAGATGGGTGCCGAGAATGCTCACGCCGCCGCAAAAACAACAGCGCGTAGAGTGTTCGCGTGCATTTTTGGACCTCTGTAATGAAGACAAGGATGGTGTATTGAGTGGAATTGTTACTGGAGACGAAACTTGGGTTCATCATTATGAACCTGAGTCCAAACAAGACTCCATGCAGTGGCATGAAAAGGGCACAGCACCTCCCAAGAAATTTAAAGTGTCACAATCAGCTGGGAAACTCATGGCAACGGTATTTTGGGACTCGGAAGGAATATTGTTGATTGATTATAAAGATTAAGGTGTTTCTATAACCGGAGAATGTTACGCTTCAATATTAGAGCGACTAAAAGAAGCCATTAAAGAGAAAAGACGGGGAAAATTGACAAAAGGTGTTCTGCTTTTGCACGACAACGCGCCCGTCCACAAGAGCCGCGTTGCGTTAGCTGCCCTGCATAAGGTGGGCTTCGAAATTGTGAATCACCCACCCTACAGCCCAGACCTGGCCCCGAGTGATTATTACCTATTTCCGAAAATGAAGAAAGAGCTGCGGGGTAAAAAATTTACTGCCGATGATGAAGTCAAGGAGACAGTTTCGGCGTATTTTGCAGATAAAGAGAAATCATTTTTTTATGAGGGTATAAATAAATTAATTGAAAGATGTGAAAAATGTATCCGTCTTGCAGGTGAATATATTGAAAAAGAAAAATAATTTGGTTTTTCTATTTCCACCCCTTGTCCCCCATTCCGCCAATATAAAAACGCTCCCTCGTAAGTTTGGGAATATAAAAAGGACTTCTCTAAAATAGATAATAAATTCAGAAATTATTATTAAACTTCGACAGCGGATGATATTAAGGCTATCTAATTAAACACCAAAACGACACTTTTGAATTTGTAATGGTAACATCATTAACCTCGAACCGACTCCACGTAATCAATTCTTAATCAGGATTAAGGATTGCTCTGACCGCTATAACAATGTACGTGCGTGAAATTTGATGAAAGTTGTCGTTACCGCGTACGAGGATTAAAGTAAACTTACACCCAAGTTGGCAAAGGCATTGTCTGATAAATTACTTCTCTATCGGAGGTAGCCGACGGCCGACAGCGCCCAACAAGCGGCTTTTTCATTTAATCTACATTAATTGCGAACAATCGGCATTTCGTTGAATTAGAAACGAGCCAGTAGAGCTGAATACATGTTAATTTAATATACGAGTGCGTATGTTTGCACGCATACATACTATGTACAAGTAGACAGGGAATTTGTTCCGAATCGGCAATAGGGAGATTTTTTTAATTCTGGCCTCGGAACAAATGTCCATACGCCTCAGTGACTTATGACAGTAAACTTACCATAGATAAAGGATAAATAGGTTTGCAAAATAACGGAGATTTATTTTTTGATGAAAAACGGAGTGAGTTCACGATGAATGTTTCATTATACAAAGAGATACGATGAAGAAATTCTAATTTTAACCGATTTTTACATCGTATAGGATGAAAAAAATTCTGTTGTCCGCGAGGAACTCGAACCCGCAATCTCATTCTCTCGGGGACTGTGCCATCACCAATAGACCACGGAGACAGTGAATTCGAGTTCTTCTAATACGCCATAAATTGCATTATGGAAACAGTTATTAAGTTAAACCCATGCTAGGTTACTAATTGCACATAAGTATGCACTTTTACAATACGAGGGTAGCCGTTTATATTTCGGGAACTGGCAACACTGTTAGTGTTGCCCCCAGTCTGATGATTGCATTGTAAAGTTTGTCATTTTTAACAATATATTTACCTTGACAGTTTTATTATCCGGTCGCTATTTCTATTGTTGACAGTGACTTGAAAATATTATGTCAGCGAAAAAATGGAATTAACTCGCGAACATTTTCGAGCAATTATTTTTCATAACTTTCGGCGTGGATTATCTCAACAAGAATGCATCGACGAGCTGAACTCTTTATATGGTGATGAAGCACCATCGAAAACTACAGTATTTAGTTGATACAGTGAATTCAAACTTGGACGGCGTTCTTTGGAAGATGAATTTCGTGAAGGTCGTCCCGCAAATGTTGTTATGTCGGGAAAACATTAATGCAATGTCTGAATTGACAATGCAAGACCGTCATGTGACATAGCGTGAGATCTAGGCAGCTCTAGGTATTAGTAACACCAGCGAGCATAAGATCCTGCATGAACATTTAGCCGTTAAGAAGCTATGTTCACGTTGGGTGCCACATAATTTTATAACCGCTCAAAAAAGGACTCGCGTCGATTGGTGCCAAGACATGCACAAAAAATACAATGGCGTTGCTTCAAAGAACATTTACAAAGTCGTCACAAGTGGTGAATCTTGGATCTATACGTATGAGCTCGTTAGTAAACAGCAGTCAACTGCGTGAGTATTCCAAGATGAGCCAAAACCAACAAAAGTTGTTCGCGCTCGAAGCACATAAAAACAAATGGTCGCCAGTTTTTTCGGAAAAATCAGTCGCGTTGCAACCGTGCCTTTAGAGAATTGTAGAACGATCAATTCCGAGTGGTACACTACTATTGGTTTGCCAAAATTTTTGAAGAAATAAGGTAAACAAACCGAAAACGACAGATCATTCTCCACCATGACAATACGAGCTCTCACAGGTCGATTCAAACAATTGAATATTTGACTGGGCAAAACATTGATTGGATGAACCATCCGCCGTACAGCTCTGATCTAGCACCCTGTGATTTCTTTTTGTTCCCGCGCGTGAAGAATAAACTTCGTGGTCAACGGTTTTCTACGCCAGAAGAGGCAGTTGAGGCATTCAAAACTCATATTTTTTAGATACCGCCACCACAGTGGCAGCAATGGAGAATATTTTGAAAAGCAATGAAACTATTTTCGATAATAAAAAGTTGTATTTTGTTTGCTATTCCCGAAATATAAACGGCCTTGTATGTGCTTTCTTTTTCCTTCAGTTCTGACACGAGATTTCTTCTGCAACAGTCTATATCTAACCAGAATTCGCTCACGCTCTCCATAATTTGTTAGAGTATATGCACGGCGTCTCTCTGAGAAATGTCGCCATAACGTTTGGTAACAAACGTCATATCTTCGTCGCAATTTTTTAATAAAATAAATCGACTTTTAGACTACCTAACATACAGACGTACGAGTACATACGTATGCGGTGTATGTATGAATAAAAGTTCTAATAAGAGCACAGTATCCAAATTTTGCAACGATATATGGCGCTTGAATCATCGTTAAAGTGCTTTTGCGAGTATTCAAGATTCTCGAACGGTTTCACATATTATTCACATTCCGCGAACGTCAACGAGCCGAATGTTAAACTGTTTGACTTTGTTGGAGGCCGGCCGGTTATTCGGCCGCATGAGCTGAATGTCTAGGCACAACGTTGAAAGTAATTTCAAACAGTTCAAACATTCATTCATCTCTTTATAATGTCCGAGTTGAACTGGTACGGATATACGCTTTAACGGGTCTTATGTTTAACGAAAAAACATACAGCTGACGGCTGTTTGATAATTAGCTTTCTAGATTACACATAAAAAGCAGCTTCCCGCAAAAAAAAACATTTCCGGGTTGCTATCATTTAAAAAAAGTTATGGTTTCGTAAGTCAACATATACATTTCGTTCGGTTCATTTGAATCAGTTCTGAAATTGAAGGGTCATCGGATACTATTACGCGAGAAATATACGAAGAAGGAAAATATCAAGAGATAATTTCCGCTACTTTGTACTTCCCCTAGAAGTCTTAAATGCTTTTCAATGCGTGAATCGAACTTATCTACAGTCTAAACTTCAACCGCATGAGGATGACCAAACTGTTGTTCGTGTTCGAGTGAAAAATCATCAAGATGAAACGTATTCACCACATATAGTACGTATCTGTAGACAGGTTGTGTTGCATTTTTCTTCTTTGCGAAAATTAAAAAAATATGACGAAAATATGTACTATAATTTTTCGATTTTCAATCTATGGCAAAGAAGCTCCAGGACTTATTGATACAATATCTTCATTGAATGACAATAGATATGGCAATTATAAAACAATAAAATTTGATTTAACATTTCGATTAGGTAAATCTACCTGAGAATGTAATCGGAGGCTATCTGATGTACAATTTGAAATTACTAAATTATCCATTCAATATGAAAGGTGCAGGTCCAAAACGAGACAAATCCAAATGTTAAGTAAACTCAACTACTAATGACTAGGAGAATTTTTCATATAAAATCTACCACCTCGAGAAAGTGTCAGGTGTTTAGTGAAGCTATTGTTAATACATACAACACCAATAGAGACCAAATCCTTAACACTTATACCCAAAAGAAGTCAAGCCAGTACAAGCAAGACATGGTGTAATCTAATGTCCAGCGTAAAATGACATTAAGTTTTTAATACAGCTGACAAATAGTGTATTTACAGTTTGCGAAGTACTGAATAATAAAATGTTAATGGAACCAGAAAGTAACTGCAGCGGCAACGAAAGTAAGTCAGAAGAAGTAACTGCTAAAAATGAAACAAAAAAGTAGAATCTAACACGTCGAGAAAATGTCAGTTTTTCTTAATAATATAACACCAATAAAGAACAAATGCTTGACATTAAAAATGTGCCAAGATCATCTCGGAGTCGAGAGCCCTATGGGGCATGAACGTACGGTCAACAGTAGAAGTAGAAGGACAGAATTAGCATTTGTAAGCAACCCATTTTACGACAAAATGAATTTCCATATTCTCAATCTGGTACAATAATCCTCTGAAAAATTCTAATTTTAACCGTCCTTTATGTCGTACATTTAATGCAGAAATTTTTGGAAAAATTTCAGCTCTCCGTGCAGGGCTCGAACCCTCCGGCAATGTGCCATCACCACTAGACCACGGAGAGTGTGAATTTGAGTCTTTTTAATGTGCAATAAATTGTATTATGGAAACAGTCATTAAATAAAAGTCCACGGTAGTTTATTAACTGCATCTAACTAAATGCATTAACGATATTAAACTGTGAATTCTAAAAAAAAATCGGCTAAAGTTAGAATTTTCACAACATCGCGTATTTTAAACAAGAATTTAGCTCTGAAGGCATATAAGGTTCAAATAATACAGGAACTGAAGCCATTAGATCATTTAAAACGTCGTTCAGTTGTCAAGTTCATCAATGAACAACCAGCTGATTTTTCTCAAAAAATAATATTTTCCAATGGGGCACATTTTGAACTTGTTGTCTATGTTAATAACAAAATTGCCGTATCTGGGGTAAGAAAAATCCACAAGTTATTCATGAGAAACCTATGCATCCTAAACGAGTTACTGTTTGGTGTGCATTATGGTCAGGTGGTGTAATTGGACCTCACTTCTTTGAAAATGCTGATGGTGAAGCTGTAACTGCTAATGGTGATCGATTTCGTCAGATGATAACCGAATTTTTGTGGCCTGAATTAATGAATATTGATCTAGAGGATATGTGGTTTCAACAGGATGGCGCTACATCTCATTTTGCACACGAATTAATCGATTTATTGAGAGAAAAATTTTCTGGACGTGTAATCTCAGGAAACGGTGTTGTTAATTGGCCACCAAGATCATGTGATTTGACACCATTGGAATATTTTCTTTGGGGTTATGTGAAAAGTCAGGTTTATAAAAACAATCCACAATCAGTTCCTGCTTTGAAAGATGAAATTATTCGTGTCATTGGTGAGATAGAGCCTCATCTATGTCAAAATATCATTGAAAATATTAATAAAAGGGTGGACGCTGTGGAGCTGCAAGAAGAGGCCATTTGGCAGATATTATTTTTCGCATATAAATGTCGTAACTGATACTTCAATTACCAATAAAAAGTTTTTGAAAGTGAATGCAAATTATGTGTTTTATTTATTATTAAAGAAAACCGCAAAATTTGAAACACCCTTTGTAGACGCACTGCAACATTCGTTTCTTTTTCAATGAAACATACAAAAGCTGTCTTTCTAGTTCGATATCGTTACGTTAGTCGACCTAAAAATATAAACCAAAACTTGCGATTTAGATCGTAAACCTTTTTGTGGTAACAACTGTACGTATTCATAACAAGTAGGAAGTAAACCCTAATAAAGCAACATTGTTTCAGGTGATTTATTCGTAATAGTGTTCAGCATGGACAGCAGGGAAACATTCGAGGAAGCAATCCGTCTTCGCGAACAAATCTTGGAGACGAAGTTGAATGCGGGGGCGGCCGCAAACAGCGGAGTTCTCACCAAAAAGAAGATCATGCCCAGGGTTCCGATGGTCTTGGCCGGAAACAAATGCGACCGGGAGATGAAGTAAGTTTGTCGGACAATTAAACGCTCCGAACTGCACAAGACAACAAGGCGCACGGAGGATCTTCGCTTTCGTGACCTTATTAAATAAGCTTCCTTCCTTGTTGTACACATACGCTGGGAAAATTAAATTAGCCCTCGCTTTTGAGGGGTCCTCCGCGTGTTTCGCGGGAGAAAGAGACACGAGTTCGTGTTATTAAATTTAAATGTAACCCGTGGAAAGGCGTAAATTCGGACGATGTTTCATTCTTTTCGACGATATTGAAGTTGCACAACGGAAAGTGCATGGGTGGTTATTAAAACACGGTGGGAACATTCCCACCGTCTGTTTCGCCAAACGCGTGCCTGTTTTAAACAATAAAATTTACGAAAAAGTATAAACACAAGACATACAGGGTGTAAACGAAATAATATGTAGAAACTGTAGTAATATTAAACATAAAATGCTAACGAAAGCTCTATCTCGAACGAGATCAAAGAAGAAAGTTTTTTAATAAACGCAGGACTCGTAAATTTAATACTTCTTTGTAACTGCAATGCTACCCCTCATTGAAGCGTAGTGGTGGGAGTTGGAGATCCGATGATACATACTGTAAGGCTGAAGTCAGTCTGTTATCAACTTCCACGAAATATGACATATTCAAATCGCGGAGTAACAGATATCGTCTTACTATTCGACGAAACAGGTGGAAATGTTAAAGCTAGTAGGTGTGTTTATGAAAGACGATTTCCAAAACCACGAATCCTTCAAGTGATTTAATCTTACAAACGGTGTACAAATTAAGAGATTGTTACAGTTCGATTTCTATCTTACACATATTTTATTTCATTTTTTTAATAACTCTGTATAGTGGTATGTGCATTTGGTTATTTCACATTAATTCACATCAATTTACCCTCCTATATTCGTTTATTTCGTCGTAAATAGTTCATTTAATTAATGCGCATTATATGTTGGTTTCAATAGAGCTTGTGTTTGTGTAGTTTTCTTATTGGGTTTTTATGCGTCTGCTCGGTTTTTTGTATGTCTACGGACCACAGGTGTGTGGGTTATTCTCTGTCTGCGTGCGAATCAAATGAGCGCGTGCACTTTGTTTTCGAACCTTCTAGAATATTCTTCCTTTGAATCCTTCTGCCTCTGTCTGAGTTGAGTCTTTGTATATGTCGGTTATTGAATGCCACCACTCCAAGCTGTGTAGGTGTGCTATAATTCCATAAATTTGAAACGCCTCTATTAAGAGATGTAAAGGAAGCGCCGTTGTACTAGTATTTTTGTAAAATCTATAGTGATTCTGTTGACGATTTGAGAGACACTCGCTTGGAGCAAAATCAGTGAAATCCGTCCTACATCGAAGGTACGCTTTTCTTTCCCCATTAATGTTATTTGTGCGAACACATTCTTATGGCAATTTACGCTTTTAAGATTATTTTTTATATGCACGTATATGTGTACATATGTAGTTATCGAAGCTGTTCCGTTGAGTTTTCTTTCGTAATGCGTATCACCCACACGCCAATATACACACTGAACGAGCAACGATGCATCGCCGGCTATTTCTGCCTTATTTTCAGGGAATGTATGATTTGCTGTAGACACTATATATATATATATATATATATATATATATATATATATATATATATATATATATATATGTATATACGAGGGTAGTTTGACAAGTAGTGAGAATGGAAATGAAAAACGAATTTTTTAAATACAAAATAATTTTTATTTTTCAATATATTCTCCTAATAGAGCAGTACATTTATTCCAACGGTGCTCCAATGCCCTTCTGTCATCTCTAAAATGCGATTCCGGAAGGCTTACAAAATATTCATTTACAAAGATGATAAGCTCGTCGTTAGACGAAAATTTCTTCCCACCTAGTGCCGTTTTCAATTTTGGAAATAGGCGGAAATCGGAAGGGGCTAGATCCGGCGAATAAGGCGCATGCGGTACTAATTGGAAATGCCACTCGTGAATTTCGGACATCGCAACTGCGTTGTCTTGGTGAAACAGAATCTTTTTCTTTGCCATTCCTGGCCGTTTAGCAGGAATCTCAACATTTAATTTTTGTAGAAGTTCTGCATAATATTGTCCGTTTATTGTGGCACCTTTCTGAAGGTAATCAATGAGCAAAATGCCCTTCGAATCCCAAAAAAATATTGCCATCACCTAGTTTGCCGATAAAGTAGTTTTCGCTTTCTTTGGAGGTGCAGAACCACGTTCTAACCATTGTTTCGACTGTTGTTTAGTTTCGGGTGTACTGTAGTGTATCGAAGTTTCATCGCAAGTAACAAATCGCCTACAAAAATCAACCGGATTCCGTTCATAAAGATCCAAACACGCATTGGAAATGCGCAAACGAGTGAACTTTTGGTCAGTCGTAAGCAATCGCGGCACCCATCTTGCCGAAAGCTTGGAAAGGCCCAATTCTTTCGTTAAAATGTGGTGTACGCGTTCTGTTGAAATGTTTACCATGTCTGCTATCTCTCTCACTTTGAGTCGTCGATCTTGCGTAATAATATTATGGATTTTTGTAATCATTTCCTTAAAAGTCAAGATTTTGGGTGCTCCAGAGCGCGCTTCATCAACACAGCCTGTTCTACCACGTTTAAATTCATTTACCCATCTACTTATTGTTGCAGATGATGGAGCAGAATCACCTAATGTTTCCCGTAACTCATCTTTTATTTCGGTAGCTTTCATACCCTTAATTACAAAGTATTTAATCACCGCACGATACTCCGCTTTTTCCATTTTAACAAAACGACGTGTTGCTTCTTTTTCAATCAGCTGTCAAAAATAAACTAATCAACCGATTTATCTAAATATCAGACTGTAAACATATAAATAGGCAACCTAAATTACAGTGCATTTGTTTTACCAATTAGAGCGCCACCTATGTGTCATTCTCACTACTTGTCAAACTATCCTCGTATGCTTTATAGAAAATAAAAATACCATAGGACACGATGACATTCCTAGTGAATTTGTAAAAATGGAAAAAATTTGTCATCGTTACGTGACACATTACTTATATTTGAAAAGCCTCAGCCCAACCGATATAAAAGCTGAACTGATTCTACTCCTTCGTTTACAACAGTAAAATATTGGGTAGCAGAGTTTAAACGAGGCCGTACGAGCTGCCAAAACGAGCATCGCAGTGATCGACCAAATAAGGTGACGACCCCAGATATGGTGAAGAAAATCCACAAAGCGGTACTGGATGATCGACGACTGAAAGTGCGCGAGCTAGCAGACATAGTAGGCATTTTAAAAATTGCGGTACATCGCATATTATCTGAAAATTTGGACATGAGAAAGCTGTGTACAAGATGGTGCCGCGTCTGCTCACACTTGAGTAAAAACAGTGTAGTGAAGATGTTTCAATTGAGTGTTTAGTGAAGTTCCACAGCAACAAAGCAGAATTTTTGCGCGGTTTCATAACCATGGATGAAACATGGGTCCATCACTTCACACCCGAGACAAAAGAACAATCAAAACAATGAACTCAAAAGGGAGAACCGGCTCCAAAGAAGGCGAAGACCGTTTCATTTGCAGACAAGGTCATGGCATCGGTTTTTTGGGATGCGCGTGGAATAATTTTCATTTTCATATCTTGAAAAAGGAAAAACTATCAACGGCGAGTATTATGCGAACTTATTGCAATGTTTGAGCGAAGAAATCAAACAAAAACGACCTCATTTGGGTAAAAAGAAAGTGTTGTTTCATCAAGACAATGCACCAGCTCACAAATCCGTTATTGCAATGGCCAAAATTAATGAATTAATGTTTAAATTGCTACATCATGCACCCTATTCGCCAGATTTAGCCCCTCGTATTATTTTCTGTCCCCAAACTTCAAAGAAAGGCTCAGTGGTCAAAGATTTTTCAACGATGAAAAAGTAATGTCGGCAGTTAATGGCTATTTTGAGTAGCAAGACAGATCTTATTATAAAAAGGGTATCAAACTTATTGAACATCGCTGGGAAAAGTGTATAAAGTTGGAAGGAGATTATGTTGAAAAATAAATATATTTCTTTCCAAAATGTTTGTGTTTTCTTCGTTGGGTCGGATACTTCTGGGACCATCCCCGTGCACCACTCGATACATACGCTATAGGTACTGTAAATCAATTACATCTAACATACTGTAATAATACACATTTCAGTTATTCGTTTTCACTAAGTTTCAAAGAAAATGATGGAAATAAACAGTTTTACATTTGATAAACTAACCGAGTAGTGGCGCGTAACATTTCCAAATACGCTGCCACCTTATAGAAAACACATATAAGAGTAAAGTAAGTACTTTTCCACTAAGAATATTTTCAGCATCTAAATGTTCGAAATAAACATATCTCCGAGAGTACGTTTCCAGTGAGACGATGTACATACTTCAAATCCAACCATTAAGCGTAAGTAATTTAAGCGCAGCAGGTGCACGTTGACGACACACGAAATGCAAGTGTTGAACTTCCCGTGCATGAGGGCAGCTGTGCAACGGAGAAAGACGGAAAATTAAGTTTCAGAGAAGGAGGAATTTCAATTTTATTATAGTCAAAGTCTGGGCTGTATTAGGAAACGAACCGTTGTATGTATTTTATAGTACGAAATGGAATTTGAAGCGCACACATATGCATATGTGTTAGAGTACGTCAACTAATTACCTCCGAACGAGGAAAATTTAGCTGACGCTTTGTTTGAAGTAAGGGCATGGAAAAACGCCGTGCAAGTATGAATTAACGAGAAAATTGATGTAACATTTCAGGCCACTTTAAGATGAAAGTTTATATTAATTCCAGTTATTGTTCTGGTTCTACAACTGCTGCAGTTATTTTATTTAAATTTTTTCATTTTCTATTAACCGTCTAGGTCTGTAGTTTAATAAAATACTAATTTCAATCGCTATAACAAGAATAAATAAAACACATTGTTAATCAAAGAATGCAAATAAAACTCTTTGCACAATAATGTTCGTATTCTGTATACACATTTCAACAACTAAGTTATCATCATCAGCATCACAGTGTTGCACCTGGATACGCGGTAAAACTCGCACGAAAACAAATCCGTACCAGACATTAACCACTAATAGCCGCACGCACACACACTGTAGATTCATTTCACATAAATTGAAATGAATTCTAGTTTTATTGTTAACCACTTACATATCTTAAAGAATGCGAATCTTTTTTTAACGGTGGTATTTTTCTTTTCCAAGGAGACAAGAATATGTTATTGGATCGTTATCGGTGTTTAACAAATGGTCTTTGTTTCTCGAAATGTATACGCTTACACAGCTATCTAATTCTAGATGATTATTTATATTTTTAATTAAATGTAGGTAATTTGCGGTTACATTATGATTATTTTCGGACACGCGCCTTGCTAAACTGGATTTCTCGGGTCGACTAAACATAATGTGCGCCATATGTCCTTTACATCAGGTTCCTATCGAACGTTTTGTCTGACCTATGTATTGTTTATTGCAATCTAAACATTTTATTTCGTAAATCCTCAATTTCTGATTTAACTCGACTTTGCCTGTCGTTTTTCCCAAGAGAAACTTAATAGAGTTACTGTTCCGAAACGTAACATAATAACCGCGCTCTTTAAGCCGCAGATTATCCACATTTAACTAAGAATATAAATAATAATCGCGAATTAGATAGATACGAAAGCAGGTACGTTTCAAAAAACAAAAACCATGTGTTAAACACCGGTTAGGGTCCAATAACATACTTTTGCCTCTTCGATTTCCTAGAAAAGGGAATTTAACACCGTTAAAAAAGGTTCATATGTGTAAGTGAGAGGTGTACTTTAAGATAAGTTGGTTTTAAGACTAGAATACATTTGAAATTAAATGAATCTACAGCGTGTGTTTGGCTTTTGATTGTTAATGTCTGGTACGAATTCGCTTCTATGCGATTTTTACCATGGATTTAGGTGCGAAACTGTCTGCTGATGATGACAACTTAGTTGTGGTTTCCCAAAGCTGCCTATAATTGTAGATGGAGTGTAATGTATTCTTTGAACCAATGTTGGTAATAGGATTTATTAATAGACGATATTTTAGACACAGAAAAGTCAATCACATAAAATAATGCCTTATGGAAACTCTTCACAACATCATCCATATTAGTGAAATCTTGAAAAAAAGACTAGTCCATCTTCAATATGTCAGCATATAAGTTTTGATCATTAGCTTTGCGGAAATTATATCTGACATTATTCATAATCACATAAGAGAGTAAAGAAGATACACAGGTACGAAAGGAAAAACGTCAAGTTTAACATCAACAATACAATCGATATTAGAAAGTACTAAATCCAATAAGCGATTGTCACAATGTTTCCCATGGTTACATTGTTTAAATTGAAGAGAGGCAAAATAAGAGTAATGCAGATTTACAACAAAAAATGGTATTATTAATGATAGATTTATCTCAAAGAAAGACCCCTATAAAACAGAAGATAGTATGCTTCTTAATCATCCAACGAACTTAAGACAGCTTCATTATACCATTCAAGTTGCTTAGAAAAAGTTTCTGCAAGAGTCCATAGAATATAGTAGAAGTACTAGCATACTCGGGTGAATAGCAAAATCTATCCGTTTACATAAAACAGCAGCTAATTTTCTCTATAAAAAGTGCGAACTTCTCAATGAATTATATATTATTCTCTGAACACGATATACATTTCTAAAGGATGTTTCAAATTGCGCAGTTTTTTTAAGAATAAATAAAATATAGATGGCGCACAGAATTTGTCTGGATATGTGGGCATATAACAAATGTTATGTACGACATTTATAAAAATGGCTTCGTACACGGTACAACAACGCGTTCAAATTGTTGAAATATTTAATGAAAATCAGCGTTCTGTGAAAAATACAGTCGTAGTGGTCGTTCACGAGAAAATATTGGTTTGGTTCATGCAAGTGTTGCTGAAGATCCTGAAATGTCCATTAGACGACGTTCACAACATCTTGGACTTAGTGGATCAACAACATAGCGTATTTTACACATGGATTTAGCTCTGAAGACATATAAGGTTCAAATAACACAGGAATTGAAGCCATTAGATCATTTAAAACGTCGTTCATTTGTCAATTTCATCAATGAACAACCAGCTGATTTTTCTTAAAAAATAATGTTTTGCGATGAGGCACATTTTGAACTTGGTGGCTATGTTAATAAACAAAATTGCCGTATCTGGGGTGAGGAAAATCCACGAATTATTCATGAGAAACCTGTACATCCTAAACGAGTTACTGTTTGGTGTGCATTATGGTCAGGTGGTGTAATTGGAGCTTACTTCTTTGAAAATGCTGCTGGTGAAGCTGTAACTGTCAATGGTGATCGATATCGCCGGATGGTAACCGAATTTTTGTGGCCTGAATTAATGAATATTGATCTAGAGGATATGTGGTTTCAACAGGATGGCGCTACACCTCATTTTGCACACGAATCAATTGATTTATTGAGCCAACAATTTCCTGGACGTATAATCTCAAGAAACGATGGTGTTAATTGGCTACCAAGATCATGTGATTTGACACCGTTAGACTATTTTCTTTGGAGTTATGTGAAAAGTCAGGTTTATAAAAACAATCCGCAATCAATTCCTGCTTTGAAAGATGAAATTATTCGTGTCGTTGGTGAGATAGAGCCTCAATTATGTCAAAATGTCATTAAAAATTTTAACGAAAGAGTGGACGTCTGTGGAGCTGCAAGAGAAGGTCTTTTGGCCGATATTATTTTTCGCATATAAATGTCACAACCGATACTTCAATTACCAATAAAAAGTATTTGAAAATGAATGCAAATTATGTGCTTTATTTATTCTTTTAAAAAACCGCGAAATTTGAAACACTCTTTACAAACATGTTTTAAAAATATATACTTTTATTGAGTAATTCATTTTTTATCACACAGTATATGTACGGTCATCAAACTATTGATATTCAGTCATGTAATGGTCCTTTCGCAACTATAAAAAAAAACTCGCGTGCGACGTCATTAATAATTGATCAAAAACTTCCCCAGTGTACTTTCAGCAGCAGAAATGAAAACGCACTTACGCTGCGATCTTTCTAAATTTCCACACAACAATCCCAGTAACATCCGAAGCTAGAAATGAAACGAATAATTTCGCTTGAAATTCGTCAGTATTTCACGGGACATTAGGTTTACGTACACGGATTTAAATAGTATCATCGTTAACTGAACAATCCCTTTATGATGCTGTAAAGTAACCTTTCCCCGAAACGCATGAATTTATAATTTCAATATAAAACGCAACAGTCTCGCAACAACAGGGTCCATACACCGTAACGAAAGTACGTTAAGGGTTTTAATGCGTTTCGATTGTTTATTATGTTAATTCAATCTTTGCTTTGCACCGTCAGCACTTTTATCCGTTAAAGAAACCTTCACGTATCACTGGATAAACTCCCGTGTTTATTTCATGTACGAAAATGTTTTTGTTTTGCACGGTTAATGTGCTTACATTTCGTTTCGGTTATACAAGTCTGATGTATGTATATAACAGTGGCTAGTAAGTCCGCTTTCGAAAACATACTAAATATATTCGCATATTTGCAAAATATCCACACACTCTTGTTATTGACCTTACGGAATGTTTTTTTTTATGTTATTTATTAAATTCATGTTAGACACGTTTATAAATAGATATCTGACGGAAGGGTTTTTCTAGATGAATTGAAATGATTAAAAGTGATTCGTCTTTCAAGAAGAATGATGTTAATGATCCACAGAATTATAAATAGATTTCCATACTGTCATCAATTTGAGAGTTTTTGAATATTGCAAACAGATTGGTGAGTTTCTTTGAGAAAGAACAAACACTTTAACGCATCCCAGCATACATATTGCCAGAATAAGTCAACCATAACAGTTGAATTTGATGGAGCCTGTGGTTGATTAACTTAATCTCTAAGGTTGATACATAACCCTTTTCCACATTAACTTTCGTAATTCTGTATACGTATTTCGACAACTAAGTTGTCGTCATCAGCAGATAATTGCAAAGTGTCGCACCACAACAAACTCCGTACGCAATCTGTACCGTCGAGAACCAAAATGTACACTGTATATTCGATTCACGAGATTTTTAAAAATTGTTTTACTCAAACTAGGATGAATGACATTGAAAAAGGAACACGGACACGACCGATAAGTACCTGCATGTGATTTATTACAGTGTTCCTCTTCTTCTGACATTAAGCAGACCGAAAAGTGACGTCTGAGTCGGGCCAGCGTCACTTTTCGGTCAGAAAAAAGAGATGGATTTACGTTTCTTAATGACATTTAGTTTTAAACAATTCACCTCTTTTAAATTTATCTTAATTCTTAGCACTCGTTATTTCTGTTTTAATCTCTTACTCAAATTGCACCTAATAATTTCATTATTGCTTAATGTTTTCCTGTTATTTATATTTGTAGATATTTCGAAGAAAGATCTTCTATCGACTAATAATATTGTTTGTATATTTTACTTTTATACTTTTCTTGTAAACGCATTTAATTATTGCTTCTCATTTTCCCATATAGAGGGGATCGTAACCTGTATTGTACTTGCTCGATAATGTCCTAACAGACAAACTAGTCGCTGTAAATATATATAACACAGCGTAAAATTTAAACATAGTGTTTTATTTATTATTTACTGTAATTGAATTTCAGCAAAGTATCTATCTCAACAATCAACAATTCTCTTATATCTCAACAATCAACAATATAAGAGAATTCTATCTCACCGCATACATATTATTACATATTTACGTTGTTTTAAAATTTATTTTTTATTACGTGTTCCAGAACGGTAACTGTAGAAGAAGTCCAGGCATATTGTGAATCTCAAGACGGCACCTGTACATTCGTAGAAACCTCCGCGAAGAGGAATCTCAAAGTGGACGAGGTCTTCTACCAACTGTTCGTCGTCGCCAATCTGCCGTTGGAGATGGCTCCGAACCACCACAAACGCGTCAGCGCAAGTTTCGGGTCGCCCTGTCCGCTACCGCCCTCTTCGCAGGCATCCCATCACGCCAAAAGGTACACACTTTCGGTGAAACGGAGACTCAGTGATGCTTGTGGTGTTGTCACTCCGAATGTACGGAGACCTAGCATTAGAACTGACCTAATGATCATGCGCACAAAAACTTCTAACATGGCGGACGCTAACGGCACTGTCCATAGATTCGAAAACAGTTGTACGATGCAATAGTTGGTGTTTTTGTGTAGTTTGTAGTTTTATGTGTTTGTTTTTGTACCTGTTGTTAATGTTAAATATTGTTTGTTGAGACTAATACTATAAGTTAGCAAAAGAAAGTGAATAGCTTTGTAACCCCATCTTACGGATGAACCAGAAAACTAGCCTACCGAAAAATGCATGCCCTCAATCTTCAACCATCAAATAACACTGCTATTAGCATACGTGCAAACGAACAATTTACACCAATAAATGAAGTTAATCAACTGTTGTTGAGCAGTTTTTCCTTTCTATCGGCAAAATTTCTGGTTGATTCGTAAGATGGGAATGCAATGCTATTCACTGGTTTTCGTTATGTGATTTTGATTGAATATCAATCAGGTTACTACGTTTGTCGACAGAGTCAGATCGACTGGTGAGTGTTAGAATTACACGAAACGCGTGTCAATCAGTATTTTGTCGACAATAGTTAATTAATACTATAAGTGTTACAAATACATTAACAAATAAAAAAGATGTTTATAGTTTAACAAAGAAACATTCCCAATTCGAGAATACGAGCCAGAAAGTGTTTTAAATTAACTTCTTTAACCGATAAATTTATCTTAAAGTGTAAAACATAGCAGAATAATGGTTTGAATAAATACATACGCTTAAAATATAAACCGAGATATGCATTTAGTTCTTCGTAGTCCCATTTAAGAGCCTATATGTCCTCCATCTTTTCAAAGAGAAACTCAATGTGCTAATTCTTTGATTTGTTGCCACTCTGTATTACTTCTATTCACCGTCTCCTTCACAAACTGTTACACCATACTTTTCTGCGAGTTTCTTTTTTATTTTTACTTCGCGATTCGTCATTGTACACATCACACAACTAATTTTATTACAGCTCTACTATGATTTCTTCGTTCCTATTTCTAATTGCTTCTTTTTCTAATTCTTTGTTTCTATTTCTCCGAGTGATTTTATTTCTATGCTATTTTTCGTACTCAACTGAACAGTTATTATCCATGATTCGAAATCATATATCATTGTTCGAACTTCAATTTTTTTCAATTACTTCTCCTTTAACTTCCTTTGAAGCATCTTTGTGATTTGTAAATGTCTTCTTCGGTATAATTGCTTTATGAATGCCAGAGTTCACAATAAGAAACTAAGTGAATCTAAAGATGTGGAAAAAAAACATAATCAAAATAGTGCCAACGAAATAAAAATACTAAAGATGAATATGGTAGAAAAGCAAAAGAAAAAAATTTAAAAGCTGAGGCATATAAAAAAAGCGAACATTAAAAAAATAGTGTGAACAGGACGGAAGTTTTCATGACAGGAGATCGCTCTGATATTCATAATTACAGGCCAATTACCTTATTATCGAACTCTTTCAAGATCTTTGAGCATCTTCCTTAAATTAGATTGTTCAACAGCATTAGACCTTACTCAATGGGTGTGCAACTTAATTCGGTTACTTTTCAATGGAGGTCGTTAGTTGTTATATATAGTTGAGTATTACAGTTGTTTTTTTCTTTGCTGGAAAGGTTTGACATATGTCAACCATATTTAGTTACATTGTTTTGAATTTTGTACAACAACATTATTGTCGAGCTCATTGAAAATATCTGAATTTGTGTTAAATGAACAACATTTGCGGGAAGTTTTATTTTCCGCTTTAATTGGAAGAAAAGTGCAGCCGAAGCTCAACGATTGCTTGCAGAAGTGTATGGTGAATCTGCTCCGACAAAAAAATCATGTTGTGAATGGTATCGATGCTTTAAAAGCGGTGATTTCAGCGTCGAAGACAGACCGCGTCCAGGTCAACCAAAAGAGTTTGAAGACGAGGAACTGGAGACATTACTGGATGAAGATTCATGTCAAACGCAAGAAGAACTTGCAAAAACGTTTGGAGTAACTCACCAAGCCATTTAAAAACGTTTAAAAGCGTTGGGATTCACCCAAAAGCAAGGAAATTGGGTACCACACGAATTGAAGTCAAGAGACGTTGAAAGACGATTTTGCATGTCGCAAATGCTGCTTGAACGCCATAAAAAGACGTCGTTTTTGCATCGAATCATTATTACTGGTGATGAAAAATGGATTCATTACGATAATCCAACACAAAAAAAATCTTATGTAAAACCTGGCCAGCCATCAACATCAACGGCGAAGCCAAATATTCATGGTACCAAGGTAATGCTCTCTATTTGGTGGGATTCGATGGGTGTTATCCATTATGAGCAGTTAAAACCTGGTGATTCTATTATGGGCGAGCTGTACAGACAACAATTAATTCGTTTGAAGGGAGCAATCGCCGAAAATGACCAGAATATGCGACCAGATATGAGTCTATAATATTCTATCATGACAACGCTCGGCCTCATGTCGCAAGACCAGTTAAAAACTATTTGGAAAACAGCGGCTGGGAAGTTTTACCTCACCCGCCTTATAGTCCAGACATTGCCCCTTCTGACTACTATTTATTTCGACCGATGCAGAATGCTCTTATTGGAATACGCTACACTTCAGTTGAAGAAATCAAAAATTGGCTCAGTTCGTTCTTAGCCTCAAAGGATGAACAGTTCTTTTGGGAAGGAATCCATCAATTGTCCGAAAGATGCGGAAAAGTTGTGGCTTCCGATGGACGATACTTTGAATAATATGTTTATTCATTTTGATTATAAAATAAAGGCATTTTTTTACAAAACAAATTCAGTTGCACGCCCATTATATAACTACCAACATGGTTTCTTTCCAAGAAAATCTACAATTACAAACGATATTGAAATTACACAATAAATTAGTGAATCTATTGACAAGAGTTTCGATTGAATTTCCGGACCAAAAAGTAGCTTGGAATCCGCGTATATCCATATCATTACCAAATTATTCTTGAAGAAAAAAATCAAGCGAAATCTGAAGACTATTTCCCTCCTCATGGCTCCATCTCTCCTTTGCGACGCGTATACAAAACTTGACAAAGCAACGTACTTCTAAACGAATCTACATAGAATCGCACTCTATGAACCTTTCTTATTCAAATCCTGGCGTACATATGAATGTCGTCGATTTTGTAGCAAGTGTCTTGATCCAACAATTAACAAATTACACTTCGCCTTAATTAAGAGACCGTCTGCTCGGATTAACTCTCCCTTTATAGCATGTAAATCAACTACTAAAGAAGCAACAAAGAGTTTTATTTTAAAATTCGTTAAATTCGCCTACTCTCGAGACGTTCTTCCCTTTGAAATCGTTTACAGTTAAGGAGGAACGTTTGCTTTAGATTTATGCGCTGCACAAACAAAATTAAACTTTCCAAACTAACTACTCAAGTGAAATTACCTTAAACTCTGTATTATAGAGACGAGAACTGGAATTATACATCCATCAGGCATCCTACACCTACTTAATTTTTAAGAACAACATTCGGACTTTTAACTTTTAATTATACGAATTTTCTCTTAAAAAAAATGGACTGGCGAAAGTTGCAATTTGACTGCGCCAATTCTATATTGAGTTAAATGCAATAAGGAATGTAAAAATGAATTTCGAAGAGCGAAATCTAAAAGCCTCCTGTCAATTTTTTTATAATAAATTGGAACTGATACTGTGTTCGGGATTCAAATTATTCTAAACGTTACGTTACGTGTTAACAAATGAATAATAATAATATTTGTTTTAAACATTCAGAGAGTTGAGTTGCGGACGGTAGAATGAGCGGACGCGTTTTGGGGGTGACGATACGAGGGAGCGTTTTTATATTCGCGGAATGAGCGGGTTGTAGAGGGGTGGAACGTAACTTCAGAAGCAAGTAGTGCGTGATTTTTATTAAAGCTATTAGTTGTGGGTTAATTTTAAATGGAGTGCAGAAACGAACATTTTCGACATATTTTACTATTTTATTTCCGTAAAGGAAAGAAAGCTGTTGCGGCTCACAAAAAGATATGTGAAGTTTATGGTGCTAATTGCTTAACAGAGCGCACGTGTCAGAATTGGTATAAAAAATTCCGTTCTGGAGATTTTTCCCTCAAAGATGAGCAACGTTCTGGTCGGCCTACTGAAGTTGATGATGACCAAATCAAAGTCATAATTGAAGAGGATCGTCATATAATTGTTCGAGAGGTTGCGGAGAGGCTACATGTATCGCACACAACAATTGAAAAACATTTAAAATATCTTGGGCTAGTTAAGAAGCTTGATATTTGGGTACCTCACGAATTGAAAGAAATTCATTTAACACAAAGAATCAACTTTTGCGATATGCACCTTAGACGAAATGAAACCGACCCTTTCTTAAAAAGAATCATCACTGGTGATGAAAAATGGGTCCTGTACAGTAACATAGTTCGAAAACGATCATGGAGCAAACACGATAAACCAGCTCAAACCACATCGAAAGCTGAATTGCATCCAAAAAAGATCATGCTGTCAGTTTGGTGGGATTACAAAGGTGTTGTGTTTTTTGAGCTGCTTCCAAGGAACCAAACGATCAATTCTGATGTTTACTGTCAACAATTAATAAAACTGGATGAAGCAATCAAAGAAAAACGGCCAGAATTGTCAAATCGGAAAGGTGTAGTTTTCCACCAAGATAATGCAAGGCCTCACACATCTTTGGCAACTCGTGGGAACTATTGGAGCTTGGCTGTGAAGTGACGCCACATCCCCCATACAGCCCTGATCTAGCACCATCTGATTACCATTTATTTCGAAGTTTACAGAATTCTTTGAATGGTAAAACTTTCACAAATGACGATGACCTTCACTCGCATCAGATTCAGTTTTTTGCTGATAAGGACCAGAAATTTTATGAGCGCGGAATCATGCAACTGAAAGATGGCAAAAGGTCATTGAGCAAAATGGAAAATATATAATTGATTAAAAACTATTCTTTGTTTAAAAAAAAAGTGTTTTATTTTATACTACAAAACCGAAAGTACTTAGTTGCCAACCCAATATAATCTTTACAAACATCTAAACATATCTGTCGTCTTAATAGAATAGATTGGATTAACATTTCCTGAGGAATCATATTACATTCCTCTCTGGCAGCAATCACTAGTGCCTAAAGTGTTATAGGTATCATATATCGTGTAACGGTACGCCTTCCTACAACATCTCGATCGTGTTCTATTGGATCACCATCTGCGGAATTGACAACTCTATTCTCTCTAGACCAACTTCATCAATTCAATTGTTCACGATGGTTACTCGATGGAGACGAGCATTAGCATCGAAAATGAATTCTTCCCCCACTGTTGCTGTATACAGAAGAACAATGAACCGTAAAATCTATCTAAATATCTCTGGGGTGGATGTGCTCTTCAGTATTTGTGCCTATCCAAACAATTACACCGCCGTCATTATATTGAGACCTTCACTGGACAAACTGAGACACACTGTGTGAGACGGGTTTACGCCGAATCATACTGCATCATTTATTTTTGTTTGAAAAGTATGATTTATTTCAAAATTTTAAATGAATTCTTCCCAATAAATATACGTTATTTTAAATTTTCTGCAGTCTATATTCATCATAAATCTTGTTATCAGTTGTACGAGCGCAGAGTCAGAAGTCTGGTAGAAATGAAATCAAGAATAATTTTTATGGAAGACAATATTTTATATTTTAGCATATTACATCAATACACGTAGTCCAACAATAACAAAATTTAAATCTAAACAATTAAATCTTTACGTTTTCACAAAAATATTTTCATATAAACGTTATTCACAAAATCGTATTATCAGAACAGTTATCTTATAAATTAATTCGAAATTCTATTTAATTATTAATGAAAATAATTGTTATAGAGTACACATATATATGTAAGCAATAAATAAAATCGAAGAAAAGAATTATTCTTAAATCTAAACAATTAATAAACAATCAATCTATTTATATATACATATGTTATTCATTATACACATATGTTAATCATAATATCCTATTATCAGAGTAATTAACTTATAAATTAATTCAAAATTCAATTTAGTTATTAATAAATGTGGTATAATTGTTATAGGATAGAACTTCGTTCGGAAAATTATGTTTTTGTACTACTATGTTAGGAATGAGACATGTTCCGACTACCAGTTTTGTTTACATACCATTAATATAATGACCGTTCTACATGAATTCGGCAGACATATTATTACTTCCTCCTTTGAAGAAAATGAAAATGAATATAAAAATGAATGACTGTTAATTCAATGTGTGGTTGGATGTGGATGATCTGATTAATTAAGACAATTTATTACCTCCTTTGTTTTAACAAATAATAATAGGGATATTATTTAACAGAGAATATTTATTTGCACGTGTTGGTTAGTCAATTTATTACGAGCGCGTATTCGGCTAGCTAAAGCACTGTAATAAATGCAAATAAAAGAAAAGAAAGTAATATAATTGAATGTAATGTGAGGAGTTAATAATTAGTAGTTTTGTACAATGAGCATCAAAATTTCAGGACGTGTGCTAAGCTGAAAGAAAGATTATTAGTGGAAATAAAACGACAGTAATGCCTTTAAAATTTTATTCACAAGTTAAATTAATTCTTAAAGCTTGAATGGGTTAAATAGAGCTAGTTAACAAGAACGAAAGCAACAAATAAAATATGATAAACGTAATAGCAAAGCTGTAATAAAAGATAAGTCTAACGATATTTAGCTGTTTAATAAAATATAAAAAGAGTTAGATTAAAACGTGCATCGGGCGATGCGTGTACTTGCGTGTTTGTGTATATGTATATATCCTAGATCAGGAAGCTGTGTATTTTCCGCGAACGCGAACTTAAACATATTAACACAACAAACGCGGGAAAACAACTTCACGACCACGTCAAAGGAATGCGTGTGTCCTTTGTCAGGGTCTGAGAAGAAGTCTCTGTGTCTTACACGCGGCTGCTCTTAAGACACCCCGTATGCTAAAGGGTTAGGATACTGGTCATGTTTGAACCACCCAATAGCAAACGAGAATATTGGCGCGCTATATTCGACTTCCTAGAAAACGGCGGGTAGACATTGCTTTATTACAGTTGGACAGTACTTGACGAATACAAAAGATTCCTGCATTTGTATATATCACAAAAAGGTCAAGATAAATAATAATTTATGATTTGAAACTCGAACTATTTTTAAATTTAAATAACTTAATTTAAAAAACATGATATAGGGAATTATTATTTGTATGCGAAGTGTAACAATATTTTCGTGTACATCATAAACCTTTTTGTGATACCTACTGTACATTATTGCTCACGGAAGTTTGGCAAAGAGAAAAATTAAGAAGAATTAAAAAATAGCCATAAATTGAAATTGCAAAGTAATACATATTATTCCAAATGTATATGAAAACATAATAATAACCAAGTTATTAATAACCTTCTATTAATTATACTCGTCTTTCGTCGAAAAATCGTCGAATTCAGTACTCCTTCAACAACACGTGACATTTTTCTAATTAGTTTTCTTATTGTTTTATTCGATACATTATTCCATTCGTTTTAGAGGGTATTCCAAAGCTTTTGCTTCGAAGTAAGACCAATTTTTGTGAACTCTTCTATCGAGTTCGTCCCATAACGAGTCATTGGGGATCAAATCCTAACTTTGAGGCGACCACGTCATAATCGGCAAAACGTTTTCTGTCTACTTTTGTCTCAAATAATCCTTGCATATTTTAGTAGTATGTTTCGAATCATTGTTATGCTTAAATATAAAATTTTCGCCAATTAAACGCAAATCAGATGGAATTGCAAGTACTCGTATTTCCTAAAACAGTAAGGCATTTTTTTTGCAAATTATTCAGTAAATTTTCGCCAAATTTGAAAAAGGGAGAAAACAACGCCAGACTAATATGGGACCACCACCACGATGCTTTATAGTTGTTCGGTTTCGGATCTTTTGACGAAAATGCGACATCGTTGACCGAGCAGCTCAAATTTCGTTTCGTCAGTCAAAACGAAAGTTTTCCATCGTATTTCTACCCGGTCACTATGATGCCATGCCAATTCAAACTTTTTTTTATTGACTTTTCGTCGCAATAGTAGTTTACGCACAGCTACACGTCCGTGATGATACCTTCTTATAACGTTTTACTGTACTTACTAAAACTCCGCGATTAAACTTTCCCCGTCATTTCAGCTGCAGTTTTCTTACAATTTCTTTTGCCAATTAGTTCTGTTTTCCTACCATCAAGATCCAATAATACCGTATATTATTATTAGTTTCAGATCTACGAGATTATTTAAATATTAAATTTTAAATTCCAGTGTAATTTCTATTATATTTTCTTTGTTTTCTAACATATGTATCTCTGGTTGGCCAAACTTCCGTGAGCGATAGTGTACATAAACATGTTAAAACAAGTCTGTGTACCCGTTTTCTTATTTAAGAAGGTTGAAACTAGTTAATAGAAATATTCATAGGTGTTACATTAACTGACACTACTTTTTATTATCAATTGTCGACGTTAACAATTTGTTCTTGCACAGAGTGTCTAAATCATATCTCATAAACAAATGAATACGTTGATAGAAATCAAGCTTTAATAAATAGTAGTGTTAACTCTGACATAAACTAAATAATTGACGTTCTTTCCACCTTCTCGACGTTTCTCTCTCTCTCTCTGTATCTCTTTCTCTGGAATGTTATGGTGTCTAAATGTGTAGAATAGTTTTTTTTTTCTGTTTTCTGTGGAAGACCTTAACAGTATCATAGTCAATACACTAATGCACTTGTTTCTATTTTTTAGATGCGGATGGACTAAACTAAAAATATTCAGAGCCCAGTAAGTTCGGTGTTTTTTCTTTCTTTCTAAAAGTGTTTTCGTGTCTCCATTGTGACTTAATATGTACAGATAGGTAAACGTCCACACGAATATATTCTAATAAATCAATGTGATAAAGTAACATCGTCTAAAGTGTGCGTAAATGTTTTTATGTAGACCTGCACAGTGTTAGAAATTCGATGTGTTGTAATCGACGAAGAAAGTATCGTAGTTTTGTTTTGTTTTGGTAGAAAAAGTTTCCGTCGTTCGAATGTCACATTTAAGCACGACATTGATAATTTATCGATGTTCCCTTTCAATATTTTACATACCAAACTCCACTTTAAAAATAAAACGTATCAAAGTACCTTCAGATATTCGATCGTTTAAAAAAGATGCCGTTTACGTAGCATTTCGTTTGAACGTACGAAGGTTAGTTTTTGCACTTCGATTTTTTTTTATAAAAAAGAAAATTCGTTTTAAATAATCTTTCCTAATTGAAATACGAAATGCTTAAATATTTGAAGAGTTTTCGGAGAAATGAATTTCGTAACACAAAAAAAATTTCTCTTGAAAATCTGCCCAATAGCCCAATTAATAGAAATTGGGTGGAAATAGTATTTCAACAACTTTTAAGAAATGAATTGTCTTGCCCATATTTCCACTTGAAAATCTCTTTTCCAACAAATATTTTCCTAGTTTTAAACACAGCCGACAGACGCAAATTTAAAAAAGTTAATGAATTGCTTGTTATCCAAAGGAAAAAGCACACCTTTATCTAATTTCTCGAATCATTTTTTCCAACTATGAAACCAAAAAATGAGTTTAATAGAACCAACAATTTGGAGCTTTCAAAAGCTCACTTGTAAAAGAGAAATAGCAACATAATAAGGCATTGAGAACACCAAAATAATTATAATAATATTTTTATTAATCACGTTCGCCATTTGCTTGGATGTGAAACGCCATAAAAGAAGACATAGTATCCGAGGAGGTATCCAAAAATAACCAGAATGGCATCACTGTGTGTGAAGTTTTCCTAGGACGAATTCTTGCCGCTAGGTACGCGTGACGCTACTTGTTCTGCGTTCGGTGCAGTCGGTTCTTTCATCGAACAAGGTTGTGTCTTGTTACACCGCATTTTTTTGTAAAAGCATTTATGTTCGCTCGGTTTTTGTAATGCTGGACTTAAGTAAACAGCGTGCGGCTGTGAAATTTTGCTTCCTCTGAGAAGGCTGCGTAACAGTGTGCGACGAAAGAGGCCCGATTTGTGGCAGACGAGGGAATGTACTTTCCACTATGGCAACGCACCTGCTCACATAGTCTTATCGGTCCGCTAGTTCTTGGTTAAAAATAGCATGACTCCTTTGTCCCACGCCCCCTATTTTTTTGTTTCCGCGTGTGAAGAGGGGCGTGAAAGTACATCGTTTTAACGACGTGGAAGAGGTGAAGAAAGAAACTATACAGCAACCTGGTAGTCATACAGTTTGAAGATCGAGTCCGAATAATGTTTCCAACAATGGAATCTTCAATTAGGTTGTTGTTTTGTAAAAAAAATAAAATATAGCTTTTTATAGAGAAATTCTGGTTATTTTTGGATACTCCCTCGTACTAATGTAATATTTTTCTATTATAAATTCCAAAAATGGTGAAAATACTAATTCAAAGTACCTTTATATTACGTTATGTTATGTAAACGATTGAAGAAGAACAATGAATATAAATAATGAAGGCGTTAAGGTTGTTTTACAAAAAAAAAATAAAACTGGTTTGTATAAAGAAACTCCCATTATTTTTGGATATCCCCTCGTATAAGAAAATTACTGCAAAAATACAAAATTGTCAAATATAAAACCATATAAGAAAATACAATAAAAAATGGTAACTAACGGTCCGAAAAGAATTCTCCCACCGTGTAATAAGCTTTTGAAATTAAGAAAAGCTTTAATTTCTTTTTAAAGATTTGGTAATTATTGACATTCTTTACAGTATACGGAACAAGCTTGTATAACCGACCATATGTATAGGAAGCCTTTTATAACCTATGAACCGGTGTGCCGCTAGCTAACTAAGATGTCCTTTGTTCCGGTATTATAACCATACAAGTCGCTTCCCATTTTAAACAAATTCTTATTGAGAAATACCTACTGAAGCAAGTTAAATATATTAATACATGTAAACATAAGTAAGGTACTATCACGGAAGATTTGACGACAAGTATCCATTGGCCCCAGATCAAAGTTCACCAGCAGTATTCTTTTTTGGATAATAAAGACACTCTCCTATTCTACGGTTCTACGGATTGCCCCCATTTTATTATGTAATATATATATATATATATATATATATATATATATATATATATATATATATATATATATATAGTAATACATATAATAATAATTTATATACTTCGTAATTATAGCAGCAGAGGTCTACAATGAATATAAAAAGAAAGAAGTCAGAACAGACATATCAAAAAACGACATGTTGAAACGTTGGGGAACTCGTAAAAATTCAAAGAGTATCGCCCAACCTCAAACATAATATCTACACAGCAATCATTACTGTCATATCAACTCCTAACATAAATGTTCAGAAATATTTCTGAAAAAGAGAATAAGAAACATATGGATAAGAAAAAAATACAGACAAAAAAAATTATGAATAACTTCGGTTAATCAAAGTAAAAAACACAAAAAGAATAAAGTGGCATATCCAATGTATAGTTTGTATAATTCAATACTTCATCTGTTTTATTATATAACACTGGTGGGGGCGCTGCGTACTTAGTACGAACCTGGTTCGCGGGAAGAGATCCCAACTCTGATTATCACTGAGTCAGACAAAATGCTTCAGCGAAATTTACAGGTCAGGATCCGCCTTAGGTGTACACGGATAAAAGTATTAGACATACCCACAAAATACACGTAATAACAGAATTGCATAGAAATGTTCGTTACTTTATTGGTGGCATGCATGTAAATAATAAATTATCGGTTCTTGTGATTTAATAAATTTCAGTTTCAGTAATGGGTAGAACGTAAACATATACGTATCTGTCGGCCATGTTTGCAGTCATTAAACGTCAAATACAGAATATAACCTGCGTGATGTCACATAATCGCCAACACGCGAAATTAAAAATGTTCCAATCTATGGTATTTTTGTGCTGCCAACTACAAACAGATTAAATTGCTCAGGGCTTGCATGAAATGCATGCTTTTATATTTATGCAAGTTAACAAGTATCGGGACAAGTAAACAACCACATTGCAATTATTTAAATGACCACGAAACGAGGGTTTGGTGGCCCTGTAACAACTTACTGTTTTTTTTAAATTTTGTTATTAGAATATCATTTCGTATCTACGATTTTGTTTATCGAATTATTCAGAATAAAAAATCACTAACTTAATTAATCGTTAACATTGTTCTTCAAAAATACTACTACTTAAATAGTGAATGCGTGGATAAGTTTCGAACACATACATTCGTGGTTTACTTCTGAAACATTAAGAACAAAGCGATTTAAGAAGCGCTTGTTTCTTCAAAGTGCTAAATGCATATATAAAATTATATTTAGCAACTGAAATACCCGATCATGTATTGATAAATACTCTTTTCACATAAAATAGACAAGAAATAATGCGAACAATTTAATGTGTAGCTTTTAGTAGTAATTGTGAAGCAATACGTACGTGTACCCGCTACAACTTGTATAGTTGAAATCTTGAAAACCGGCAATAATGGAAGATTTTCGTTCATTCAAATTGTGGTTGTGTAAGTAATTTGTTTTTACTGGCTTCGTGATGCTGTCATGATTATTTTTCTCTAGTGTATAGCATAATTATGGTAAATAAGGGACCCCAAATTTGTTGTTATGATCGTGCACTGTATCCCCCAAAATACGGAATAATTTCTGTAACTCTTTTATATTTACTCGTAAATAAAAGGTGGTTCGTCAAAACTTTTTACAATATGCGACAAAGAGTTTAAAAAGTCCTACGTCTTAAGCAACTATGAATTGTAAAACGCATGTCTATACTTAGTCTAATAGACATGGGCTTAAATAATACGCCATTCAAACGGACGACCTTCTTTTTCTCAATTTTCTTTTTCATTTCGTTGACCAATGCATGAAACCGCTAGATATATTTTTTGTTCTGAAACAAAACAATTTGCTGTAATCACTGAAGGTTGATATATAACCCCTTTCCACATTAATTTTTGTATTCTGTATACGTATTTCGACAACTAAGTCGTCATCATCAGCAGATAATTAAACAGTGTCGCACCTGGAAAACTACGGCAAAATACCTGTACGAAAACTAATTCCGCACACGAACCGTACCACCGAAAACCAAAACGCACACTACGTACACAGAATACAAAAATTAATGTGGAAAGGGGTTATATATCGACCTTCGATGATTAAGTTAATCAACCACAGGCTCCATCAAAATTTCCTTCATTTTGCTGTAAAATACAAGGTTTTCCAATATTAAATTTTTTCCATTATAAAAAAATACTGTGATACGTCGACTTTGAACATCTGTAAACATACGAATGAGAAAATATAAAATGAAAAAAACTCCATACGTGTTCATAAAAAAGTAGTACAAGGTTTTCCAATAAGAGTGATATGATTTCTTTAAAAAAAACACACTTATTGTTAAGAAAATTCAAAAGTTTTTTATTTAATGTGAAGTACAAATCGATACAATTAAGTTCTAAATAAAGCGTCATTCAAATGGCCTCCACGACTTCTTCTGCAGGAACGAATTCGATGAACCCAATTTTCGAGCACTTTTTCCACTAAATCTAGTCGTATGTCATGAATGGCACGTTCAATATTGACTTGTAAAGCTTGAAGAGAGTCTGGTATATTTCGATAGACCAATGAATTCAAATAACCCCACAAGAAATAGTCTAATGGTGTTAAATCACAACTTCTTGGAGGCCATTCAATATCACAATTTCTTGAAATAATCGAATCTCCAAACTTTTCTCGCAATAATTCTATTGTTGTATTTGCTGTGTGGCACGTAACCCCGTCTTGTTGGAACCAAATGTTGTCAAGATCAACTTCTTCCAATGTCGGCCATAAAATCTATACCGCTCTCCATTGACAGTAACGGTGTTACCAGCTTCATTTTGAAAGAAGTACGGACCGATGATTCCACCACATCAAAAACCACACCAAACTGTCAATTTAGGTGAATGTAATGGTTTTTCATAAATAATTTGTGGATTTTCTTCGCACCAGAATCGACAGTTTTGTTTATTTACCACACCATCCAGATGAAAGTGAGCCTCGTCAGAGAAGATGATTTTCTTAAAAAAATCGTTATCGTTTTCAAGTTGTTCCAAGGCAAAATCAGCAAATTCACGACGTTTACGGTGGTCCAATGGCTACAGGTCTTGAGTGAGAACAATTTTATAGGGATGCAAACCCAAATCCTTTTTCAAAATCCGCCAGGTTGTGGTTTGAGATAGTCACAATTGTTGAGAACGTCTTGGAATCGACAAATTACGGTCTTCAGTAACACTCGCCTGAACAGCAGCAATATTTGCATTACTTCGAGCGGTTCTTTGTCTTATTAGCACTTGAAAATTATGTAAAGAAAATGTAACCTCAAAATTTTTAACAATTCGACGAATAGCGAGCACACTTGGACGATTATTACGACCATAAAATGGCAAAAGCGCACGAAAAGTTGCAATTGAAGAACGATTATTTTCATAGTAAAACTGAATAATTTGTAAACGTTGTTCTTACGTATATCTCTCCATGATGAAATTGTAAACACTACTAAATACAATGAAAAACAAATGACAGATCATGACATATTACAAATAGCCGAAATGTCACTTCAAGCTTTGCAAGTCAATATCGAACGTGCCATTCATGACATACGACTAGATTTAGTGGAAAAAGTGCTCGAAAATTGGGTTAATCGTATTCGTTCCTGCAGAAGAAGTCGTGGAGTCCATTTGAATGACGTTTTATTTAGAACTTAATTGTATCTATTGTACTTCACATTAAATAAAAAACTTTTAATTTTCTTAACAATAAGTGTTTTTTTTTTAAAGAAATCATATCACTTTTATTGGCCTGTATATAGTACAGACATGAGTTTTACAATCCGTACGTGGACTTACTGAACTCTTGTTATGTATTGAATATATTTTACATCTGATGTTAGTAATGCTTTTCGACATAAATTTAAAATATCTCTTAAAAGTTTAGTTTTCCTTTCAAGCATTTGAAATCCTTGTTTAATTTTAAATGATTTTATTTTGAATTAAAGACATCTATGAGCATTTTCTTCGCGTTCCTAAATCCGTTTTGAATAAAAATTTTGATAAATACATGTAATTTACAGACAACAATGAACGATCCGAATTAAATTGTGAATAACACGAAGACAAACTAATAATTATAACATAAACAAATAATAGTTTGCAGTCATTGACATTTATAAATGTAAAACAAAGCAAGCAATACAAAGAACATTATGGAAATTATTTCGTACTTTTGGAGCGCCGTGTATATTTAAAGTGTGTACATAATAATTAGAAAAAAATGTTATGAAACCAAAAAATCTACAACCTAGATGTTTTTTAATTTTATAAAGGCTGTCCCAAAAAACACAAAAGAAAACACACTTTTTAGTATTTTGATTGTTATTTTTTTATTGAATCATAAAGTACACAGGATTATTTATGGTTACATGTTATTTATGGAATAACACATCGGGCAAATGGCCTTCACGGCTTTGCATCCACATACGCACTCGTTTGTCGAATTTTTTCATGACCATTATGCATAAATGTGGCTGAATTTCGTTGATGCAGTGTTGAATCTCCTCCTTTAATGCACGGGTGGTTGTGGGCTTGTTGACATAGACCCGCGATTTCAAATAACCCCATGAAAAGAAATCTAATGGTGTTAAATCACACGATCTAACGAGAGAGTACACGACCTGAAAATGTCTCATGCAGTAATTGAATTGTTTCACGGGCTGTATGGCATGTGGCACCGTCTTGTTGAAACCACATATTGGCCACATCAATATCATCCAATTTCGGCAGAAAGAACTGTGCACCAGTAACAGTCACTGCTTGACCAGCCTCACTTTCAAAAAAGTATGGTCCAATTATACCTCCAATCCAAAATCCACACCAAACAGTGACACGTTGTGGATGCATTTGTTTTTCGACAATCACATGTGGGTTCTCGAAACCCCAAAACGGCAATTTTGACGATTAACAAAGCCATCAAGGTGAAAATGTGCTTCATCGCTTAGGATGATTTTGTTGATGTTCAATAATCCATTCAACGAACTCTCTTCGCTGTGCATGGTCATTAGACTTTAGTTGTTGTGTTAGTTGAATTTTGTAAGCATGGAGACACAGATCTTTAGTGAGTATACGCTATAGAGGGCTTCTTGAAATTTGCAGTTCTTGTCCACAACGCCGAATTGAGGTTCCCGGATTGTCACCGACACTCTCACGCATTGCTTCGATATTGACATTTGAACAACTTGTTTTTGGACGACCAGTGAGTTTGGCGTCTCCAGCGGATCCAGTCTCCCTGAATTTTTCAATTAATCTCTTCACAGTTGACGAAGTTAAAACACTATTCCGATCATATTTTGCATGAAATTTTCGAACTGCGGCCGCCAACCTTTCATTATTTTTGAAATATTGTTCAGTAATAAAAACACGTTGTTCTATCGTGTAACGCTCCATTTTTACTAACCCTAAACTGTCAGCTGTCGAATTGTTTTTTTAGGGTTGCCAACAGTTTACTGCAGATGGTGACAAATTCAAATCTTGCGCTAATTTTGGGACACCATTAGATGTTCTGCAATATTAGTATAATAAACCAATTCTAATAGAATAGTCTAGCAGGCACTAAACATATATTATTCCTAAAAATGTTAAATACAAACAATGAACCAGCAAATATACCTAAACATAAATGTGATACTAAAATTTTACTGTTTTGTCATTACACCGAGTTTGTACTTCTATACTGTTAGTTCTTATTTAAATTACATTATAAGTACATTTTTATATTTCTTATAAATTTACTTATTATATTATAATTTTCGTATTTGCTCTTAAGAATGAATAGACCACATAATGCACTTTTTGATTAGCAATTGAAAAAACACCAACCTAAAGTAACCTGTAGTACATCTATTCATTCAAGAGTCGCCTATAGTTTTACTTAAGTACTTCCATTTTATAATCGCATCTAATTGCGGACAAAATAATAAATAGCTTTATATTAAGAAATAGAAACATTTATTTACTCGGAAAACTCCATCTTAACAAGAGATTTGATTGGCACATCCTAAAAGCTTTTCCAGACTGTAAATATCGTGTCGAAGACATAGATCTGAAGCTTAAAGGATGGAAATAGCATGTCCAAGATCTTCGCAAGCGGCAGTTTATTTGCAAAAGTTTCTTAAAGTGTTTAACTTTTATATTATTTCCGATGTCTTGATAATATTAATTTCCTTTCGTAAATACACATTTTTAAGTATTCCATTTCTATTATTTTGTTCGCAATTACTGTATGTATTTATATTACGAATATTTTAATAATTGTTATGTAAATGCCGTTAAAACCTTATTGTGCATATAATAAAATCTGTATTAGCAAATACAATACTTTTAAATCTACCTTCAATACTTTCTAAAGCAAATACGTTTTTAAAACAAATGTTCACTAAAACTAACCCAAAACACATAGAATTCTAGAACTTTTAAAGAATAGTCACTAATTTTTCTATCAACAAAATTAATCAATTTTCATTTAAATTGGAAAAGAAATGCTCACATTTTATTCGAACAGACATCTGTGGTACTAACACGGAACTAACCTTCATAAGAAATCTTATCTATGTCGCCTGTCAAATTTTAAACAGAAATCTATTTTATCGAGGGCCGATATAAATTGACATTTAGTAATGGCGGTTGACAAAAATACAACATTTCTTTGTGTTCGTTCACCATTTTTGATTTAAATTGACTTCTAGTTAAGTACTTACGATATTTGTTCTGTTTTTTTCGCATCTTTTTACTTAGCAGGACGTACACGTATCGTGAAAATACATGATTACAATGAGGTAAGAGGTTATTTTGTAGTGTTTTTATATTCTTTTCGCTTACATGAGCATAAACATTCTCTATGATTTGTAAACGTGTATTTATGTCTATTTCTTTCATAATTAACAATAACAGGAAGTATACTGTGGAGCTTTTGCTTAAATTACATCGATTTTAAACGTCTAACAAATATAAAGTTTTGCATTCAACGCTAAATACATTTAGAGTACATACTTTTTATCCGTGCTCTGGAAATATAAAATTCTGTCTTAATCATACACCATTTATTGAGAATTGTTCGCGCGTCTGATAATACATATTTGTCAGCAAAAAATAAATGTAAACAAACGCGCTTAACATGTTCATAACATGTATAGTTTCTTTTGTTCATATTACTGATAAAAAGTTCTGTGTGACCAAATACCATAGAAATGTAATGTTAATATTATAGATAAGGTGAAATAAATGTAAAAATTAAGAATGATTATGAAAATGTGTATTTCCATTGTTCCATATTAACCACATATAAGGATATTATATATTTTGATTTAAATTTAACATATCCATAAAATATATAAATATAGTAAGGGAATACAAGTATAGAAATGATTTTAATTTAACGGGGAAAAACCGTTTCAAAATATTCATTTCCAAGTACATTCTATGCCAGACGAGAAATATAATTTTACTCAAATAGTTTCCAGAAATTGCTTACAATCATTTTTCTCGATGAAACGAACATTCCCAAATTTATTTTAATTGAAATTGTTGTAATAGGTATGGAAAAATAACTTTGAATTGAATTCAAGAATAAAACTATTCCTGAATTGTTTGGCGTACCTGTGAAGCCCAGGTATCCAAGATTTATTTTTATTTAGATTAATAGTTCAATCTAACACTACAAAATCGTCCACTCGAAATTCGAAAAGATTTTAAAATCACCCGAAAATATGGATGTCCTTCTAATGGCATTTTTGTGGTAAAACATCTCTATAAAAATATACAAAAACAAATTAACATTAGACAAAATCATTAGTACTCTAGTCTATTTTTCTAATTCGAAGGACTAAACTAAAAAAAAACAAATGACACTAGAAATAATTTTGCTACCAGATTTTTGGAGGGAAATTTAAAAAATGTTATCAACGTTAATTAAATGTAAATTCACTAACTCATGTATAAATATTAATGACAAAGAAAGTTAAATCAAATTTATTATTTGCATATATACAATGACCCACGATCATTTTATCGAATGCATTCACTATACTGAGATTGTTTTAAAAACTGCAGCAAAATATACGAGTACATGTACTACGAGGGTAGCCGTTTATATTTCGGGAACTGGCAGCACTGTTAGTGTTGTGCCCGATCTGATTGCATCGTGAAGTTTGTCATTTTTAACAATGTATTTACCCTGACAGTTTTATTATCCGGTCGCTCTTCCTATTGTTGACAGTAACTTGAAAATGTGATGTCAGCGAAAAAATGTAATTAACTCGCGAACATTTTCGTGCAATTATTTTTCATAATTTTCGGCGTGGATTATTTCAACAAGAATGAATCGACGAGCTGAATTCTTTATATAGTGGTGAAGAACCATCGAAAACTACAGTATATCGTTGGTATAGTGAATTCGAACTTGAGCGGCGTTCTTTGGACGATGAATTTCGTGAAGGTCATCCCACAAATATTGTTGTGTCGGAAAACATTAATGCAGTGTCTGAATTGATAATACACGACCGTCATGTGACATACCGTGAGATCGAGGCAGCTCTAGATATTAGTAACACCAGCATGCATAAGATCCTGCATGAACATTTAGCCGTTAAGAAGCTATGTTCACGTTGGATACCACATAATTTGACAACCGCTCAAAAAAGCGAGATGCCAAGTAATGCACAAAAATCCAATGGCGTGCTTCAAAGAACATTTATAAAGTCATCACAGGTGATGAATCTTGGATCTACACGTATGAGCCCAATGGTAAACAGCAGTCGACTGTGTATGTATTCCAAGATGAGCCAAAACCAACAAAAGTTGTTCGCGCTCGAAGCACATCAAAACAAATGGTCGCCTGTTTTTTCGGAAAAACCGGTCACGTTGTAACCGCGCCTTTAGAGAATTGTAGAACGGTCACTTCCGAATGGTACACAACTATTTGTTTGCCAAAAGTTTTTAATGAAATAAAGAAAACAAATCGAAAACGACAGATAATTCTCAACCATGACAATGCGAGCTCTGACAGGTCGGTTCAAACAATTGAATATTTGACCGGGCAAAACATTGAATTGATGAGCCGTCCGCCGTACAACTAGCACCCTGTGATTTCTTTTTGTTCCCACACACGTGAAGAATAAATTTCGTGGTCAACGGTTTTTTACGCAGGAAGAGCGAGTTGAGGCATTCAAAACTCATATTTTAAATGCCTCACAATGCTCCACAGCGGCAGCAATGCTTTTCGGATTGGTTTAAAAGCAAAAGTGCGTTGATTTTCAAGGAGAATATTTTGAAAAATATAAACTATTTTCGATAATAATTTTTTTTTTTGCTTGCTATTCCCAAAATATGAACGGCTACCCTCGTATGTGGGTTTACAGTGTTTATTCTATGATTATTACACAAAATGTATGTATGGACATATTATACTTATGATATGTATGTACATATTATACTTATGACTACAAAACTACGATTACGACACAGCACGATCAACGACCTGCTGATGTAAAAATTATGGCGATCAATTAGGCCTATAGCTCCCTTTGATCCTGGTCTGCAAACAGCAAATCACTGTGGTACAATTAAATAGTTCCTTCGCATTAAAGAATTGACTACATACTTACACATTTAGTTTCTAAATGTTTGGACAGCGCCCTCTAGCGCATGGGCGACCCAATCAACGATTTCGTTTCGTCTAAATTAATTGCTCGCTTTGTGTGCACTAGCGGACCAAGAATGAATATATCCCAAGTGAATGGTAACAGTCGCAGGGCGACGAACATAAGTCGCATGCCGCAACAACAGCAACAGCAACTCGAGAAACACATCTGCACCCAGCACGAAGAATTGATCAAATACATAAACGATTCGTGGAACATAGTGTCTCAAGAATTAGATAGGAATAATGGCAACGCCGCTTACTATAACGAGCAGGAGCCGCACAGTTTAAAGAACTTCAAACCGTTCGACTTGCAGGCATACTGGGGACGGCGTCTAGTTCAAATGCAGACCCAGGCTCAGCATTTATAGCATAATTTGTTCTGGTCGGCGTCGTTTCAAAAACGAAAAAAACAGTGACGTGTATTATACATTTTTATTTTACTTTAGAGAATGCAAAAAAATAACTCTATTTTATTAATTTAAGCATTTTCACTTTTACTTTAATTTAACAAGTCTCAAAGAGAAAAAAATTTAAGGCATACATATCTTATGCGTTCTTATTTGTGATTTTTTTTTACTACGACTAACACGAAACACCTTATGTCATTCGAAATAGGAGTAGAAGGAAATTTTGGAGGTTTTATATAGTAATTTTAGTAATTACATTATTTTCTTTGTCAATTTAATTACTTCTGCTTAATTCACTGGCATAAGTTTGTTCATTCACTTTTTTCTTCTTCTTCCAGTTCGTAATCGTGTTTTTCTATTAATTTTCATTATTTAACGCTCCAGTATTCTACCCAATATATTTATTTTGAGTTTGAGAAGACATTCCTGAAATCTACGCCTTTTTTCAAGCATTTTCGAAAATTATTTTTACACGTGGCTCAAAAGTCAAAAATAAAATACTTTTTTTTAAAAAATACTGTATACCATCACTAGCAAGAAATAGAACGTCTACTGTATTAAGTTGATAACAAATCTGCATTCACTAGTACAACGCTCGTCAAATATCGTATGCAATTAACTAATATCGGGTGTTTTTTTTAGAGGTATAGAACTTTGAAATGGAATAAAACAAATATGATTTTTTTTAATTGACATGAAATTTACTTTATTCGAAAGATAATCTTCTGGCATTATAATTTAAATATGACTTCTGGCATATGACCGCCACGGCTGGCTCGGACGTAGTCTAATCTGGAGGGCCAATTTTCGATGACTTTTTCCAACATTTGTGGCCGTATATCGGCAATAACGCGGCGAATGTTGTCCTCCAAGTGGTCAATCGTTTCGGGCTTATCGGCGTAGACTAGCGACTTCACATATCCCCACAGAAAATAGTCAAGCGGCGTTAAATCTCACGATCTTGGAGGCCAATTCACGGGTCCGAAACGTGAAACTATGCGGTTACCAAACGTTTCCTTCAATAAATCAATTGTGGCACGAGCTGTGTGACATGTTGCGCCGTCTTGTTGAAACCACAACTCCTGCACATCATGGTTGTTCAATTGAAGAACGAAAAAGTCAGTAATCATGGCTCTATAGCGGTCACCATTGACTGTAACGTTCTGGCCAGCTTCGTTTTTAAAGAAGTACGGACCAATTATTCCACCAGCCCATAAAGCACACCAAACAGTCAGTTTTTCTGGATATAACGGTGTCTCAACATACACTTGAGGATTATCATCACTCCAAATACGGCAGTTTTGTTTATTGACGTATCCATTCAACCAAAAGTGAGCTTCATCGCTAAACAAAATTCGATTATGAAAATCGGGTTCAACGGCAATCTTGTTTTGGGCCCATTCACCGAATCTGCGCCTTGCTAGGTGATCGAGTTGGATTTTGTAAGCACGCAAACCTAGATCTTTCCGCAAAATCTTCCATAAAGTGGATGGACACATATCCAATTCCTGTGCACGATGGCGGATAGACTGATTCGGGTCTTCCTCTACGCTACGCTCTACAGCAGCAATGACTTCTTCTGTACACACTGTACGACGTCTCTCTGGATGCGTGTTATCATTTAGAGTATACGTGGTGCGAAAACGTTCCATAGTTAATCGAATTAATTGCTCTGATGGACGATTATGTTGACCGTAATATTGACGTAGTGCGCGATACGTATTTCGAACAGAACCATGATTTTCAAAATAAATTTGCAAGCGTTGTTCAGGCGTCAGTCTATTCATGTTGAAATGACAAACCAAACTAAATATAAATCTCTTAACAGCTGACAAAATGGCCGCCAGTTAAAAAAGTGTTGCCAACTTAAAGTTCTATACCTCTAAAAAAAACACCCGTTATTTGTACACTCGTATTTATATTTTTTACTTTTGAACTACACTGTATCTATTTGACAGTAATTCTCAATTTAATGCATGTGGTTATGTAACGCACTTGATTACACATGTTTTTCGCATCCTGCGCAAGAAAGTTAACAAAATCAACAAAGAAATAACCAGTTTGAATTTACAATTTTGCAGAAACAGTTCAGTCTTCATCTTAATTGAGAGTCACTGTCGAATGGAAAACTCACGCGCCCATGTTATACATTTATTAAAATATTTTAAAAAAATTGAATACAGAATTGTATTGTTTTTGTTTTTGATAAATAAAATGTAACTAAACATTAAATTTTTACACTTTCACTGAAGAGAGTAATTCTTTCTTGTGATTAAGAAATACAATTATTACTATTATTATCATGCTAAGTGTTCCACAAAATTTGAGTCATTATTTTTTCTTATTAATATTATAATTGCTGTACAGCTCTTTTGTTTTCTTTTTTAATTATTATTATTATTATTGTACTTTTATTTTATGTGTTGTGGTTGTGTTTATTAATTAAATTTTGTCTATGTGGATTTAAATATTAATTTTACAAAATTATATGTGTTTTATTCAAATCCATTCCCTTATTATGAAAAAAAAAATGCGAAACGTGATCCAACTATTTTTGTATACTACGCCATCTTTCGACATGCGTTATACTTTTTTAGCGAGGATAAATGATATAATGAATAAATCCGAACCATTTATTCGCTGGTATAATTTGCCTATCAAATATCTGGATAAACATGTAAGTTTATAATGATACATCAAATTAATTAAATGTCAATCTGAAAATCGCAAAAAGTTTAAGTTTGTATATAAGGCATTAAATGGATTTATAATTATCCACTCGATTATATTACTTCTTCAAGCTAAATCGAGATGGCGTCAGTTGACAATAATTTAAATTCACTGATCCAATAGCTTTTACTTCAACATTACAAAAATTTAAAAATATTTTTGCAGCAAATAATTTGTACACTTTTCGTTAGGATTTATCCTTTCCTTTATTGACTAATACTTTTTTAGATATTGTACGACTTTTATTCAAAAAACATCCTGAAGACTGTGCTGGAACGACTCGTGGTTCTCTTTTTCGTAATTAGCGATTTAAAATACATTAAATTTTGCCTGTCAGGTCATCTATTGAACAAAGTTATAACTGTCACTACTTTAGTTTCAAACAGTGTAGATAGCCCAATCTCTCGAGGAATTATCAAATTATTAATATAACATATATTATTAACAATTTTAAGGAATTTATGGACTACATTTTATACTGGAATATTCATTTTATTTGCTTGAGTTATTAGAGTTTTTTATTTAATTATAAAAATAAATTTACTTTGATCATTACATGTATGTATCCGCATTTTTACCAAATATTACATAGGTCACGTGTATTAAATATTTTGCTGCTTATTAGCATGAACTACACTAATTCATCAATTTCATATCGAAATATTAAATTACGTGATTGTAGCTTCATATTCGAAAGTATAAATTACTAGAGACAACGAGGAGTTTTTCAAGTTTTACTAACTGATTGATAAAGAGAATTAGCGATATATTCATTACATCCATTTAATTATTCCAAATATAGTTGGAATTATATGTTATTTACACATAAATGATTTTATTATCACTTTATAACAAAAATAAATCTTTTGAATGTGCATGTAGAAAAAATATATACCAACCTGCATACGTTGAGGTTATATTTTAGGTAGAATTTAATGAAATGGGTTCCAAATGGTTCATAATTGGAATTAGTGGTGCAACATGTGGTGGAAAAACAACAATAGCCAATAAATTAAGTAATATTATACCGACATGTCGAATTATAAGCCAGGATAGTTATTTTTTACCAGTTGATGATGAGAGGCATGTGTGGATACCAGAACTAAATCACATCAATTTCGATATACTCACCAGTTTAGATATGAATCAAATGTATGATGATATTAAGGAAATTACAGGAGATTCAACTTATAAGGCCAATGTACCAGATAAGGAAATCGAAAGTGATCATTCCTTAATCAACTCCATTCCCTTAGCAGACCTAGAGCACAAAGTGTTACAAATAGCACACGATAGGAATCTGAATGTTTTGATTATCGAAGGCTTCTGTATATATTATCATAAGCAAATCAAGGACTTGTGTAATTTAAAATATTTTATTACATTAAGTAAAGAAGAATGCTATAAAAGGAGAGTATTGAGAGTGTATGAGCCACCAGATGTTCCAGGATATTTTGAACACTGCGTGTGGCCTGAATATTTGCGACAGTTTGAAGATGTCAAAAATAATGTGAAAAATGTTCAGTACATCAGTGAATATACCGAGGATCCTGTAAAAGTAATACTTCATGATTTAATTGAAGCTTTCAGTCATGTTAGGGATTAAGTAGTTATTAAATATTCTGATTACCTCAAAAATAATATGCATTCATAGAAATTATATACATACACATTGTGACATATAGAGCTTTAAAAATGTTTGCATTAGTTGAAGTATATATTTCTTAAGTAAGTTTTTGATAGCAATAAATATTTTAATTTCAACATTTTGAAATTTAATAAATCCAAGTCTTTGTTTTATTTATGAAACAACCAAGAAAAACTGGTAACATATGGAGAAATATTGTTTTCTCAACAATTTATTTAAAAACATTTGTTTTAAAAGAAAAAATCGTAATTTTCAAAACAGTACGGTCTTTAAAATATATATTCAGATGAAAAATACTTACAGTTTTTTACATAAATCATTGTTTGGTATATAAATTCAATTTAATGCCAATTTGCTTCCATATACTTCTCATAAATTTCAATTTTGTTGCTTATAACTCAATATGTTAATACCTATATATATAAACTATTCAAAATTTGAAATGTATAACTGAAAAGTATTGCAAGTTGAAAAAAATAAATAGCTTGTAAAGGGGGGACTTCGTCCGCAGAACGTCGTTAAGGTAAATTAAAGGTATTAATCCAACGGTTGAAACTCCCAATAGAAAAGAGTAAAAGTTATAATTGGAACCAAACGACCTACATATTCGAAAAAGAAAGAAATATCTTCTAATTAACTACTATTCGTAAACTAATAAGATTAGATTTCCATTGTATTTTTCTTTCTTAAGATTAAATAGTATTTTTACACATTAATTTCTCCTTTCGTTTAATTTTAATTGATTAACTGATTATTATTTTCAGTATTTTCCAGGTTAGCTAATGTTAATATTAAGTAAATAAAAATAAGTTTGTTAATGTTTAATTACACAAGTTATTTATGTAGCATCCTCATATTTCTTTAAATAATACATTACCAGGTAATTTTGATGGAGCCTGTCGTTGATTCACTTAATCACTGATCACTGAAGTTTATATCTCAAGCTTCAGTTATTAAATACATTATCAGTCGACTACCTAACTCTAACGAAAATAAATTGTAATATAGTTACTACAGATTCTGGATATTACATTTTATGTATTCGTCTACTATTAATTCAGAATTTTGGTTTTGCCAAAATAGTCTTTCCTTCGTCATAGTCATAGATGGTGTGGGAGATAATAATCCATACATGTGTCAAATAGTCCTAACTAATCCTCACCACAATTACATAAAGTCATTGCCAATAAATAAAAGGTGATTTAATGAATTTCCACTTTCAGTTGGTTGTGAATTTTCAGTTTTTAAATGTCAGGCTAATAAATGCAACCGTGACCATTGCTTGTGTTGTTATTTAATGAAGCATTCATTATTAGTAGATAGATCAGATTTTGACTGTGTACATTTATGTATAATCTATTAAAAGATTATTTTCTAATTCGTTGCTATAACAACACTATTAAAGCGTCGAAATTGGTGTCTTTATAACCTATAAACACGCCATTTTTTTTAAATTTGTGCTTTTTATTGTTATCATGTTCTTTACAATCGTGTTTGTCTCAGCAGAACTCACATATTATCGTACAACCATTATAAAATAAATCAGGAAATTCACTGATATACTTTTTGACCGTATCAACGCTTTTTATCGCTTTTTCGCTTCGGCACGTTCGACATACTTAAGTATATATTTATATAAAACGTAAAACAAATAGCATCGTCAAGGTAAGTACCGATGCTAACTAATAACACAATTAAATGCATAGGCATTGTTCGGGATGATCGACATTTGAGGTAAATATTCTCTTCTGGATGGATTTGTCCATGTACATAGACCCATGGGTACATACGTATTTCATATAACGGACCCTAACCTACCGCACCAAGACAAATAAAAAGCCTAGTTACAACTTGCCAACAGAAACAGTGCTAACCAAATTATTCCCTCTGTAGTTAACCAAACTTTTCATTTAAAATTTAATTGGCTTGTTTGATATTATAAACACAAATAATATTAAACAGAATCCAACTTAGTTTTATTGTTTAATCTTCCGTAAATGATTTCCTTAATTTTCTCTGGATTTTTCGCTTGTCAACTTTACACATAACCCCAAGTTTAAATCCAAAAATAACATTACGAAGTTTATTTAACAAATATTGCTGGACACAACTTTCCAAGTTTCCTTAAACATCAATTACGTATTAAATACTCTAAAATTATTTTAATTCTGTTGTATTTTTTAAAATTTGTTATCGAACAGAGTGTAAACAATTAATAAAAGATTAAATCTGTTAAAATATTTATTCGGTATTACAGAATCAAATAATGCGCATCTAAATGTAAAAACAAGTTAAACCGAAGTGTTTATTACATTGAACTCCAAAACTATAATATATTTGCAAGTGTTTTTTTTTATATTCAATTATTAATTCGGAAAGAAAGAAGACACTATCAAAACATCGTATCGTTTCATTTCGTAAATTCCGTTGTTTGTAGTATGTTTGTAATTTAATTAAGACTCACGGAAATAGAACTATAGAAATAACTGCCGACATCTTAGATATTTTACATTATATTAATTAGAAGGAAATTAAAAAGGAAAAAATATTATTACAAGAAATAAACGTATGCTTGTTGTATACGTGTGTACGTTCAGTTTGCGTATGCTGAACTGAATTAAAGCTGAATGTATAATTTTTGCTTATTAATTTTCATAGTCTCTTCCGGTAAATGTTGTCTCTTCCCCACACTAAAAGTATTAGATACTTCTCCTTTGATGTTGCTGAGCGCTAAGTGTTTCGTAATTGATAATAAGTCACAGAATAAACGTAAAGAGAGAGAGAGAGACGCGCATTCACATTGCATAAGTGCTTTTACTTGGTTGTTCCTCGTCCTGCATGCCACTAGCTTTTTTCACATATTGAGGATTCACTTGAATTTCTTCATCCATAGCCAGTATCTGTCTATCTAGTTCCATACACATGACCAACTGATGTTCTAAATTTTTCAGCACCTCCGGACCACCGTATTTCTCCGGTTCATCTCGAAACACTACCATGCCGTCTTTTTGGTTGATCGTTGCATAAATTTGTTCATCTTCAATCTAATAAATATAATAATTGTCATAAAGATACAGGCCGTTTTCATTAAACTACTTCGTACCATGTGTAAGATGTATCTTTCGGCATCTGCTGGACCTGGTAAGCCCACTCGACTGGCTACATCCGACAAACTTAAAGTTAAAAACGTCTTTGTTAGCCTTTGTATATTCTTTTTGTACATCACAGTCATCACTTGCTTAACTAATCCAAGATTATGATCCCTACTAAACGCCTAAAATGTTTCATCAATTAACGGAAAGGGTCGATAAATAAATTTGCACTTATAAAATGTAACATGTATTTACCTCTGTATGTTTAGTTAACACGGCATTAAGGTCGGCTGAATTATTTGATGCAAACACAGCTGCTAAATCATGGTATGGCTGTGATAAAGGTTTTATGAATCTATTTACGACTTGTGAAGTATATTTGGGTACCATTTGCATCTAGAAATACAAACAAAAATAAATCATGGTAATATAGGTTCAAAACCATCGAATATTAACAATTATACAGCCTTGGCCATATGTCTGAAGCACCCCCATAAACGTGCAATATTACCTGAACCCTAAGAACGTAATGAAAGGGGCCATTACTAATGTGTATATAATGACTGTTTACCAGGAAAATCTCAAGAAGTATACAAATATTCTGTAGTTTTAAGGTTTATTGCTGTTAGTTGATCTTTACTGTTCAATAAGTGAGGTGTATTAGAAACGATATTGTGTTATAAAATTGATTTAACCAGTTGTATTGAATATTGTGTTTTTGTATAGTGTTGTACATTGTGACAACATGCCTAGAAAACGGGAGTTAGATGTAATAGAGCGAAGTAAAGCAGTGTTATTACATACTCAAGGACTATCGCAATCAAAAATCGCGAAAATAATGAAGCGGTCGCGCTATGCCATCCAAGCGGCAATAAAACGTTTTAAAGAGACAGGTTCTTACGAAAATCGACCGAAAAGTGGACGAAAACGTATTACAACGGAGAGAGATGATCGATTTTTAACGCGACTTTCTCTGAAAAATCGTATGAAATCATCAAAAGATTTATCTGCAGAAATAAATGAGCGCCAAGGAACTTCTGTATCAGCGAGAACAGTGAGAAGACGACTGGTAGAAGTAAATATACATGGTCGTAAAGCTCGCCGCAAACCCTTATTGAGCGAGGAGCAGAAGAAAAAACGGTTGTTGTGGGCAAAAAAACACAAAAATTGGACAGTTGAGGATTGGTCCAAAATCATATGGTCCGACGAATCCAATGTAGAGGTATGATAAATTAATGCAGTTTTACTTTTGTGTTACATAAATATGATATTTTGAATGTGCTGAATAGTGAATTGGAATTTTTTGAACAGCTATTAATTTTTCTATATCTTACGTAGATTTTGCCAACACCTGGGGCTCAGTTTGTTCGTAGAAGACCGGGGGAAGCGTTTGAGCCACATTGTATTGTGCCTACAGTAAAGTATGGGGGTGGTAGCGTGATGATATGGGGATGCATGACCACTAAGGGTGTCGGCGAAGTGTACGTCTGTGAAGGCAGAATGAACAGCAGTAGGTACATCGATATGTTAGGAGAAGTACTAGAACCGTCTATTGTAAAGCTGTTCGATTCCGATGAAGAGGCCTACATTTTCCAGCAGGACAATGCACCCTGCCATAAATCCAAACGTACAATCGAGTGGTTTAGCGCAAATAACGTGCCCATATTCGAATGGCCGGCACAATCGCCGGATTTGTCGCCCATAGAAAATTTGTGGCGTATTTTAAAGAGAAATGTCGCAAAATATGTATAGACATAAAAACAAAAACGAAATAAAAGCGAGGATATTTGAAGAATGGGAAAAGATTTCACCCGAGATATGTAGCAAATTAGTGGCTACAATGCCTAAACGGATACAAGCCGTTATCAAATGTCGCGGTGGTGCTACAAAATATTAATGTATATTATTAAATTTGCATTCAAAATGTATATACACTTGTAGTTTAATTTTTATACCTCCTAATTTCATTTTACATCCAAAACTTGAGGGTGCTTCAGACATATGGCCAAGGCTGTATTGCATATATTTAAAACTACGATATAGTTTTAATATAAATTCATATCCTGAGCACACGAAGAAATATATTTTACGTTTTTGATCTTTTTTTTCTGTTAAGTCATAAATGTATTCAGAAGTGAACAAACATTTAAAGTAATACACGTACCTTGCCATGCAACAATAAAGAAACTAATATATATTTTTTATATGCCTCTAACATAATGTGGGAAACGGCATGTGCGGGTGTTGTAATTGCTACCTCCAAAAAGTACAAGGAACGATCCAGATTCCGAACCGCTAAATATATCATCCCGCCATAATAAAAATATAGCAAGTAATATTTTGCATCAAACTGAACACCATTTGGACCGTGTGAACCCTAAAAAATTATAAAGCAAATAGAGTATTATTATAACGATTCATTGAATGAAAATAGAATTTGAAAAAAGAAATTTCGTTATATTAAAGTGTAATATACTAAATTATTGCAATACCTCTTGACATATACCCGTTATATCCACATTTAAAACCTGCAATGCTGGTTTGAAACATTTCGCTAAAAGACACAGCTGACACAAATCTGAATGAATCGATGTTAATTGTGAGTCGTAGAGTTGAAGTTTTGAGATAGCTTTTTTCAATAATAGAATTCCCTTTAAAGGTTGCTTCTGTTCTATTAAATAAGCAGTTAGTAAATGACATAATTCTGAAACTAATATGCATATATTGTTAATTATGTCAAAACAGGGTAAAGTATTTTACATACATAAATCTGGTACTAGTCTAATTTGTTCACCGTTACAGCCATTTATGAAATCTTGAGCTTGAACAAATTTGGTATCAGGAATATTAACGCTACTTGGTAAATTAAATTTAGCGCATAAAACGGACAACACTCCCAGAGAATGTTGCTGTAGATCTAAAGTTTCTAATACGTTATCTAAATGTGGGGCATTTTTCAAAAGGACTTCGCTAGATTTGCCTAAATAATCGCACAGCTCTCTGTAATTCCCTACAACAATATAACCTCAAAACCTAGTCATGATATACATAAAATAACTGAAATTACCTTGTGAAGATAAGTTTCTTACTGTATTTACAAATTGTTCTAAAGCAGAAGCCATTTTTTTATCATTTAGTATACAAAATATATATATGTCTACCTATTTTTAGCTCCTTTCTTTCAAAAGTTGTATTACAAACAACAGAACACAGAAGCAAACAATTTCTTTCTGACAGTTTTTTAACATTTGACAAGTCAGAAATAAATATAGAAGCAAGTCGAGACCGTAGTAGATAATGTAGGAAATTATTTAATTTTGAAATAGGACAAACCGAAATTTGAAAAATAAAGTAATTTGCACATAATTATAATGTTATTTGTGTATATTTAAACAATGATAAAATTTATGAAGGAGAATTGTGTTTAATATATCAAAGAACCTGCTTTTAACAAACACGTTTACTAAATGCGCAATGATATGATAGCAGCCAGTTTTCAAAGTATTAAAACAACACATTTATTTAATAAAAATATAAAATTTTAATTAAACAATGAATTAAAAAGAAATAATGCAAATATATTTTCTTAACGTTTTTTATTTTTTATACATATTGTCGTTTATACATCTACATATTTTCTTATCAAAACAATTAAAAATTAAAGTTTATTAAATACCTCAATATATATTATACAATGCAATTTGTTTAATTGTCAGTGACATGAGTCTGTTTTGAAATAATAATCACAAGGAAGCAATTTTAATAATATTTCGCCAAAACACAGATACATAACCAAAGCAAGAATCGCAATAATTCGAAAATTGTTATTGGGGAAAAATCCATGGTTATGCCCACGTAACTTAGTTTCAAGGGATTAATTTAAGATAAAAAATTTGTAAAAACACTCTGTTTAGTAGAATCAATATTCGAAGTACTCCATTTAATTGTATGCATCGGATTATACCAAAAATATTGAATTAAGCTTGTAAGAATTAATTGTCCTTGTATTGAAACATACACTTTATTTTACTTTTTGATGCTTTACCTGTACGAGGTTACTGGAAAACGGTAAGTGGAAGTTCGCATAGTAACTTAGGTACTTCAAGATACTGTGCTCTATAAGAAAGACAATCTCTGCATCATCATTATAACATTGTATGATTCGAATGAATACTTCAGTCATGATAAAATAAGTTTTAAAATTCATCGAAATCACCACATAATCCGCGAGAATTTAAACAGAAATTTTGCCTCTTTTCTACATGTAAAGAGTCCTAATGGACAGTAGATTTAATTTCATTTTGAATAGGAACAATATCAAAGCGATTTTGGTTTAAATGAACTTATATTAATACTAATATTATCTCAATTCCAAACAGTTATACGTTTAAATATCCCCAAACACAATCACGAATATATCAACTTTATTTCCTACAATGAACAAAACTTCCACTGCAAATAGGATCTATTCATTGTAACTTCTCAGGATGAAATTGAACGGTCTATTGTACTATATGCATATTTAATAATTAGTAATTTCGATACTTTCTTTTAACATTAATACGAAGTTGATATGGTAAAAGGCTCACTTTGTTCGCTACATTAAGGATCTTGTTTTTGGCAAAACATTTTTTAAAGTCGAAGTAAATACACTTCGACTTCAAAGTACAAGAAAAACAGCTCATTTTATAAAATTATAACGCCACGATTAATATTTTCACGTTTTATTTTGTATTTGCTTTAAATATACACCAACAATTTAAGAAAATATAAGATGCGGTCTGCACAAAACAAATGAATTCCAAAATGCATCCACCAAAAAACACGTAATATTTTACTTAGAAAAACACAGCCAGCTGTCTTTAATAATGAACCATTTATTATACAACCTGCTATGTTCAACCCTACTTCACATATGAAAATCTTGATAACTTTGTACGTTAACAAGTCTCATAATGAAAAACACCTTAAAGCAATCCCAATTCCAACAATTTAATTTTTGCCTTGATTTTTGTTCAAGTTAAACTTCAAAGACATTTTCAAACATCAGGTTCTCATTATACAAGTTACATTTTGTTTTTCTAGTTTTGTTAATTTATTTCGAAACAGCCTCATTTATTTCTGAGATAATTCTCTGCAATTTGTAAAACTTCTTGGATAATCACAAATCTATCTTAAAATTTTCAGTTCTGTTCGGTTAAAAAGTACGTTTGCGGACATTTTAAGTAGTCTTAGGATCTATTTTACCGACCGAACCGGCCTTCGCTTTGTCTATTAATTTAGCTAAGAGTGCGGTTACCTCTTGCAGCAATGTTTTCGTGTCTTTATAGTCGTGCTTTTTGACTGCGGATATAGCCGAGCTGAGATTCAATCTAACCGAATTGACCAAAGTATCTTTAGGATCGATTTGATCGTTCAGCGCCACCTCGGCTAGTTTATGGCAAACATACAGCACCTGCTGACATCTGGGGGGATTTTTATCCCAATTATTCTGCGTGTAACCTCTGTAAGCCCTCTGCAATCGTTGAACCCTTAGCAAAAGTATCGGAGCCAAACTAGCGTACAATTCCCACACCAAACCTTCGCCGGGGTACAAAGAAGTAACTCTGCCCAAAAGCTCACGAGTCTTCTGCATTAAGTTACTGCAAGGACGTCCTTCCGAATCGTTCACGTTACTGCAGACTCCGTAAACCAAAGCGCCCAGGACGTCCGTATTTAGGTACTTTTCTTTAAGATCGAGTAACCTATGATAAGCACGTATCACGTCGGAAAAATGCGATATATCCGCACTGACCACCAAGAAGTTCTCCCAAACTTTCCAATTGTCGAAATTGCACCGTAATGCGTCGAGCAGAGCTTGATGAGCACTTCTCTTGTTGCCCAGTTTGATGTACGCTTGAGCCAGATTATTCCATGCTTCAAAACCGTCGGGTTCTAGTGTCGTATACCTCCTGTAAGCCGTGGCAGCGCACTGCCAATTTTCGGTTTCTAAAGCAGCATATCCTAAACGTAACCATACAACGCTCTGTAGAGGATTGATGCTGACTGATTTTTCGAAATGCGCTATGCACTGCTGGTACTGCTTGCGGGAAAAGAGGAACTGTCCCCAGTGTCTTTGCGCCCTGTGACTACGACGTTTCGACATTTCCCAGGCCTTTTCATAACAAGTGGGATCATCAGTAGCATCGCCTTGATAAAGAAACAATTGACAATAAATTTAAGTACATGCAATTATCGACTCTAAATATTTTTAGAAATTAAGGAAAATAACAATATTTACCTAAAAGACACCAGAGTTTAACAGTGGGATTTATTTCCAACTGTTGCTTAATAATTTCTGCAGCTTTGTGCCTCATATTTAATATAGTATAACAGACTATGACCTCTTCCCATAGTTGTAACTTCAAATAAACATCTAAGCTAGCCTTAACTAATCCTAGATTCAACATTACATCAGCTTGCTGAGCCCCAGTCTTCCAAATAGGTTGTAAATTACATCCGTACACACCTCCTACCCTGGTTAATGGGTGTGGGTCTTCTTTTTTAACACAATTTAGGATCTCGCCGATTTGCAACATGGATCTCTCAATTGTACGATTGTGTTTAGCTTCCAAGCGACTACGCATAAGCAATGTTGCCACCCTCACAGGCCAGGTATTATTTTGTGTGAGAACCACATCTATAAATGGTTTAATCTCCTCGTAAAATAATTCATCTTGAGGCTTTGAAATTAACATTTTTTGTATTATGGTCAGTATTAATTTCTGTTCTGTATTTGGAAATTGTTGTACTTCTCCGGTAGTTGCAAATTTGACTTTGTCCAATCGTATATTATCATTTAATTCGATATTTTGTGCTACATTACATATATTTACAGGAGGTCTTTCTATCCCTTCCCGCTCTAATAGAGATATCTCTAGAGCAAGTTGGGGGATGTCCTCTTCCTGGTATTTGGTACGTTTACCAAGCTTACCAACTAATTCGTATTTTAAGCCTAATATGTCGCAAGCTAAATCAATGTGTACTTCAGCTTTAGCCACATTTCTATACATTAAGTAAAGCTGTGCCTGCTCAATTTCAAATTTTGCTCGTGAATGTCCCGAAATATCTGTAAAATTAGAGAAAAAAATATAAAAATTCATAAATTCAAACCAGTATTTCAAAAGTACTATGATCGTCGTTATAAACTATGGATTTAATTCTTACCATCTAGAGATAAACTTAGTATTTCCTTCTGTAACTGGTCCGCCATTGATAACAAAGCAGGACTTAATTCCTCCAAAACTTGCTGGTGAACTATCAAAACTCTCCATAACCACCATAAATTCAATAGTGGACAAAGCTTGCAATTTTGAAATATCACTTTTGCAGCAACTAACAGACAAGGAAACTTAGTATTGACATTTATATCTTCATTATTCAGGGACAGTAATTTTGCGAAATCGATATCTTTAAACATCTCTGAATTTAAATAATCCTCAATGAACTTTTGAAAGTCCGGTCCTGTAAAATTTGCCTGAACGAAATTGATTAAACAGGCTTCTCCAAAAGTAAAATAGGGACGACGTTGCTCATTATTTAGCGATTCAAAGTAAGTTTTTACCTGATTTTCATCGAATTTCAAACTTATTAGTTTTTTCCAATAGTCGTCTGTTGTTATTAATACTTTCCATATTCTTAATTTAGGTAAATGATAATCATTTTCTTCATTCTCTTCTACATCTTTACAATTGTCGTAGTCTATCAGTAGCACTTTAAGAACCTTTTCAGTTTTTTCTTTGGAAGACATATTTTATATTATTCTACACTTTCAGTGTATACGTTTCATACATTATAATAACGTTAAAATGATGAAATACACACACTACTTTTCAACGCGTACATTTCAAAATATTTGATAAATACATAACCTCACTAAAATATGTAATTTAAGTTAGCAAAAAAAAATAAAAGCATGCAACATGCACCAACACGAACATGGCTGCCAACATTGGATAAATTAAATGACTACAACTCTGCCATAAAAAAATATATAACCAATCGTAAAATAGAATTATCCCCATATAAATTTGCAAATCTAGATTTTTTAATTTTTATTGAATTCAAAGCTTAAAATTATAGAACCACATCGTAAGGTTCAGGAGACGCGCAGAAAAGTGTATTTAACCAAAGTATTTAATAAGATATATACAATTACATATAACAAACGACAGGCTGTTCGCCATTATATTGTTTACGTTAATATTCCTATTTTTTATAGTTATAAGTTTTGTTTATATTCATTAATTTAATAGTAGTCTTTTTTAAGATATATCGTTAATTATAAGTTGTAATCGTTAAAATAATCAGAATAAATAGAATACCGAAAATAAGTACTTAAATTTATATAAATATATTTACATACCAAGATTCAAAATTAATGTCGTAAAATATATTGTTTTCCGTAAGCTCCATATCAAAACTGTATTTTAATTGAACGCATGAATGTAGTGACAATGAAATTTTGTTGATTGAAATTACTTTTCTGATACTGTCGTTAAATACTTTGTTATATACATATTTGATAAAATTCTACAGCAAATTTGTATTAGTATCAATAACCTCTAGTAATTACTCTGATCTTTAATTTTATTAGATGCATTGTGTTGTAAAAATCAGCATAAATAGTATCAAAGAACAACAACTATATTTTCAGTAATTTACGTACCGCCACTGAATAACTTTATAACGTCATTGGAAAAAGGCGGCATATACTTCGAACGGCCATGACAATCGTTTTGAATCTTTCTGTATGTTACGTCTCTATATCATTCAAAATGGCTACACGTACAATTAATCCCAAGTTTTCTCCCAGTGGTCGTCAATAATGTAAGTAATTAGTGTCCCTGTATAAATATTAGAATGAAAATCAATAAAAATAATAATTTGGAAGTTTTTCTTTATTTTGTAATAAATATTTTTAATTTCAGTTTTATTTTGATTTAAATCGTTCGAACCCTGACTTGAGTCAACGATATTTAAACTTGATATTAAGGAATTAACAAGACAGACATTTGAAAATAATGCTGAAGAAGTGTGTTATTGATAATTATGAAGACTGTCACTGGAAAGACATCCATGTATGTATTAGACATATTTTATGAGGGGTTCGTTGTTACTGTAAAAAATGATGGGAAACTGATGAGATGATATTTAATAGGAAATGTAAAATGATCCTAAAATGAAAACACCTCAAACTAGTTATATAGGCACTTATTGCGTAAAAATGAACGAGTATACGTTAAAACAAACTTTATTAAAGAAAAACTAATAGAAGATGTGATGGTATAAAATTCATCATTTTGGTCCGAGCATATTTTCAGGTCTAACCCATTGATCAAATTGTTCAGCTGTCATAAAGCCTAATTTAATCGCAGTGTCTTTGAGCGTGCCGCCTTCTTTATGAGCAGTTTTTGCAATCGTCGCTGCCTTATCATAACCTATATGGGGATTCAACGCAGTCACCAACATAAGGCTTTCCTTCATAATTTTGTCAATTCTGTCTTTATTCGCCTGAATTCCCTCGACGCAATTTTTTTTGAAAGTCCGGCAACTGTCTCCTATTAGTCTGGCGGACTGCAAGGTATTCGTGACCATAACAGGTTTAAACACGTTCAGTTCGAAGTGTCCATTGGATCCGCCTACGGTAACAGCTACGTGGTTGCCCATTACCTGGGCCGCCACCATGGTTATCGCTTCGCATTGTGTGGGATTTACTTTGCCGGGCATTATTGAGCTGCCAGGTTCGTTTGCTGGTAATGTGATTTCTCCTAGAAGAGGGCGTGTATTGAATAGGTAATATAAAAATGGTATTGCGGATTGTGTCTTATTTCTTACCTAAACCACAGCGCGGTCCGGAAGCTAAGAACCTCAAATCATTAGCGATTTTCATAACAGAGCAAGCAACAGTGTTAAGTGCTCCTGACACTTCAACCATACTGTCATGACATGCCAATGCTTCGAATTTATTTGGCGCCGTCACAAATGGCAGACAAGTTATTTCGGCGATTTTGGCGGCGGCTTTCTCCGCAAATCCTTTCCTCGTGTTCAAACCGGTACCTACAGCCGTCCCTCCTAAAGCGAGCATATACAGTCTGGGCAGTGTACCTTTAACCCTGTCTATGCCGAAAGACATCTGTTGAGCGTAACCGCTAAACTCCTGACCGAGCGTCAAAGGGACCGCGTCCATTGTATGCGTTCTGCCGATCTTTATTATATTGGCAAACTCTTTGGCTTTCTTGTCGAGAGCGTCACGTAACAATGTCATTCCGGGAAGAGTGTATTCGTTAATTTCTTTGGCGACGGCAATGTGCATGGCTGCCGGAAACGTGTCGTTACTGCTTTGACCCTTATTCACATGATCGTTGGGATGTACCGGGGTTTTAGAACCTAATTTACCTGAAAAGTACGCGGTGAACATTAACTTAGTGAAAGTTTGTGAATTAACAGCAATTACAAGATCGACCATACAATGCTAGTAAATCAACAACTGAATGTATTAGAACACTACAACTGAATTTATTTTAACTTTTATTATTTTCTTGGAAAAAGTTCTAAATTTAAATTTCCATTCAGACGATTTTGACTACCTAAATTGTTCTGTTTCTATTCTATTACCTCCTAACATCTGTATACATCTATTACTGATCACTTCATTCGCATTCATGTTTGTCTGTGTACCGGAGCCCGTTTGCCAGACCACCAAAGGAAAATGATCGTCGTACAATTTTCCCGAAATGACTTCATCACAAGCTTTGGATATGGCTTCGGAAATTTTCGGATCCAAGCCGTATTCTTTGTTGACCAAAGCGCAAGCCTTCTTTAGGATTCCCATCGCCACGATTATTTGCAAGGGCATCCTTTCGAACGGACCCCCTATCGGGAAATTCATCACGGATCTCAGTGTCTGGGCCCCGTACAGCTTTTCCGCTGGGACCTTCAGTTCGCCTAAGGTATCCTTCTCAATTCTAAATTCCCCGGTATTCGAACCGGTGACGTGTAAATATCTTTTTACGAGATGAAATCGTTGTTCACCGAGCTTTATTAGAGGCTGTCGTAATTTTTGCATAAAATTCATATTTTCGGAATTTATAAACTAGATTATAAAATGAAAGGCAATAAAAAATGACAGTTTCAATAAAACTGACAACTTGATATTTGACATAATATGGAATACAATTATTGATATTAAAAAGCTTATGAAACGTGAATTAAGAACGTACATATGGACAAGGTAATAAATTGTTTCAAACTGTTGGAGTTACGTTCATTTATTTTAGTTTAGTTTTCTGCGAAATCGAAATCTGCATCAGGCTCTTGTACATTAGAGTTACGAAGATTGTATCCGATGTAATCTAAAACTTTTGAATGGGTTTGGTTGCGGATAACTACCGCTCTCGGAATCGGCAATTTTCGTCGTTTTACTACTCAGTAATTGCTAAATTTTGTGAACCAATATATGCTCGATAGGGTACTATGTTCTATTAAAATAAACATCTACTACTAGGGCTGTTCCTTACGCATTTGAATGAAATTTTCAATACTCCAGATTGATTCGCTTCAAGTCCCCTGTGCCAGCGTAGCAAAAACCACCCCAAACAAGCACAGAATTTCTTCCTTGTCTGACGTTTGGCACTATGTAATCCCGCAGCACTTCGCTTTTATATTTCTTTATTGTAAGACATAAATTCTAAAGGACTTCGGTAAATCCTCTTCATAGTATCACGTATTTGTGAAAAATAAGTATTTGATGCATTTGTAAAGATGAGTTGTAAAAGTAAACACATACCCTTAGGCCAAATAGTCAAATTCATCGAAGCGTCATCTGCAGTGCAGGTTGAAAAAAAATTGAAAATACCCTGAACTGTTGAATTTGTATCGAAAAATAGACGTCCAGAGATTCTAAAGGTGCGCTATCAGAGAACTGCTACAGCTGCAATAAGGTAAAAGTCACGGATGCACTGAGGATAGCTGCATACACACATCTGCTATAGCTTCTATTGCATATAGTACTCTTGGAATTATTATACGAACTTTTAAGTGAAGCTTTTAGAAGTTCATATAATAAACTCAAGAGTATTATATGCAGTTAAGCTACACAGATACGTGATTAGAAAAGGAAAACATCTAAAACCGTTATCGAATCCATATACCCCCCCAACTTGGAGACTTTATCTTCTTTATTTTACGCCCTAGTACGCAATAAACTTAAGTATGCAAGCTATGGTAAGGCATCCTATTTATGAAATTCGAAATAATGTGGAAAGAATACAGAAGACGTTCCTAATATATGTATCCTATAAAGAAAATGGCTTTTCTTTGGGCTTACGATATTGAAAATAAGAAGTTTTTTAAGCAATATAGCTTTGAATCCCTGGCTGAACATCGGTACAAGAACTTAATCTCAGTGACAGTTTATTGGCATGTGTAAAGTTCGCAGTTCCGCATAGAACATAGAAACACAAAGACCAATGCACTTTTCAAAGCTACATTAATGTATGTAATAATTATATATAAACATATAATTAAGTTACACTGCCCGGCGGTTTAATTGGTAAAGCAGTCGTCTAGAAAACGGCAGATAGAGGTTCGAGTCCTCCTCCAGCGCAGAAATTTTTAATTAATTTTGTGTATTTAATTAGCGATGGAATAGCAGAAAATAATATAATTTTCATTAAATTTTCACATCTTGAAAAACTGAATTAATATGTTTATATATAATTATTGACATCATAATAACCTGACTGTGGGTTTTAGATAAATATTAGATCTGTTCTATAATGCGATTTATGGCGTGTTAAAGGACTCGAAGTGACGCTGCCTGGTGGCTTAATTGGTAAAGCAGTCGTCTAGAGAACGGCAGATAGAGGTTCGAGTCCTTTCCCAGCGCAGAAATTTTTAATTCATTTCTGTGTATTTAATTAACGATGGAATAGCAGAAAATAACATAATTTTCATTAAAATTAATACACTCAATTTAGAATTGCATGCATTTCTTTTGTATAGTTTGCATTATCGATGTAATGTAATGCTTTCCTTTTTTTATATAAGGTCTAGTAAAAAAAATCCATTATTTTTGCATTAAATTGAAGGTTTTATTTAGCATAGTTAGAATGATCCGACTTAGGTCAAATATGCACCGTTTTGTTCGATAACTGGCTGCCATTTTGAAGGTAATTTCATAATGCCTCTCTCATAGAAACCCTCGTCCCTATTGGCAAAAAACTGGGACAGTCGATTTTCACAAGCTTCTCTTGAGGCGAATTTTTCACCAGCAAAATAATTCGCCATAGACAGGAACAGGTAGTAATCACTTGGTGCTAGGTCCGGACTATAAGGTGAATGCATAAGAACCTCCCAATCAAACTCCCGGAGCTTCTGGCGAGTCACTATCGATGTGTGTGGCCTGGCGTTGTCCTGATGGAACACAATTCCTCTCCTAATGGCCAAAGCTGGCCGCTTCTGGGCGATTTCTTCCTTCAGACGGTCCAATTGTTGACAGTACAGGTCCGAATTAAGAGTTTGGCCGTAGGGAAGCAGCTCATAGTAGATAATTCCTTGCCAATCCCACCAAACACACAGCAAAACCTTCCTGACCGTCAAGCCTGGCTTGGCCACCGTTTGCGCCGGCTTACTACGATTCGACCACGACCGTTTTCGCTTGACGTTGTCGTAAGTGATCCACTTTTCATCACCAGTAACCATCCGCTTCAGAAACGGATCGATTTTGTTGCGATTCAGCAGCGATTCACAGATGGAAATTCGGTCCATGAGGTTCTTTTGCGTTAACTCGTGTGGCACCCATACATCAAGCTTCTTTTTGTATCCAACCTTATTTAAATGGTTCCAAACGGTTTTTTGTGCAATGTTTAGCTCCTGGGCAATCGAAACAGTGCTTACATGACGGTCGGACTCGACAATTTCCATTATTTTATCGATATTTTCGACAATTGGCCTTCTAGAGCGTGGTGCATCTTTGACATCAAGATTACCGGAACGGAATCGACGAAACCAAAATTGCACATGATTGACTGTTACAGTATCAGGACCATAAACACTATTCACATTTTTAGCCGCCTGGCTTGCGTTTTCGCCTTTATCGAAGAAAAACTGTAAAATATGGCGTATTTTAACTTTGTTGGTGTCCATCTTTGACGCGCGCTCAAACAATATTAAGTCAAGTAATCACAAAACTGTCTGACAAGTTGGTTTAGTACGAAATCTTATCTTTCGAACGCCATCTAGCGGAACGCGATCGCACTTATACAACGCGAGATACAGATTACTAAAGCCATCTATTGGAAAAATAATGGATTTCTTTTTACTAGACCTTATATATTTACTCCACTTGGAGTTTCGCTGTTGGATAATTAATAAATATTATTATTATTATCAAAAGAAGAAGGTAAAAAACGAAAAATCTCGCAAGTAAATTTTAAATCTCCAATTTATTTCATCTCAATACAACAACGTAAAGATCATCCAGGACTAAATAATAGTACCTAACATCAGTACAATAACAGACAAATCATTCATCATCATAGTTAACTATACATATAGACTTAACCGATAAAATAAAACAGTTGCTACATTTAAAACAAAAATCTTCAAAAAAAAAAAAAAAAAGAAAGAAATTAACAATAGTAATAGTTAGAACAATAGCTAGATCACATATGTTTATCATTTCCCCTTCTTAGAAGTTCAGAATTACAACACAGCATTTTTATTTATGTATATTATATAATATAATCAGTATACAATATATTTATACTAAATACAGTTAATAATTCATCCTTAACGTAATTGACTAAGATATACACTTTAGTTTTTACCATTATTTAATATACCTTAACGTGATAAAATTGGACAAGAACAAAAGAAAATCTACATTCTTCTTTTGCACATCGAAAGCTAGTCTTGCCCCCTTTTTTTTGCTCTTAACAACTTCTATGAAAGTATCAAAAATATTTCGCTACTTCTCTCTCTCTGTCTCACTCTCTCTCTCTATCTCTTAGTCGCTCTAACATTCTCATGTCGACAAAAGAGAACAAATATCTTTTTAACAGTTTAATAACTAACTCCCATCACTTTTGTAAATTGTAAAAATTAATTCTTCTCCTACGTTTATAATTTTTTTTTGCTTATATGCTTTATACGTGTATAAAAAACGACGTCAACAAAAGCTACGTGTGTATTACAAAAACGGAACATTTTAATGACAATAGAAACAAAAGCGAAAAAAGTCGAACATTCTAGATCGAATATAAATGTGCGACGTTGCATATATGATGAAGTCCAACTTCCGACAGGATTCATTATTTCGCCCACTCTATTTATTAAGAAACTACGATATTTATTTCCTGATCTGTGATGTTTCTAATGCACATGACACCACACTCATCGAAACAGAACTCCGTATTTGTGGAGAGTTTTTTCGTTGTAAAATTTCAAAAAAACCGACTAACAGTGGCGCGTGATTGAATTGTCATTTTGTTCTTCTTTAAATTTGAAATCCAGACTAGAGGTTAAGCATTCATCGTATACATACTAGGAATGTTTGAGACGATTGAGTAGAAACAAGTTTCTTAGCACACACGTTAGTTGATAAAGTTTACAAAATGACATTACCGAAAGATTTATACAAGGTTAATATCATCTTGACGCAAACTTAGAATAATTGAATAAGGAGTTTAGAAAATTGGGTTACTATTGTATTGCAGTTATCTATTTATTTATTATGTCTTGTTATAATTCAAAAATGAAACGTTTAAATCTTACTATTTATCTTAAAAAAAAAATACTGACGTCTCATCGGATTATCATCCATCATTTTGCAAGAACCGTATTGTAAAAAACAGAATTGTGTGTTAAAATATATTCACGTACATCAAGAGTTACTTGGTCGATAGTATTGGATTTTTTTAACCATTTTTCATAATGACAATAAATATAGCTTGACCAGTTATCGAAATGCTTTATTTGACGAAACTTTCGATGCGATCCCCGTATATATTAATTAATTCCGAACTGTTTCTAAATTGTAACGTGATTTTTTTAAGTTCTAAATATGAATGGAGTAGTGTAAGTCTTATGTGGGTTAGATAATTTTGACGATGATGCTGAAAAGGGGAATTTTTCTGAAAAAAAAATCGCCTTTATATTATTCCTTTCTGCACATGCATGAACCAAACGTTAAATATTCTTATTATATAGTAGAAATTTACAATTTTATATTACAATGAAACATAGTGCAATAGTGTACACTGTATTTCAAGGAGAAAAATATCTGAACAGACTCAAATGACGGTTAATTCTCTTTGGTTGAGAGCAAGGCAAAATCACATAGTCGTATTTATAATGACGTACTCTTTGTACTTTTTTAAACTAATAAATAAAGTTACACGTGATTTCTAAACAAATATCTTATCTGCACACACAAAACAAGACTTTTATTCTGTGGATTATGTAACGATACTACCGATTTATCTACTTTTCTAATCAATTTTTCGCGAACTTCATAGGTTGTAATTTGGGCTTGGGGAGTCTGTTCAGAAACTTGGCTCGCTCTTTATGAAACTATAGAATATTGGCCCATATTATCCATGCAAATTACCCAATACACACCAGACCCACACTACAAACAGTCTTATTAACCTAACTTATTACAAAATATAGCTAAAAAGATATCTTAGCGTTCCTGCAATAAAATTTCTCACGCAATGTGAAATTGCGAAAAATGTTTACTTTTTGAGGCGGACTGGCATTTTGGTCGAACAATTTAGTAGCATTCAACTGGCGTGTTATGTATTCATGAAATAAAGCAACGTTGGAGTCCTCGAACATACCTTTTCAATTGAATGGAGATTGATACAATGGGTATATGTAAATGCCGATTGAGGTAGGCAAATTTTTTTATATAAATTTAGTTATGGAAAGTTAAAAGGTGACTGATAAATTTGCAAATTTGATGACCTGCAATATTTTGCTTTTACTGTGTATAGTTTCCCATTATACCTGTGAAATATAGCAAGTTGAAGGCTGTTAGATTTACCAAAATTTTCCCTTAATACCGCAACGTAAGTTCAAATGAATTCGTGATGGTCGTGATATGTTTTTTTTTAAATTTCAAATAAAACTTTCCTCAGTGTCTTTTTATTGATTTGCCCAACTTCTATTGTTAAAATTGTTCAAATCATTCAGTGAAAAGTCAATGTAACGGATTTTAAAATACCTCCTTTTCAGGGATAAAACGGCAATTAAAAAAAATACGAATTACAAAGGTACAAAACCAACGAAACGAGTGTAAAATAAAATTCTGTTTCGATCGGTTTATTTTGATTTTTTTGGTCTGTTTGCATCTGCACACTACACTTATAATAATCCTCGCTTTCTGATTATTTGATCATTTATTCAAAATAAATTAATCTTTCTATATATGTTTATTATGCGTGTATATAGTACCAATGTGGAATAATTAATAACAATAATAATAATAAAAACAACAAAGTAGCATATTAAATCGATAAAAAAGCAGGCTGTCGCCCTGAGAGATGCATCATCTTTATGTTGCGGGGCTTCTTGATTAAAATAATCATAAAATCAATCAGTCCTAAATAACGTTTCTTCCTATGTAGTTTAGGGGCATCTGCGATGATCCGTCAATGGGATCGCCTTCGCAATGCCATTTCTTCAACGTAACGAAACTATAAATGGTAGCAGCTTGTAATAAAGATTAGTAGTAGTGGTAGTAGTCTGTTGTTTCTCATGAGGACACATCATTATGTATTTTGCAGCGATGAGTAGTGTTTTGTGTGTGATGTGTGTGTGTGTGTTTGTGTGGTGTGTCCTTGTGTCGTCGTGAGATAAGTTGCATTCCGCTGTCGAAAATTGTAATAATAACAATAATTAATTGTAATAAAAGATTGGTTCCTACGGTGTATCATCTTAGTTTGGTTATGTACATATTTACACGGGTTTGGAGCTGCCTGAGCAACGGCCTCTGACTTGAAACTATGCTAATCACCGGGATGCTCTGGACACGAGCGATTTATTTCGAACCACTGATCTATGCATCTGAAATTTGAAACATGAAATTAGTACAAGCTTATAGATTTGTGCGATGCTATATTTAGTTATATTTTCAATCACTTTGAGTATAAGATGAGTTTTTCTAAAGTATAATATACAAGGTTTTCCAATATGAGTGATATGATTTCTTTAAAAAAAAAACACTTATTCGTTAAGAAAATTCAAAAGTTTTTTATTTAGTGTGAAGTACAATCAATACAATTAAGTTCTAAATAAAACGTCATTCAAATGGCCTTCACGACTTCTTCTGCAAGAACGAATTCGATGAACCCAATTTTCGAGCACTTTTTCCACTAAATCTAGTCGTATGTCATGAATGGCACGTTCAATATTGACTTGTAAAGTTTGAAGAGAGTCTGGTTTATTTCGATAGACCAATGACTTCAAATAACCCCACAAGAAATAGTCTAATGGTGTTAAATCGCAACTTCTTGGAGGCCATTCAATATCACAATTTCTTGAAATAATCGAATCTCCAAACTTTTCTCGCAATAATTCTATTGTTGCATTTGCTGTGTGGCACGTAGCGCCGTCTTGTTGGAACCAAATGTTGTCAAGATCAACTTCTTCCAATGTCGGCCATAAAAAGTTGGTTATCATCAATCTATAGCGCTCTCCATTGACAGTAACGGTGTTACCAGCTTCATTTTGAAAGAAGTACGCACCGATGATTCCACCATACCAAAAACCACACCAAACTGTCAATTTAGGTGAATGTAATGGTTTTTCATAAATAATTTGTGGATTTTCTTCGCACCAGAATCGACAGTTTTGTTTATTTACCACACCATCCAGATGAAAGTGAGCCTCCTCAGAGAAGATGATTTTCTTAAAAAAATCGTTATCGTTTTCAAGTTGTTCCAAGGCAAAATCAGCAAATTTACGACGTTTACGGTGGTCCAATGGCTTCAGTTCTTGAGTGAGAACAATTTTATAGGGATGCAAACCCAAATCCTTTTTCAAATTCCGCCAGGTTATGGTTTGAGACAGTCGCAATTGTTGAGAACGTCTTGGAATCGACAAATTACGGTCTTCAGTAACACTTGCCTGAACGGCAGCAATATTTGCATTACTTCGAGCGGTTCTTTGTCTTATTGGCACTTGAAAAATATGTAAGGAAAATGTAACCTCAAAATTTTTAACAATTCGACGATAGCGAGCACACTTGGACGATTATTATGTCCATAAAATGGCAAAAGCGCACGAAAAGTTGCAATTGGAGAACGATTATTTTGATAATAAAACTGAATAATTTGTAAATGTTGTCCTTGCGTATATCTCTCCATGATGAAATTGTAAACACTACTGAATACAATGAAAAACAAATGACAGATCATGACATATTACAAATGGCCGAAATGTCATTTCAAAATCATATCATCCCTATTGGAAAACCTTATATTTCTTATTCGAATAGAATACATATTAATCTTTATAATATACCAGGTTGTTCAATAAGTTTTGTCTTTCCATAAGAAACACACGATTTTATCGTTTGAAAGTACATTTGACTATTCAATTAACCTCCCTGAACGTCAATACACTTGTTCCAGCGATCTTCTAATTTATAGATTCCATGCCTAAAGTGTGGAAGTGGAAGACTATTGAAATAAGCTTCCTCAGCTGCTATTACCCCTTCAATGAAAATCGTTTTCCACGCACGAATTTTATAAGATGTGAAAATAGCCAAAAATCAGAGGGGCCTAAATCTGGCGAATAAGGTGGATGTTGTAACAATTCGTACTTTAATTCACTGATTTTTCCGATGTTTTTTTGAGCTGTGTGCTTGCGTTGTCTTGATGAAAAATTATTTTTTTCTCTTGTAAACCAGGTCTTTTCTCACGAATTTTTACATCCAGCCGCTCCAAAAGGCTACAATAATAATCTAAGTCTATTGTTTAACCAGTTTGGAGGTAATCCACAAACAGAATTCCTTTTGCTTCCCAAAAAACTGATGCTAACACCTTCTTGGCCGATTTCTGAGCCTCAACTCGCTTCGGAGCCGAAGTACAGGGTTCACACCAATCCTTCGCCTCTTATTTTGATCGAGAATCATGGTGGTAGACTTAAGTGTCATCCATAGTGATGAAACGACGCACGAAATCGTTTTTATTCTTTCTAAAACGCTTCAGATATTGCTAAGAAAGTCACTTTCGAATGTGTTTTTGTTCCATTTTTAACGAGTGCGGCACCCATTTTACACAGTTTTTTTGACACCCAAAACTTCAGTCAAAATAACGCTCAGATGCCCAATGCTTATACACTAAATCTCTCTCGGTTAATCAACGATCTTCCAAAATCATATCCTGTATTTTTGTTACGATTTCTGGCGTTGCACTTTTTGGACGTCCTTTACGTGGATCGTCTTCAAGACGTGTACGACCACGTTTAAATTCAGAAACCCATCTTTTTATCGTTTGTGAAGAGTCCATATACACTTTTAATAATCGTTCATGAATTTGTTTTGTTTGCTACGCTTTTTAAAAAATAAAAATTTTATCATTGCACGATATTCAATTTTTTCCATTGTAAAAAAATACTGTAAGACGTCAGCTTAATGCCTGTAAATATACGCATGAGAAAATGTAAAATGAGAAAGCTTCACACGTGCTCACAAAAAATTCACAATTAAAAAAAAATAAAACGACGCGCCATCTCTTATCGAGCGACAAAACTTATTGAACAACTTGTTATTGTAACGGATCATACATTCCTTGTGACTCTAATTCACTGTAAATACAAAACAAGAGCCACATGTTCTCAGTCTGACAAAAAAAAATTAAATTTTGAAAATTTTATAATTGTTATTGCCAATAGACTCCAAAATCGGTTTTCAGTCATCTGCATACATATTTAGAAACGAGGGCACATATTCAACACGATGTTGACGTTAAGGAGCATAAAGAAGTAACGGTATCATTCCTGCGCTAGCTTTATTCATACGTAAATTGTTGTTCAGAATTACACGAACAATTGTTTAGAAAACATTAAGACATGGCGATCTTCTAATACCGATTCTGCAAATTCCTTCGCTTTCAAAAGGGAATCTTCTAATACCGATTGTACAAATTCCTTTACTTTCGAAAGGCTATCTTCTAATTCTGCAAATTCCTTTGCTTTCAAAAGGCAATCCTCTAAAACTGATTCTGCAAATTCCTTCGCTTCCGAAAGGCGATCTTCTAATACCGATTCTTCACTAAATGTAATATTTTGCAGGGTCATTACTTGCTTCAATTAGCCGACTGGGACGTTTATTATCTTCAAGAGATCCTTGTTACAAACGGAACATTTTGCCTACATTTTGACTAGAAAGTGAGGGTGGTAAATTGTTTAAATGTTTAATTTGATCACGCGATATGTAATTTTTGCAAACTGAGACATTTTCAAGCACTAATGACTTTACTCGATTGCAGATTAATAATTACTGCTCACAGAACTTAACAATTTATAGCGAAGGCTTAGAACATGTGCAACTATGACACAACCTACTTTGAACACGTTCGAACATGTATAAGCCTGTCAGGTGGAGGACATATGGCGCATACCTCGTATATCGTTTCATATCAAGAGTATTCGTACAAAACAAGAATGGATCTAATCCATATAGCGATCTGTATATTTTTAACTTCGTATTGAATAAGAAAAAAGTTCTTACCCTTTGTGGTATATGCACAAGCAGGGTAATCGCGCTATCACATCACCTTGACTTAAATCTTCTAAGCATATTACGCATTCGCCCTTGTCGTCAGTCAGGATGTCTTCTGCAAACAGAAAAAGAAAAAAGAAAACGTTAACAATGACATAAAAATTACTAGTCCATCGTTTTGTATAATTCGTAAGAGTTGCTGGCCGGCATCGTCGAAGGTCAAAGTTCGTTACAATCGTCCGATTTTTATTGTCTGTTTGTGTGCATGTACACATAGTATCGATTGATTTCCGCGGTACACAAAACCGGCCGGATATTTAAAGCTGCCTGACCTGTCGCGAAAATATTTTTTTTTAATTGGTCGCGGGCGATGTGAAACAGTAACATCGATTAATAAAAAAAAAAATTAAACGCAGAGATACACAATTATTATTGAACGCAGTCCAATCGACGTCGTCTGGAGATATACGCGTGTGGGTATGTGCGTATAAGGTGGAAGGACAAAGTGAAACGGACACAAAGGAAAAACGTAACACAAATGACCTTGTCATGTTTATTAATTTCTGATAAAAAACACGTTATTCGACAGTAATGACAAAAGAACCGATATGAATAGAGATCGATGCTATTCGAAAAATTGCTTTTTCCCCTCTTTCGTTTCGCTTGACGTAAAAACCTCTTAAGTACATTGTTTACGCTTTTAGTTAGATGAGTGAATAAAAGAAAACACGTCCCATATCAATATGAACTTATTTTAAAAAAGAGCATTACGTGACATTAATCAAATTCTACAAGAAAAAAAAAGCATCATTCTGAATTTTTAGACGGATTCTGTTGAAACTTTTCACGTCTTATTTTATTGTAACCCTTAAGACATGCAGATTTTCGAATCACTTTTTGGAACCTACGGCTGCTCAGTAAACTCCTTATAATTTAGGACACTACATCGCACGAATAGTAAATAAACTGTATGCATATGTGCTTCGACAACGATATTGTCCTTGTAAGTAATTATTTTGTCAGTAATTGTTAAAGTGATTGTTTCTTTTAAAGTTTCAATTGTTATTTTTTCATCTTAAAATTTCATTTATGATTTATTACGTTCTCTTATGTCTCTCCGTGTGATGACTCTATGCAAGGCAAATGCGTTTAATATTCATGAGAAGGCACCGAAAAACCCGATTTAATATTAATATGAAAAGAAATTTATGAAAACAAACAATGCTAAATGCCATTTTAGCCTCAAATTTTTAATGTCAGACAATTGTCCAAGAAAAAAATTCGATAGTTTAGCTTAAAGATAATCGCTAAGTATTCCTCTGATGTGTAGAATTCTTTCTCAATAAAGGCTTTTTCCTGCAAACCTTTTCGAGTCCACCTGCTTAAAATGCTGAGCCAAGTGATTATAAAGTTTGATGACCCAATAGTACGTATTGGTTTGTGTTGTTAGAATACGGTGTTTAGGAATAGAAAAATCATTTCTATGTCACGCGTTTTTCGCCATCTTATGTTGCTTGAAATATTCTCTGCATGAATCACGATATCGGAAGCCAGATATAGTTCGTACTGCCCTTTTTTGCACAGTGAATATGTTATTATGTTTTACACTTACAATATTAACTGGTAAGGCCAAGAATGGAAGGTGAAAGACTTAGAAATCTAATCCAAAAATGCTAGTATTTATAATTATATAAATTTACATAATCAGGAGTGGTTAAATAACTTAAAGTGATATATATGAAAGCCAAAAAAGTGCGTTTTGGAATGGTATAGTGTACGGAATTTGTTTCGCTTTTAACTTCAAAGTTCCTTACCAGGCAACTTTGTTGTCGAAAATACAGAATACGAAAATTAATGTGGAAAGGGACTATATAATGAATGAGATGTCTTTTTTTCTCATTGTATTTTGTTTAAACAGAATTGCAAAATGTAAATCTGTTTCGCAAAAATAAAACTATAAAAATGATTTTAAAACCAACATTCTTATATGTTGTGCAATATTAGCAATGCTAAGAACCAAATATAAAATCTACGAAGGATATTTGATAGAAAGATTATACACGGTATATGGACAAGATGATAATGTCTTTATTGTCCTACAGAAACAAAATGTCCACTAACTGGACAAAATAACAAGAAACAGTAATACAATTGTCCACAGAAAATAAAAACCAAAACGTACTACAAACTAATAAATGAAAGACGAAAAAAAAGTTAAAAAAACAAATAATTATATTATTATCCTAGAAACAAGTCTGCACAGTTCTTATTGGCATTACTTATCATATGCATCTTGGGGGAAACATGATGTTGGGCTTGGGGATTGTGGAATAGTGGACGATCAAATAAGTATAGCACTCCACAAAAAATCCACGAAAGTTACATAGGAGCGTCTATTTTGTTAGTCCCAAGTTTCCTCATAAATTTAGTACTCTGCATCTTCCTTCGTCCCGTTAAGGAACAGAAATTGTGTCGCTGCAACAGCGTTGAGTAATCAGTACCTCTTGACGGATATAAATTATCTTCTTCATAAGAAAGACACTTTAAAAAATGTTTTTGTACTACTTCTTACTAGACATTTTTGTGACTTAGTAGCAGCACCACAAATGTACATTATTTGACTTGTGAATTGAAGGCAACCACACTTCTAAACCCCTTAAGTATAGTTACACTATAATGGATCCAACTGTATACGCGTACGTAACCATTGTACACTTTTCGAGACTTAAGGTGATTCCATTGCTAATGCAAGATGAACTGTTATAATATAGAATAGTAAAAAATATTGCGCGAAGACTAGTTGAAGAAACAAGAAGAAAAGAACAATGTGGAGAGGGAAATTGGAAAATAATTTAAAAAAAAAACTGGGAAACTGAAAATCTTTTTCAAAGCAGTTCGATGAGAACGAGTAAACTGTCCTTGAAACGTTGAGGAAATACAAGTCCTTCTAAGAACCAAAAAATGTACACTGTACGGCCGCAATAACATATTTACAATCAATACAATAAAATGTAATAAAACTTAATTAACACCACAAATAAACGTTATTTAAACAGACAACATTATAAAATCGATATCCTTCGGTTTTAAAAGTACTCGGAACGCTTTCCCAAAATTAATTATTCGGATTTACCCACTGATAAATGTTTCTAACGTCAATTACTTGGCCTTATTTTTTTACATTATTTACAAACTTAAAAGACATTTTCATTTATCGATTACGTGTAATTTAAAATGAAGGTTTTTCCGCAAAATCTACTCAGAAAGCGTATCTATTCCTAATCTCATGCATTATAAACGTTAGATCCGTCTGATGTACTTACTATCAATTTTCAACTGTAGAGAGATTAATGAACGATTAATGTATAATTGTTAAAACATTAAAGATATTAGAATGTTTTGCAACACTTACTGGTGGAAAGTTTTAAAATAATAAACTAAATATTTATGTAACTTTCTAAATTAACACTCAAATTAATATAAAAAATTTATAAAATAAAAAAATCAATGGGAATAGTGATATATGTACGTACATACAGAAGCGATAGAAACGAAGTTTTTCGCGTTATTATAAAACTACGAGTTGCACGCATACCAAATAACGCGTCGTTTCATTTATTCATGTATTATAAGTAGAGTTAGGATGTGTTCCCGCGAATCAGGTTCGTACTGGGTACACAGCGCCTCCACTAGTGTAATGTAATAAAACAGATGAAGTGTAGAATTGCAAGTTAGTGTCGAACGGATGTTTACATAAGGCAAACATGTAACTATTAAGCATGACGGACGTGTGTAAGGGAAAAACGACACTATTGGTTTACACAGTACAGCACGACTTGTATTGTAATGGTATAAATCGCGACTGTAAAAATCATATAAAAAGTGGACAACACCAAAATGAGAAAAATAATGTGCCACCAAAAACGCAATTTATGTTTCATGATAATCGCCTGTGATTTGAGACTTCATCTACTCGATAAGCAACCGATTCATGACTTCTGGAATAAATACAAACCCAACTGGAAGCTACCATTCCGAGATCGTTACAAAGCCATATGCCTTACATACATTAAAAAATTTCAACTTTCAACTGACCAAATGTTGATGTTGGGTTTCCGAGACAAATGTGCAAACTTACGTCACGATGCAGACATTTCGTACGTCTTATCCATTTTGAGCTACGCAACAACAGCTGTGAATAATGTACGAGGGAGCGTTTTTATATTCGCGGAATGGGGGACAAGGGGTGGAAATAAAAAAACCAAATTATTTTTCTTTTTCAATATATTCACCTGCAAGACGGATACATTTTTCACATCTTTCAATTAATTTATTTACACCCTCATAAAAAAATGATTTCTCTTTATCTGCAAAATACGCCGAAACTGCCTCCTTGACTTCATCATCGGCAGTAAATTTTTTACCCCGCAGCTCTTTTTTCATTTTCGGAAACAGGTAATAATCACTCGGGGCCAGGTCTGGGCTGTAGGGTGGGTGATTCACAATTTCGAAGCCCACCTTATGCAGGGCAGCTAACGCAACGCGGCTCTTGTGGACGGGCGCGTTGTCGTGCAAAAGCAGAACACCTTTTGTCAATTTTCCCCGTCTTTTCTCTTTAATGGCTTCTTTTAGTCGCTCTAATATTGAAGCGTAATATTCTCCGGTTATAGAAACACCTTTATCTTTATAATCAATCAACAATATTCCTTCCGAGTCCCAAAATACCGTTGCCATGAGTTTCCCAGCTGATTGTGACACTTTAAATTTCTTGGGAGGTGCTGTGCCCTTTTTATGCCACTGCATGGAGTTTTGTTTGGACTCAGGTTCATAATGATGAACTCAAGTTTCGTCTCCAGTAACAATTCCACTCAATACACCATCCTTGTCTTCATTACAGAGGTCCAAAAATGCACGCGAACACTCTACGCGCTGTTGTTTTTGCGGCGGCGTGAGCATTCTCGGCACCCATCTTGCGCTGACCTTAGACATGCCGAGATGATCGTGTAGGATTTTAAAAATTGTTGTATCGGATACTCCAACCATTTCTGCGAGTTGTTTCTTCTTTAGTCGAGCATCTTCGAGTACAATTTGTTCAACTTTTTGGATAAGTGCTGTCGTGGTCACCTCAATGCTCCTGCCCGGCCTCGGGTCGTCTTCAAGGGATTCCCTTCCTTGTTTAAATAAACTATGCCACTTGTACACCATGGTTTTTCCTGGACAAGAGTCGCCGTAAACCAATGACATCTCATTCATTATGGTCGCGACTGATTTTCCTTGCCTGGTAAGGAACTTTATAACGGCACGATATTCGATTTTTTCCATATTTCACTTTTCACTCCTGATTATGTTACTTGGTTGACGATAGCTCAAAGACTAACTGTCTAATAACAATGAAACTTCGTATTTATACTAATCATGAGTCGCTGCACAGGACACGCCCCCAATGCGCCTACTCACCCCTCTACAACCCGCTCATTCCGCGAATATAAAAACGCTCCCTCGTATATATAAATAATATATGCATCGCAAGGTTGCCGTTTGCTCGTGCACTGGCCTTATTACGATCCTGTTCTGCGGGAAAAATATCTCATCTCTAATTATTAATTAACTTTGGCATTATTTGTAAGTGAAAAAATTGGATTCGACGAAATTAGTGCTACGGATGTGCTTAAAATGATACAAAAAAGTCTTGGTACAAAGAATGTGAAGGCACTAACATCAACTGTTACTTGATGCGTTACAGAAATAAAATTTAATGATCTTAGATCATCAACGGACTGTTAAAAATACTGGTTTGTTCCAGTCAGATTTACAAAACAAATACGATATGGTAGTGGGCACGCAAATAGGAATATTCTATCTCTACTATTAACAAATGCAAGCTAACAACATAAATAATAATAGTAATTAATATTATAAGAAAAATGTATTACCGTTGTACGAAAGTCGTGGTTTTGTTAGGCACATAACCAGATGGCACTCGATATCATCAGGAATGACGAACTTACTGCATACAGGGCATTTGATACCTAGAAATTAACAGAAAAACATCTTTAGTGTCCAGTTTGCGATTCCTGTTCCTACAATTTAGTTATAAATTCGTATACACTATACATACATACATGAGCCACTTTATCAAATTTAAAATGTAACAGCAATACTTCGATCAGTTGAATATTTAAGGGCTAGCGTGAATTTGCGATGAAATAAGTACTTTAACGAGCGTAAATAACGTATCATTACTTTGTCTGAGAACATATCGCCATGAGTGGGTAAATTACATTTCTTCCATGGATCCAATTTCCTAACTTCAAAATAGAACCACATTTTTAACACTGACTAGTTTTCTCTACTCCTATAATGTTCTATTGAAATTTAGTAAATATTTACCGTCACAAAGTTTGGAAACAATAAGAAATTTTATAAGAAAATATACACACTGCGACTTTTAGCTACTGTGTTTTTCGCCGTGTTTTACCAGGTGCGACACTTTGAAATGGTCGCCTATGACGAGGTTTATTTACAAATACAAAGTATCGGGTGTTTTTTTTTAGAGGTATAAAACTTTAAGTTGGCAACACTTTTTTAACTGGCGGCCATTTTGTCAGCTGTTAAGTGATTTATATTTAGTTTGGTTTGTCATTTCAATTGAATAGATTTTGACGCCTGAACAACGCTTGCAAATTGTGCAAATTTATTTTGAAAATCATAATATTCTGTTCGAAATACGTATCGCGCACTACGAAATATTTTATATCAATATTACGGTCAACATAATCGTCCATCAGTGCAATTAATTCGATTAACTATGGAACGTTTTCGCACCACGTATACTCTAAATGATAACACGCATCCAGAGAGACGTCGTACAGTGCGTACAGAAGAAGTCATTGCTGCTGTAGAGCGTAGCGTAGAGGAAGACCCGAATCAGTCTATCCGCCATTGTGCACAGGAATTGGATATGTGTCCATCCACTTTATGGAAGATTTTGCGGAAAGATCTAGGTTTGCGTGCTTACAAAATCCAACTCGTGCAAGAATTGAAGCCACACGATCACCTAGCAAGGCGTAGATTCGGTGAATGGGCCAAAACAAGATTGCCGTTGATCCCGATTTTCATAATCGAATTTTGTTTAGCGATGAAGCTCACTTTTGGTTGAATGGATACGTCAATAAACAAAACTGCCGTATTTGGAGTGATGATAATCCTCAAGTGTATGTTGAGACACTGTTATATCCAGAAAAACTGACTGTTTGGTGTGCTTTATGGGCTGGTGGAATAATTGGTGTACTTCTTTAAAAACGAAGCTGGCCAGACACGTTACAGTCAATGGTGACCGCTATAGAGCCATGATTACTGACTTTTTCGTTCTTCAATTGAACAATCATGATGTGCAGGAGTTGTGGTTTCAACAAGAGGCGCAACATGTCACACAGCTCGTGCCATAATTGATTTATTGAAGGAAACGTTTGGTAACCGCATAGTTTCACGTTTCGGACCCGTGAATTGGCCTCCAAGATCGTGCGATTTAACGCCGCTTGACTATTTTCTGTGGGGATATGTGAAGTCGCTAATCTACGCCGATAAGCCCGAAACGATTGACCACTTGGAGGACAACATTCGCCGCGTTATTGCCGATATACGGCCACAAATGTTGGAAAAAGTCATCGAAAATTGGCCCTCCAGATTAGGCTACGTCCGAGCCAGCCGTGGCGGTCATATGCCAGAAGTCATATTTAAATTATAATGCCAGAAGATTATCTTTCGAATAAAGTAAATTTCATGTCAATTTAAAAAAATTATATTTGTTTTATTCCATTTCAAAGTTCTATACCTCTAAAAAAACACCCGTTATATTGGAAAACAATGATATATACAAAGCATATGGTATATTACTTAGTTTACATTTTTCTTCATCCATGTATCCTTCTTTGCTCCCGTATTACATCTTCACATATTCTGGCTTTGTGCTTATCAATTTTCTGAGATAATTGGTGTCGATTTGTTGCCAAGCTTCCTGTAGCCCCACAGCTCTTTAGCATTTTGTGGCTGTCACGTTTTCGCTTTTCTGTCCAGCTTATCCTAAAACAGCTGAATAGGAGATGAGTCAGAATTTTGTGGGGGATAGGTCATGATCGTAACTTTCCCTACTTTTCTTTCTTTCATAAAGTTCGTACGTATTTTAGCTGTATGCTTTGGATCGCTATCTTTAAGTTTGGTGATCTGGGCGGTATAGCAACTGCTGAACCTATTCCAATCCACCAGTTCCACTAATTATGATTAAGAAAATCTGTTACTTGTCTACCAAAATGAGGAGACGCGCCATCGTGCTGTATCCACATTGGTCGTCTTACATTAGGAGGTACGTCATCCAGCAATGCAAGTTTCAATTTGTAGGAAATGTAAATAACAAACTGTCGTGAGACATTATTCAGTTATGAACGGACTAATGTAACGGTTGTCAATAATATCACACCAAACAGTCACCAAAAAACATCTTGAAAAAGGAATTCCCTAGCTTGCCGTGGGGTGCCCAACAATATAAAATCCTGGTGTTATCGATGGCATTTCTGGTGAAGGAGGCTTCATCGATTTCTTACCAGCTACCGACTAAATTCAAGTCTTGAAGTGTAATCGGCAAGTTTTAAAGTTTGTACAGTTAAGATATGGTACGGGCACAATACGAAATTGTGTAAAGTCCTCTATACCTTCATGCGACCTACTTTAAGTCTATTGGCTATTCTTCGGACAACGTTTCTGGTGAAGGAGGCTTCATCACTAAACGATAGTTTCCGATAAGGCACCCGATTTCTCACTAACCAACGACTAAATTCAAGTCTTGATGGGAAGTCGCCAGGTTTTAAAGCTTGTACAAGTAAGATGTGGTACGGGTGGTATTCATGTAACCTACGTTAAGTCTGTTGGCTACTCTTTGGACACTAATAGGAGGTTAAGCGTCAATCACATTAAGTATTGCTTTTTCTTGAGCAAGTTCTTGTGCAGAGGACGTTTAGAAGCCAGGAAACCTGCCTGTTTCTCTTAAACAGCGATGACCATTGGTGAAAATAAGTTCTACAAGGCACTTTAGGAGTGCGAAATCGCGATATTCAATCAATTCCCGCTCGTCCATTTTCATTACAAAATCCATAAACAAAGTCAATATCGGCGTACTCTTTATTCGAAAAAATTAGCGTACTTTAAAAGTGTTTTGCTATACCACGAAAAAATAAACACAGCCACCCCCACTTTTTAATAACGAAATCAACAGCGATACGTAATACCTGCATTTGTAGGGTTATCTAAAACTTCAAATGCTTGTAGCTCAGTAACGATAGAGTTTTGGGCATATATTCATTAGACACAACTTGAAATTGCTTCAGTAACACATCCTTAAAATAAGGCAATCGTGTTATGGGATACCCGGTATATATTGTTCGTTTTAATTACGAACAATGTGGATATTGCAAAAGCTTTTGTATTAGTCTACTTCTGGGCTTCCGGGCTGGAACCGCGTCACTTGTATATCTGCTGCATATCTGAGGCCACGAGTATCTGGGCCCTGAAGATGTCCCATACAAATAGGTACGAAACGTCGGCAGATATACAAGTGACGCGGTTCCAGCCCAGAAGCAGATAGTATGGACCACGGCCGCAGAAGTCTACGTACCAGATTAGCTTTTGTATTAGTTTGTTTTTAAACCCTGTAATTTGTGAAAATAAATTAGATGTGCTGAGTGAAATAGAAGACGAAAAATATAAATAAATTCAGTGTTCAGTGGTGCAAACTTAAATCTACAATGTATTGTGAACAGTAAAGCAAAACTTTCCCAAGTAAACTTTGAAGGAAAAGTTTAAGATGGGAAATTTAAAAGTTAATAAAAACAAAAATAGTTTAAAAGCAATATTACATGTGGTATACCAAACTAATAAGGAAAATAGAGGGCGTGAAGAATCCAGTAAAGAATATTTTAAACTCCTTTTAAAACCATTATAACCAGCATTCACTACTGTGTATAAATTGTATAAATAATACGCAGTTAACACAATTTACCGTAAAGAACATGATGAAATCCTTGATTGGTATCGATTTCATCATCCGGCACACAAGAACCCACAATTATTCCCATCGCACCCTATACAAGTCAGTGTGTGCAATGTATACCTTGGTGATTTACAATCACAAAATTACCCATGAATACTGTAAGCTGGATAAACCAAGTTTGATGAAAGTTGGAAATTTTTTGCAAGCACTTGGTTTGAAATCTATTTTTTGTTGAATTCAGTCAGCCAGTCGGTCAATAATAAATTCTTACATAACGTAACTGGATACAAGTTAAAGTGAACGTCGACATATGTAATCGAATCCAGGACAATTTTTTGTGTGTATCTCATGCGCACAGAACGTCGTATTAATTGTCTGGAGGTACGTCGACGAGTGTATGTAAAACTGTCGCAAGGCGCGCCGACAATTGTATCTCTTTAGTCCTTAGAAACATGCATACATACAAATATATGTGCGTATGTGCTCGTTATGTACTTGAATGCGAGTCCTTACTGTATGATGACGTGGTAACAAAATCGAACCAAGTATGAAATCAATTACTCACACAAAGAACAGCAATGAATTACTCGAATGATCATTATGTACTAACGTAAGTAAAATGGAGGAAAAATTTCGTAAATAACCTGCCACGGCATTTTATTTGCATTTATTTGCATTAATTTTTAACGTCTCACTGTTTATTATGTATTTACATATTTATACTTTATACATGTATTTCTATTTTCTCTACGTTCTTAGTAGACGATAAACTTGCATAAGCGACATACAGTTTGTAGAGGAAACACAAGCCAATATCCCATGAAGGGAAAGTTAATGGAAGGTTGGCACTGAAAGAGTAAGTAGAAATGTCTTCCCCCCAAATACGCCTAGTCAGTTCCATTTGGTAGATATCGAAGCAATCTCAGAGAACGTGGCGAAGTTTTCTTAGAATAGATTCATTTACAAAGATTCAAACGTCATCTTTGAAAATGAATCGACCCTAACAAAGGTTGTTCGCCATATTTTTTTGAGTTTAACGGATATCTTTTCACTGTAACGTTGACGGATTGTCATGCTGTTAATGCAGAATTTTAAACTACACTTTGTTTGGCGAAAATCGTTCAAGAAGAGGGATCTCCCTGCATCGCGGTAACGTCCGGTTTCACACTGCTATACGAACATTTACTGGGTGTACCGGAAAGTCATTACCGATTTTTTCATTTAAAAAAACTACATAATTTTCAAGAAAATGGAAAAATGTATTTAATAACCAGCCAAGTACAAGTAAGGGGCTAACTAATAGCACAATAAGATTCATACGCATTGCTCGAGACGACCGACAATTTACGGAAATATTCGCTTCCCTTGTTCGGATTTGTCCATGTCATATAGTGGATCCTGACCTGTCACGCCGGGACAAAGGACAAGTCTAGTCACAAATGTTTGTTCAATTGATTAAATAATGACAAAATTCTTTTTAAGTGCGAAAAGAATTATTTCTGAAAGAAATACGTATCTTGAGAAGTATAAAGCTCTCTTGTATAAAATATTCCAATAAGACATTTTATTTTCAATAGCCCGCCATTTTAACAGTTGTCATGACTCAACCTGTAACTACCTGACAGAGTAAAAACTACGCCATTAGCAAAAATGGAATGGTATACGCTTCAACAACGCATTGAAATGATTAAAATTCACAACAAAAATGGTGAAAATTTCGCGGTCACAGTTCACAAAACTAAAGCATTTTTGGGTCGTCGTGAAACACCTTCGCGGCCAGTAATTGTGAAACTCGTGGACAAATTTGAGCTGTTGAGACAAGTTAGTGATGTGAAGAATCCAACTCGGGCCCGTCACTCAAGAACAACTAAGAATATTGCTGTTGTAGCGATCTTTGGAATTGGGCATTCCAAAAACGACATTGCACCGTATTTTGCGTAAAGACTTAGGTCTTAAGGCTTTTAAAGTTCAGTTAACACAAGAACTCACGCCTACCGACCATCAACAACGTCGTGTTTTTGCTGATTGGGTCCTTGAAATGCATCAAACTGCCCATTTTCACCTCGGAGGTTACGTTAACAAGCAGAATTGTCGCATTTAGGGCTCGGAAAACCCAAGAATTATTGTTGAAAAGCCTCTCCATCCTTAACGTGTGACTGTTTGATCTGGCGGAGTCATTAGACCTTACTTTTTAGAAAATGAGGATGGAGCAACTGTTACGGTGAATGGATTGCGCTATTGAACGATGATTAATGATTTTGTATGGCCGGAATTGGAAGATATTGATGTGAACAACGTTTATTTTCAACAAGACGGCGCTACGTGCCACACAAGTAACGATACCATCGCTCTTTTGCGTGAAAAGTTTCCTGACCGTGTGATTTCTCGAAGACGCAATCACAATTGGCCACAGAGATCTTGTAACACCTTTAAACTTTTTTCTTTGGGGCTACGTGAAAAATAAGGTCTATGCCAATGGTCCACAATCGATTCAAGACTTCAAAGATGCAATTCGTGAAGTTATCGAGGACATACAGCCGCAAATGTGCGAATTGGTGACGGAAAATTTCATGAAAAGAATGTGGTGGTGCAAGCGCAGCTGCGGCGGCCATTTGGTTGATATCGTTTTCCATTATTAATGGCATAGCCTCCTCTTTACAATTAAATAAACATTCGATGATTTCGCTTAAAAATACTCGTTTTTTTTATATATCAAAGTGAAACCTTTTATTGGAAGACCCGTTATGCACACATAATAAAATTTGTAGAGTCAATTCTGAAAGTATTTGTATATTCCAGATATTCCCACTATCTGTTCGTAAAATTGTAAGTACATATTTTTTCGTCGAGTTGGCTGTTATTATTTTCTTATCTAGACGTGTAAATAATGATTTGAAATCGTCGGTCGAGGAAAGTATAAACTCTCTACACGTATCACTACAAGTAGGACAATTTCACAGAGTGAACAGCGGCATTATGAAATTTAAAATTATGTCAGCAAAAAGCTTTTCTTAAAATATTTGCACAAGATAAGATTTCTACAGTTATTTCCTAACTAATCGAAAGGGCAAAAGAAACTCTTACCACAATAATATTTTTTATCCTAAATACGCATTTTTTTATGTGTACTTGTTTATATTCAACACAATTTATTTTCTACTGAAAACGACAAATTAGTGCACGTAAACAAGTGTACTAAGTTGTCGTCTTCAGCAGAAAATAAACAGTGTCAAATATAAACAAATACAGATAAAATACGTATGCAGTGTTTATTTGAACATCGTGTAGAAGTTTCGCAATTTTATCCATGTAAAGAGCGCTTTTTAAAGAATAAATAAAACACATAATTTGCATTCACTTTCAAAAAGTTTTTATTGGTAATTGAAGTATCAGTTGACATTTATATGCGAAAAATAATATCTGCCAAATGGCCTCCTCTTGCAGCCCCACAGATGTCCACTCTTTTGTTAAAATTATCAATGACATTTTGACATAATTGAGGCTCTATCTCACCAATGACACAAATAATTTCATCTCTCAAAGCAGGAATTGATTGTGGATTGTTTTTATAAACCTGACTTTTCACATAACCCCAAAAAAAATAGTCTAACGGTGTCAAATCACATGATCTTGGTGGCCAATTAACATCACCGTTTCTTGAAATTACATGTGCAGGAAACTTTTCTCTCAATAAATCAATTGATTGGTGTGCAAAGTCAGGTGTTGCACCATCATGTTGAAACCACGTATTCTCCAGATCAATATTCATTAATTCAGACCACAAAAATTCGGTTATCATCCGACGAAATCGATCACCATTGACAGTTACAGCTTAACCAGCAGCATTTTCAAAGAAGTAAGGTCCAATTTCACCACCAGACCATAATGCACACCAAACAGTAACTCGTTTAGGATGCATAGGTTCCTCATGAATAATTCGTGTATTTTCCTCAACCCAGATACGGCAATTTTGTTTATTCCACCAAGTTCAAAATGTGCCTCATCGGAAAACATTATTTTTTGAGAAAAATCAGCTAGTTGTTCATTGATGAACTTGACAAATAAACGACGTTTTAAATGATCTAATGGCATCAGTTCCTGTGTTATTTAAACATTATATGCCTTCAGAGTTAAATCCTTATGTAAAATATGCCATGTTGTTGAACGTCGTGTAATGGACATTTCAGGATCTTCCACCACTACGACTGTATTTTTCACTTTTTTGATCTTCCACGGAACCGGTCTCTTGAATTTTTGTAATAATTTGACCAATAGTGCTTTCAGATGGACGATTATGTAAACCATAAAATTCACGTAATTTTCTAAAAACTCTTTTCACAGAACGCTGATTATTTTCATAAAACAATTCAACAATTTGAACGCGTTGTTGTACCGTGTGCGAAGCCATTTTTATAAATGTCATACATCACACTATTTAAGTGCCCACATACCCAAACAAATTCGGTGCGCTATCTATATTTTATTTATTCTTAAAAAAAAACTGCGCAATTTGAAACACCCTTTATGTTCGTCCTTGGCGTTTCTATGTACAGTAATCTTTATTTGTCCAACAGCGAATTACCATTTACAGGACAGTAATGCAACTTAATTTTAATTTTTGGTGTAGATTAAGAGGAAAAAAAAAGAAACAATAACACAAACTGAACTAATATCAATTAGCAATGTATAAATGTATATAAAAAAAAATATAATTCAAAAACAAGTGCCAAATTAGATAAAATACAGTTTAGAACATCAGAAAACATTTTGAAGCCTGTCAAAACTCTTGCACATAACATGCACAATATATTTGTTTTCACCCTAGGTAATTTGAAAGTAGCACAGTACCGTGTATTAGACACAGGTACATTAAAGTTAATGTAGGCTAATATCATCGGACAATCAATTTCGTTAGCTAAAAGATTGGATAAAAATTTACAACCATATATTTCACGGCGACAAGAGAGGGACAGCATATTATACTGGTTTAAAAGGCCATCGTAATTCGCCAGCCACTCTATAGGAGAGATATTTTAGGAACCTCTTCTGGATTCTCTCAACGGATAATTGCTGGCCCATGTAGTAGGGAGACCAAACCAGAGACGCATACTCCATCCCGCACCGCACCAAAGCATAATATAGATCATTGAACCTTGATTCCAAGTTCGGAACTGCGAACTTTACGCCATCTAATGACTTTGGTGCATCAATTCTCCCAGAGATGAAGCCATCCATAAAAGCTGCACTGACATTCTGCCTTCGTTCTGCCAAGGACTCAAAGCCATGTGGAATTAGAAGTTGTCTGTAATCAACATCGTGCCCCGGATAAATGCCATTTTCTTTGTGCAATAAATATTTTAAGAACTTCTTCTGTATTCGTTCCAAGGCATCATTTTGAATATCATAAAGAGGGTACTATAGCTGCATACTCTAGCTTGTTGCGTACCAAAGCTCGAAATAAGGAGGACATAGTCCCCCTGTGAGTGAAGTTTCTACAACTTCGTAAGGGTTTCATATGCAGTAGAGGCTATAGCAGATAGGTGCTCGGCAAAGGATAGCTCGAAGTCAAAAATAACATTTAAATCCCTTATCGAATCTCTATGCGAAACTTAACACATTATCAATGTAATATTCAGACTCATTTCTATTTAATTTCCGTGTATAAGAGACTGAAAAACATTTGTCAAAGTTTAAGGAGAGATTATTGTCGGTGCACCAAATAGACATAAAATTTAAATCATCTTGCAGTAGTCTGACGTCGCCAGTGGTAGTTATTCTGCGATAAATTTTTAAATCGTCGGCATAAGCTGGTACTGGACACTCATTTGTGATCACAACTTAGTTTTTAATATTTAAATATTAATGTGACAAAGGTTTTCTTGCCGTTTTGATTATTCACTTAGCTTCAATATTTAGAGAAATTTACATTATTTCATAATACTTAAGAAAGTAATTGTCAAATGCACAACTTCTTTTTAAAACACAGTACATGAAACATGCAAATTTAGAACTGTCTACAATAAAACTTCCTGGTTCGAATCCGTATTGTCAAAATAAAACATCTATATTCAACTCGCCTTAACAGAAATCTTACATCGTGAAAGTACACGCTAAATAATCCGTGCATAAACAATCGGGACCGAACAAATAAACATCGAGTATTTTCTAATACTCACTTGTCTTATGTTTGACGAATATTTATGAACACTCAGTGCGAGCGTTAAAAGCTATACTTCGTTTCAAAAAGAGAGAAACAAATTCCTGAACAGACCCAAATCATAGTTAATTCTCATTGGTTGAGAGCATGGCAAAATCACACAGTTATACGTCATCAATTGTCGAATAAATTTGATATTTTGACTGTTTATATCGCGTTTACGCTTTTAGAGACTTGTTTATAATCATCATATTGCTTTAGTTATTTTACGGTGTACATTAGTTTTTTTAGAGCTCTGACTTGCAGATTAACAGATTATGTAAGTCATATGTGAATACAAGAACTTCACTTGTACAAAAACTATATAATTCTGTAGCAGAACCTAGCACAGGTACTGTTATAAACACAAGTTGTGTATTCTCCTCCGAAGAAACGAGAGCAAGCACGCTACTTGAGTGGTACTGAAAAGTAAACAATTATTGATGCTTACAAGAAAATTATACCGGATACACCTGACATAAGAAAAGGTAACATAGTAGAACAGTTCTACTAACTAATAGGGAAACTATTGAGTGTGATATGTGGAACATATCTCCACGGTATAAAATACTATTCTAGGAATTTCCAGATCGACAGTGTATTGAGTTGATGGTGACTATAAAAAGACAGGGAATATTTTAGAGCCGAAAAAGATAACTGGTAGACATTTACTGGAGTCTTTTGATGAGGCTTTCGTCAAATAGTTCATAATATGTTTCGTGACGAACCTCCAACGTTGAACAAAGTTTTGACTTGCATAAATAATAGTAGTGAACTACCAGATACGAGGCGCTCAAAATATATCGATTAATGAAACAACTGAATTCCATGTACGAATATTTGCAGCATATTAAGATGTCTAAATATAATTCTATTATATATTGCAGATACCTCAAACGAAGCAGAAACAGTGTTTTTACTTAAAAGATCATATTATAAGATGGAGACGCCAATGTCTAAAAGATATTTCATTGTATAGATTCCAAAATAAACCAGTTTCTTATTTAGACGAAGCCTGATGGAATGACGGTCACACAAGGGAAAAAGTATGGACTGTCAAAAATGTTTTAAGTCCTTGACAGGCTTTTGTGGAAGGTTTAATCACTAAGGTTAATATATAACCCCTTTCCACATTAACTTTTGTAATTCTGTATACGCATTTCGACAACCAAGTTGTCATCATCAGCAGATTAACCGCAAAGTGTCGCACCTGGTAAACCACGGCGAAAAATACTCCATCAAATTCAACTTCAAGATGACTTCCCGGTCAAAGGAGTACAACATTTTTCACAAGATATATAGTAAAGTTAAGTTTGTAGGTGCAGATATAAATTTCTTGAATCGCTGTAAAAGTAGAAATGTTCTCCCAAAATTTATTAAAGTAAATGTTACATCAAATTGTAGAATGAACGAGAAAGTCATTTCATATGCGAAAATGAAATGGTTAAAAATGGAAATGAAATATCTGTACAGCAAAAGAAGTAGATTAGAACTAAAATTATATGAATTACATTTAAAACTAACAAAAAATTTAAATCACTTTGAATAGTGAATAGCAACAATGGGCCATTGCAGACGACCCTTTACGGTCTGCTTAATGTCCGAAGAAACACAGTAATAAATCACATGCAGGCACATATCGGTCGTGACCGTGTTCCCCTTTTTTCCAATGTCATTCATCTTAGTTTAAGCAAAACAATTTTTAAAAATCTTGTGAAACGAACATTTAGTGTACGTCTAGGTTCTCAATGGCGCGTACCGCGTGCGGAGTGTGTTTTTCGTACAGGTATTTTTCGCCGTGGTTTACCAGCTGCGACACTTTCCGGTTAATCTGCTGATGACGGCAACTTGGTTGTCGATATGCGTATACAGAATTACAAAAGTTAATGTGGAAAGGGGTTATATATCAACCTTAGTGATTAAGTTAATCAACCACAGGCTCCATCAAATTCAACTTTTGTGGAAGGACTTACCACAGGATTAAAAACTCCATCTGAAAATGGACGTCAGCTTATTATTACATATTGGCAGTTCAGGTGGCTTCATAGGAAATATGTAGATTGTTAGTGTTTGAAGGGAAGTAAACATCTGACCATCATGAGGAAATGAACACAGTGTTTGAAGACTGGTTCACTAAGATATTACCTTATTTATCAGATAATGCTGTCGTGGTTATGGATAATGCATCGTATTGTAGACGCAAGGTTGAAAAGACACCATCGACATTGCGAAAAAAAGTGAACATATAGAATTAGTTAATTTCTATTGGACAAGATGATAGTGATGATTCGATTTCCTCACCAGCATCAGAATGAATTCGAAAGCCATGAAATAGTTTATAAGACCAGATATTTTTGTCATGATCTTTAATTAGTGATCATAAATTGTTACAGTTGTAACATATAAACTATTTCCTACTAAAATCATTCCTTTTTGTATTGCAAATATTAGATAAAATAAAATGATCCATATTTTACACGTTTTCGAATTTTATTTTGCGTAAACTTGGTTTCAGGAATTTTGTAGGTTGTAATTTGGGCTTGAGGTCTGTCCATAAATTTTTCTATATTTTTAAAACGGAGTACAATACTTGTACGTATTTTGTCAATTGATATAGAAGACGTTTCTTGGTGAAATATTGTGCATAATAACGCATCTTCCAATAAGAGATTTCATTTTGATATGTAAAAAAAACGAATATTTTTAAGCGAAATCGTCGGATATTTATTTAATTGTAAAGAGGAGGGTATGCAATTAATAATAGAAAGTAATATCAGCCAAATGGCAGCTACGGCTACGCTAGCAGGACCATATTCTTTTCATGAAATGTTCCATCACCAATTCGTACATTTGCGGCTGAATGTCTTCGATAAGTTCACGAATTCCATCTTTGAGGTCTTGAATCGATTGTGGGCCATTGGCATAGACCTTATCTTTCACGTAGCCCCAAAGAAAAAAGTCTAAAGGTGTTAAATCACAAGATCTCGATGGCCAATTGTGATCGGCTCTTCAAGAAATCACGCCGTCAGAAAACTTTTCACGCAAAAGAGCGATGGCATCGTTACTTGTGTGGCACGTAGCGCCGTCTTGTTGAAAATAAACGTCGTCCAAATCATTATCTTCCAATTCCGGCAATAGAAAATCATTAATCATCGTTCAATGGCGCAATCCATTCACCGTAACAGTTACTCCAGCGTCATTTTCGAAAAAGTAAAGTCCAAAAATCGTTTCAAACAGTCACACGTTGAAGATGGAGAGGCTTTTCAACAATAATTCTTGGTTTCTCCGAGCACCAAATGCGACAATTCTGCTTGTTAACGTAGTCTCCGACGTGAAAATGGACCTCATCACTCAAGATGATTTTTCGATGAAATTCCGGGTCAGTTTGATGCATTTCAAGGACCTTATCAGCAAAGACACGACGTTGTTAATGATCGGTAGGCGTGAGTTCTTGTGTTAACTGGACTTTAAAAGCCAGTTAGTCTTTGAGCTATCGTCAACCAAGTAACATAATCAGGAGTGAAAAGTGAAATATGGAAAAAATCGAATATCGTGCCGTTATAAAGTTCCTTACCAGGCAAGGAAAATCAGTCGCGACCATAATGAATGAGATGTCATTGGTTTACGGCGACTCTTGTCCAGGAAAAACCATGGTGTACAAGTGGCATAGTTTATTTAAACAAGGAAGGGAATCCCTTGAAGACGACCCGAGGCCGGGCAGGAGCATTGAGGTGACCACGCCAGCACTTATCCAAAAAATTGAACAAATTGTACTCGAAGATGCTCGACTAAAGAAGAAACAACTCGCAGAAATGGTTGGAGTATCCGATACAACAATTTTTAAAATCCTACACGATCATCTCGGCATGTCTAAGGTCAGCGCAAGATGGGTGCCGAGAATGCTCACGCCGCCGCAAAAACAACAGCGCGTAGAGTGTTCGCGTGCATTTTTGGACCTCTGTAATGAAGACAAGGATGGTGTATTGAGTGGAATTGTTACTGGAGACGAAACTTGGGTTCATCATTATGAACCTGAGTCCAAACAAGACTCCATGCAGTGGCACAAAAAGGGCACAGCACCTCCCAAGAAATTTAAAGTGTCACAATCAGCTGGAAAACTCATGGCAACGGTATTTTGGGACTCGGAAGGAATATTGTTGATTGATTATAAAGATAAAGGTGTTTCTATAACCGGAGAATATTACGCTTCAATATTAGAGCGACTAAAAGAAGCCATTAAAGAGAAAAGAATATAAAAACGCTCCCTCGTAAGTCCATATGCAAAATACGGTGTAATGTCGTTTGTGGAATGCCCAGTTCCAAATATCAGCGAGAAATGGACAAACCTGGGTTTTCCTCAACATTATGGGCTACAACAGCAATATTCTCAGTTGTTCTTGAGCGACGTGCACGAGTTCGATTCTTCACATCACTAACTTGTCCCAACAGCTCAATTTTTTCCACCAGTTTCACAATTGCTGACCGAAGCTTCACGACGACTCAAAAATGCTTTAGTTTTGCGAACTGTGACCTCGAAATTTTCACCATTCACCATGTACTGAATTTTAATCATTTCAATGCGTTGTTGGAGCGTATATCGTTTCATTTTTATTAATGGCGTAGTTTTTGTCATTTATCAAGTAGTTACAGGTTGAGTCATGACAACTGTTAAAATGGCGGGCTATTAAAAATGAAATGTCCTATTGGAACACCTTTTAGTATTACTTAATAGTTAGTTCTCGTTCTGACTTGTGCCGTATAGTTGTATCAAAAATAATAAAATTAAAAATGAAATTGGAACTATAACAAGTGTAATAAATCTTTAAATTTCGAAACTTTATTAAAAGTAACATCTTTACCGCAATGTTGTTTCTAAATCTAACTATGTATTTCGACAACAAAGCTGCCCACGTCAGCAGTAGATAAATTGATTGCACACGAATAAAATACATCAGACATCACCGCAAAGCCAACACATACTTAAAATACATCGTTGTAAAGGCGTTGTTTTTATCTAATTTAATTAGATTTTAATTTTAATATCTGTAATGGACGGAGTCTTTGATAAATAGTTACTGAAATAAATTGGAACTGCTCCAGGATTGAACAAAATTGAAAGACGCGGCCAGTGCTTCGCCTTTAAAAAGAGGTTGCACTTTTATTCACCGTACCAACGAACGGATAACTTTGAAATAATTAGAGAGGTTGGTAATGCTCGCGATATGAAGAACGAATATAAAAAAGGCGTTCCCAATTAGGCAAAAATAATTACGCACCGCAGTAATAAAAATTCTCATTTAAACAAACGTAAAAAATTGTAAAAAAAATTATGCAAAAACAAACTTAAATTGTTTATTCTCATATGACTGCAATCTAATTATTTACCCATACTATAAAAAACGATGAATACATGTCTGTTTTAATTATTTTTATAATTTGTTACTAGGGAAAATAGAAACTAATTCATACACAAACATGCACATTAGATATACTAACAATACTATCTACTAAAGGGACTTTACCAGAAAGCATTAATAACAATAATAGTGTTTTTTGTTTTATAAAACAAATACGCAAACTAATTTGAGAATAACTACAGGTATAATGTGTACAAGAAATTACACAAATAACAAAAATTAAACAATTCATTCGTTGGCATCTTTCTAAACCATAATTTCGTGTATAAAAAAAATGGGTATTTCCTGTTATATCATAGTTAATTGTATACACTCCCGCTCATGGAAGTATGGACACTTGATTAAATGTTATATAACGATCATAAAAATTATATTAATGGCAATAAATAGCGATAGTATTATTATAACTTATGACTGCTTCAAACCGAAACCCGCTACGACGTCGCGTTCTCGAGTTATGACCGGAAAACTGAAAATTTTTGCGAAAATTCAAACTACCACTGCGGCCAAACGGCTCGCTCTACGACGACGAACTTGTACTCATTTTAATCCTTGCGAAGAGTACTTTCATTGGTGAAAAGTTTGTGGCGATCGGACGAAAAATGTGGAAGTTATGGCCGTTTGAAGATTTTTGCGATTTTTTTGAACCCCAAGCGATGAAATTTAAAAATCAGAAGACTCGAAGTGTCGATTTTCGACGTTTTGATGCATCCACTTTATGTATTCGAACCCGCTGAATACGAAAAACGCAACGAAAATGCACTAGCTCTTTCGGTTCTCGAGATATTCGCGAAAAACTAAATTCGGTGAAGTCGAAGGAAATAAAATTACGCCTTTTCGATGGCCCTATCTTACGTATTTTGATCTCCTGATTCAGAAAGTACCCCTACTTGGCATCGTATCTCTTTCGGTTCTCGAGATATTCGCAAAAAACACTTTTCCAAGTTGCGAAAATCGCGAAAATGTTTGATTTTCATTCGGCTCGGCATACTATCTCGCGAACCAAGGGCCTCTCGGCGACCGCGCGGACATTGCCGAATGCGTATTGACGTCCGGAATCGACTGCTTCAAACCGGAACACGCTACGACGTCGCGTTCTCCAGTTATGGCCGGAAAACCGAAAATTTTTGCGAAAATTCAAACTACCACTGCGGCCAAACGGTTCGCTCTACAGCGACGAATTTGCACTCATTTTAATCCTTGCGAAGAGTTATGTTTGTGTTTGTGGTGATCGGACGGAACATTGCCGAATGCGACTTCGATGGACAAGGTTACAACGTAATTGGGCGGTCGATGAATGGAAGAACGTATTGTGAAGTGACGTATCGAAATTTGAAGTGTTCGGGCGAAGGAGAAGAATTTTCATCAGACGATCAGCGCGATTGATTAATTGAATTATTATAGGATGAACTCGATAGAAGAGTTAGAAAGGAATGTCCAACATCGAAGGAAAAACTTTGGAATATCTTACAAAAAGAATGGAATAACATTACACCAGATTTAATAAGAGAATTAGTTTCGAGTCTTTTAACATGCCATAAATTGCATTATGTAACAGATCTTATTATTATACTGCGCAGTCAATTTTTGCTATTAATAATTCATAATAATAATAATTAATTCAATTGTTAACATAATTTCGCGTATTCAGTTTCCCATGCATTTTATACATCTTACTACTGCTGCCCAACACAAACATTTGGATATGTTTTAACAGGTTGCCATTATCGTGGACTGAACACCCATTTTGAAATTCAGAAATGACATAAGAACATTTCTTTTAGAAAACGGATTCTACACAGTAACGGAGTTCCAAGAGCAGATGAAATCAATTAAATATTAAACTGTATGTTCTGCTTCGTGCACACATATGTTTACACCACACTTACACACAGTACATATACACGTACATACACACACAGACCATCATAGACAATGACGTTACCTCCTTATTTATATTATAATTGATGGTAAAATAAAGCTTATTATTATTATTATATATAATAAACAAGGAACTAGTAAGTAATTCGGTCTGTGAACTGAAAGACTCGATACTTTTTTCTTTAGACTCTCTATATTTCGCCACTGCTTGGTGGCTTCTTCAGGAGAAGCAAGCTAAAATTAAAAATAATAATAAATGCATAACAGCTACAAAGTACCTATTATACTTACAAAATTATCAAAGCCACACACTAACTAGACATAACAATACATGACATATACCGTCACGATCGAAGAACATTATATGCGGTCTCATCTAACCTAGACACCTATTAAATCAATTTATCGCGACTCTGAACAATAATAATTTAACTGCATTCTAACGCAAAACTACATCACAAAACAACCACGTGTCGAAAAAACTGACAGAGAAAAAAAAACAAAATTTTTGCAATAAACACAGTAAAAATACAATAAAAAGTGCTATGTAAAAAATGTAAAGTAACGTAAACTACGGTCAACTAAATCGAAAACAAACAGGGGTCGGTCAAAAATCCAATCACCGATACGTCATCCATCAATAGAACGCATTATATTTAAGATGTTGCAGTAAATGATATGTAATCTATCATCTGACTTGAAGTTTATACAATTACCATGCTTGCCAATGTAGTACATCTCTAAGAATAACCTTCTGTTATAGTTACTTTCTGTTTCTAAAATCTTAACATCGGCAAATTCAAACCTGTGCCCACAATTTGCCGTTGTTTTACATTTTTACAAACTTTTTATTGTATTTTTACTGTGTTTGTTATAAAAAAATTTGTTTTTTTTTTCTCTGTCAGTTTTTTTGACATGTGGTTGTTTTTTGATGTAGTTTTGCGTTAGAATACAGTTAAATTATTATTGTTTAAAGTCGCGATAAATTGATTTAATAGGTGTCAAGGCTAGATGAGTTGTTTTTGCGGCGGCGTGAGCATTCTCGGCACCCATCTTGCGCTGGCCTTAGACATGCCGAGATGATCGTGTAGGATTTTAAAAATTATTGTATCGGATAGTCCAACCATTTCTGCGAGTTGTTTCTTCTTTAGTCGAGCATCTTCGAGTACAATTTGTTCAACTTTTTGGATAAGTGCTGGCGTGGTCACCTCAATGCTCCTGCCCGACCTCGGGTCGTCTTCAAGGGATTCCCTTCCTTGTTTAAATAAACTATGCCACTTGTACACCATCGTTTTTCCTGGACAAGAGTCGCCGTAAACCAATGACATCTCATTCATTATGGTCGCGACTGATTTTCTTTGCCTGGTAAGGAACTTTATAACGGCACGATATTCGATTTTTTCCATATTTCACTTTTCACTCCTGATTATGTTACTTGGTTGACGATAGCTCAAAGACTAACTGTCTAATAACAAAGAAACTTCGTATTTATACTAATCATGAGTCGCTGCACAGGCCACGCCCCCAATGCGCCTACTCACCCCTCTACAACCCGCTCATTCCGCGAATATAAAAACGCTCCCTCGTATATATGTATATATATATGGACGGATTCTACACAGTAACGGAGTTCTAAGAGAAGATGAAATCAATCAAATATTAAACTGTATGTTCTGCTTCGTGCACACATACATATGTTTACACCACGCTTACACACAGTACCATACATATACACGTACATGCACACACACAGACCATCATAGACAATGACGTTACCTCTTTATCTGTATATAATAGATGGTAAAATAAAGCTTATTATTATTATTATTATTATTATTATTATTATTATTATTATTATTATTATTATATATTACGATCTGCATACCAAATATCGTTTTGACATTGATTTCATGTGTAGTGGTACGCATAATTTTTGTGGATAAAATTATTTTTATTTTTAATTTAATTCAATTAAAGATGTTACTTAACAGGTATTTCCAAATGTAAATGTATTATGATAATTCTCAGAAGAGAGTTCTTAATACTTCATGGTATTTACATTAATTTAGTGTAAGTTATGTGTATCTTCCCTTAATGTATTAATAACGTAGATGTCACAAAGAATCTAATTATACATGGAATATAAATGCACTGTATAGTCGGAATGCTTTTATATTTGTACTATATTATAGATTTGTTTTAAGAGGGTAATAAAAGCCCATTAAATATAGTTCATACTCCTTTTGGGTAAACCTATTGTACCTACGAGGGAGCGTTTTTATATTCGCGGAATGAGCGGGTTGTAGAGGGGTGAGTAGGCGCATTGGGGGCGTGGCCTGTGCAGCGACTCATGATTAGTATAAATACGAAGTTTCATTGTTATTAGACAGTTAGTTTTTGAGCTATCGTCAACCAAGTAACATAATCAGGAGTGCAAAGTGAAATATGGAAAAAATCGAATATCGTGCCGTCATAAAGTTCCTTACCAGGCAAGGAAAATCAGTCGGGACGATAATGAATGAGATGTCATTGGTTTACGGCGACTCTTGTCCAGGAAAAGCCATGGTGTACAAGTGGCATAGTTTATTTAAACAAGGAAGGGAATCCCTTGGAGACGACCCGAGGCCGGGCAGGAGCATTGAGGTGACCACGCCAGCACTTATCCAAAAAATTGAACAAATTGTACTCGAAGATGCTCGACTAAAGAAGAAACAACTCGCAGAAATGGTTGGAGTATCCGATACAACAATTTTTAAAATCGTACACGATCATCTCGGCATGTCTAAGGTCAGCGCAAGATGGGTGCCGAGAATGCTCACGCCGCCGCAAAAACAACAGCGCGTAGAGTGTTCGCGTGCATTTTTGGACCTCTGTAATGAAGACAAGGATGGTGTATTGAGTGGAATTGTTACTGGAGACGAAACTTGGGTTCATCATTATGAACCTGAATCCAAACAAGACTCCATGCAGTGGCACAAAAAGGGCACAGCACCTCCCAAGAAATTTAAAGTGTCACAATCAGCTGCAAAACTCATGGCAACGGTATTTTGGGACTCGGAAGGAATATTGTTGATTGATTATAAAGATAAAGGTGTTTCTATAACCGGAGAATATTACGCTTCAATATTAGAGCGACTAAAAGAAGCCATTAAAGAGAAAAGACGGGGAAAATTGACAAAAGGTGTTCTGCTTTTGCACGACGACGCGCCCGTCCACAAGAGCCGCGTTGCGTTAGCTGCCCTGCATAAGGTGGGCTTCGAAATTGTGAATCACCCACCCTACAGCCCAGACCTGGCCCCGAGTGATTATTACCTGTTTCCGAAAATGAAAAAAGTGCTGCGGGGTAAAAAATTTACTGCCGATGATGAAGTCAAGGAGGCAGTTTCGGCGTATTTTGCAGATAAAGAGAAATCATTTTTTTATGAGGGTATAAATAAATTAATTGAAAGATGTGAAAAATGTATCCGTCTTGCAGGTGAATATATTGAAAAAGAAAAATAATTTGGTTTTTTTATTTCCACCCCTTGTCCCCCATTCCACGAATATAAAAACGTTCCCTCGTATTAGGTATTAAGTATACTACTGCGGACAAAAATTAGTAAGACTTTTTAATTTAAATTTCGTGCGAAAACCCATTCGCCGAAATATTTTTTTTCTAGGTTGGTATGACTGTGCCAAATGTCACATCAAAATAATCATTAGTGTTTAGTATACGCTTGTCTTTCTGAAGTACAAAAAGTGCATTCGGCGATTTTTACAATGAGTGAAATTATTCAACAAAGAAGTTCCATTAAATTTTGTGTGTGGAATCAAATTTCTGGTGCCGAAACATTTAGAATGTTGCAAAAAGCCTTCGGTGATAATTGTTTGTCGCGAGCAAGTATTTTTGATTGGTACAAATTATTCAAAGAGGGTCGAGAACGCGTTGATGACGAACCACGTCCAGGACGGCCATCAACATCAACTGATGATCAACACGTCAATAGAATCAAGGAATTGGTGCTTGAGAATCGACGATTAACAGTCAGAGACCTTACTGGCATCGTTGGGATATCGGAAGGATCAGTGAAAACCATTTTGAAAGATCATTTGGGCCTAAGAAAGGTGAAAGCACGATTTGTTCCAAAATCACTCACCTTTTTCGAAAAACAGCGTCGCGTTAACGTCTGTGAAACAATGCTTTCCGACTATCAAGACAAAATGAAAGGCATCATAATCGGAGATGAGACTTGGATCTACGCTTATGACCCGGAAACAGACGATCAATCGGTCGAATATCGTATCAAAGGTGAGCCGAAACCCAAAAAACCACGTCAAAGCAAGTCAAAAATCAAGGTTATATTGATAGTTTTCTTCGATTATCGAGTGTTATGCGTCGTTTGCGCAATGCTATTCGTAAAAAGAGGCCAGAATTATGGGCCGACAACTCCTGGTTTTTGCACCACGATAATGCACCGTCGCATACTGCACTAATTCTTCGTGAGTTTTTCGCCAAATTTTCAACCAATATCGTGCCACAACCGTATTCGCCTGATTTAGCTCCGTGTGACTTCTGGCTATTTAGCAAACTCAAACGACCGCTCCGGGGAAACCGTTTTGAGTCAATTGAAGACATTAAACGTGAATCGCTACACGCATTGAAGGCTATTCCTGAAATTGACTTTAACAACTGTTTCGAGAATTGGAAGAAACGTTGGCACAAGTGTATTGGGGCCAGGGAGGATTACTTTGAGGGAGACGAAATAGATTTGGAAGAATAAATTAAGAATTTAAAAATTATGAACAAAGTCTTACTATTTTTTGCCCACAGTAGTATGTATATTTGTACTTTCCTAAATGTATTCCCGGAAAGGTTTTATTGATACATTTATAGTCATTATTTTATGTTTTCCTATTTAGTATATTGTCGGGTCCATTTAAAAAGAACGTTTAATTTATATAATCCTATCATCTAAATTTTAGGTATTAAATCTATTATGTATTTTCTTTAATGTATACCTAGAAAGGTTTTCATTTTACAATTTACTTATTGAATGTATTATGTATATCGTCTAAGTTCATAATATGCACTTAGAAATAATAACCTAAGTGTGTGGAAGAGGATAATTCCTATATGTTTAGAGTGCGTGACAGAAACTGGTAATTTGATAAACAGCCTGGGAATTTTAACGATAGTTAGTGGGGTTTGAGAGCTGACAAGTTAGGCTTGGGTCTAGGAGCTCGGAAAGATAGTTGAGCTTCAGAGTAGATAGAGAGGAGGCATTAAAAATGTAGAATTACACCTGTATAGTAGGCCATTCTACTCAGAGAATACGTGAGTTGTCTTATACGAAGCGTATCAGTCAATTATTTGCCAAAAAGTAATAATGCGAGTACTGGGATTATATATATATATATATATATATATATATATATATATATATATATATATATATATATACAGTAAAACCTGTGTTAACGGCCACCTGACTAAAGCGGCCACCTGAGTTTCAAAGTTCCCCGAATCGACTATAAGGAAATTCCCATACACAAATACCCGTTAATTACGGCCACCTTTGTAAAACGGCCGCGGCCAAATAACCCAAACTTTTACGGCATATTTTCATAGAAATTTACCTGCCAATGTCGGCCGGACTATTTATGACATGTATATCTTTATTGACGGAAATACCTAATACAAATTGTCGGGGTTTCCCGGGGTTTCCTATTACCTGGTAGTAATTCACCCTTTTCGATTTAAACTTTATTATTCTAAAGGAAACAATTCAGTTTAAAGTTGTCTCCGTATTCGAAAGGTTCTTAATTAAGTATGTCGCAAAAAAGAAAACGTTTGTCGCTAAAAGACAAAATAAATATAATCGCGGAAAGTGAAAAGTATGCGTTAAGTTCGCGAAAGTTGGCCGAAAAATATGGGGTTGGAAAAACACAAATTAACGATATTATGAAAAATAAAGGTGAATTAAAAAAGATGGTCGAGGAAGGTGTTAACATGGAGCTAAAACGAAAATTTCCGAAGTCGGAAAGATTGGCAGTGGATCAAGTCGTCTACAATTGGTTTTGCAAAGCCAGAAATAAAGTAATTCCAATATCTGGGCCGCTACTTAAACAAAAAGCACTGGAGACAGCAAGCAGTTTAAAGATGGAAAATTTTGCAGCATCTAATGGATGGTTGGAAAGTTTCTGTCGGCGACACAGTATAACTTTTAAATCAATTTGTGGTGATTCCGCAGAGGTTAATTTGGACGATATAAAAGACTGGAAAACCAAGTTACCGTTGATTTTAATAAATTATTCTCCTCGAGATGTGTTTAATGCCGACGAAACAGGTCTTTATTACCGCGCTATGCCAAATAAGACATTTGCATTAAAAAGTGAGAATTGTGCAGGGAAGAAGGCAGCAAAACAACGTTTGACTGTTTTACTATGTGCAAATATGGAAGGTGAGAAGGAAGATCCATTAATAATTGGAAAAAGTAAAAATCCTCGCTGTTTTAAGGGTAGTCATGTGGACAAATTACCTTTAGAATGGGTTTCTAACAAAAAGGCATGGATGACAACGGAAATTATGACAAGATGGCTGCATAAATTTGACAATAAAATGAAAAAACAAAATAGAAAAGTGCTTCTTTTCTTGGATAATGCCACTTCACATTCTAAAGTTCCATTAGAAAATGTTAAACTAGTCTTCCTGCCGCCAAACACCACTTCGTATTGTCAGCCCTTGGATCAAGGAATAATTCAGAATTTCAAATTGATTTACCGAAATTTTTTGATTAAAAAGCTTCTAACGTTTATTGACAATGAATGTGATTTTGAAATTTTTGAAAAAAACATAAATTTAGCCAATGCACTTGTATGGATTACAGCTGCTTGGAAAAAGGTATCTCCTGCTACAGTTAAAAAATGTTTTTCCAAGGCCGGATTCTCTGATGTTATCCAGAAGGACGCAATGTTTGATGAAGAAGACGAAATACCCCTTGGCCAGCTATATCCTGCAGTTCGTAACGAATTTTTGATGGATTTCGATGAATATGCTTCTATTGATCGTCATGTGCTTACAGAGAGCCCTAACTTCAGTATTCCAGAAATTGTTGAAGATTTGTGCAATAATGATGAAGAACATAACTCTGATAATAGTGACCTGGACGAATGTGAAACTCCAAAATCTAGTTTATCTAGTATGAGTGAAGTGTGTGCAAAATTAAGAGATATACAAAATTATTTATTGTGCAATAACAATGGTGACATTTATATGGATGTTTCTAAAATTTTACTTACAAGTGATGCGGCAGTTTTTAAATCGAAGCTAAAAAATGTGAAGCAAACAAATATTGAAACATACTTTAAAAAATCCTAATAAATTGTGTTTTTTCGTATGAATATATTGTAATAATATGTACATATAAATAATTTATTAGATGTCATATTATCTATAATATGTAAATACATTAAAATTTTAGTTTTTCTTACACATATTTGTATTTATATACTATTTACTTTAATTAATAAAATAAAGAAAGCAATTCCTAAAATTAATTATGTATTTTATTTGTGGGACGAAAAACCTGTCAATTACGGACACCTTTATATAACGGCCAATATATTTTGCTTTTTGGGTGGCCGTTATTGACAGGTTTTACTGTATATGCAATATATATATATATATATATATATATATATATATACAATATATTGCATTTAATGCGTATACTCATAAACAGACAATATATAAGGTAAAAAATTGTACGTGTAATGTTAATTTTGTCCTCTTTACTTCCTTATTATTTACAAGAAAGCTTTTCTAAAGCGATTCTAATACTCTTTGAACGCGTAAATATTTTATCTCCCCTCTATTTAAATAACAGAGGTGTTTATACGTGTGCACCCCCTTCGTAATCTGAAACGCCCTGAGAATTATTGCTTATAAAGGAAGTAGCAACTTTATGTAATTGTAAGGTCATATGTTTAATCCAGTTTGCTAGCCGGTGTTAAAATATAATAAATTGTTACCATCACCCTTGTCCTTGTATTTCTATTATTATTATTATTATTCAAAACTCGCAATAAAATATGAAAATAAATATAGAGAAAAGATCCGTAACATACATATAATGCTTCGTAAATGATTACATTCTACAGAATATATCAGTGATTTGATCACATGATAACCCATTATACATCCTTTACTAACTTGTCAAAAATACAGAGCTCCTATAAAAGACTCATTCATTTTCGAAACGTTATATATTCAAAAATATTATACGTACTAATATGCATGATATATGAAAAGAATCGCAAACTCACCAAGTTTGTATTGTGTGCACCACGTGGCAGCACGAGTTCAGTATCTTTTAGCACCTTCCAAACTGGAGGCAAAACAAGAAAAGATCTTAGCGTGTTAAAATATGCGAGATATTCGTCTGTTATAATAGTTCAACGCACTTTGAGAAGGGAGTACGAAAAAGAACTGTCTTGTAAACAACGAATTTTGCGATGGTATCGTCAATTTAAGAACACTGGTTGTTTGTGTAAAGGTAAAAGAATCGGTCGACCAAAAATACCAGACGAAACAGTGGAAAAGAAAGATTCGTGGTTTGTTCACAATAATCGACGGCCCGAACAAGCTACGAACTTGAAATACCACAGCAAACTTTGTGGAAGATTTTGCGACGACGGTTACATTTCTAACCGTACCGTGTGCAGCTCCTGCACCACCTAACGCCGCATGATCAAGTCCGTCAACTGAAATATTGCATCAAAATGCAGGAAGCATTGGAGAATGACAATTTCTTCGCCTAATTGATATTCAGCGATAAGCTACATTCTAGGTACCGTGAATGGTCATAATGTGCTATTTTAAAGCATCCACGAGCAATTGTGACAGTTGAAACGTGAATGTTTTTTGTGCAATTTCACACACAATACCATAGTGTATGCGGCGTTTCTCTTCTGCGAGAAGACTGCGACTGGTGCAAGTTACTGGGACCTATTGCAGTTAAAACTGGCTGCTGATTCCAGAAATTTTGTCTTATAAC